>LR749503.1:4271894-4351778 GCA_902729485.2 Mus minutoides | reverse complement strand
CTCCCTCCCTCCCTCCCTTCCTTCCTTCCTTCCTTCCTCCCTTCCTTCTTTTCTTCTTTTTGCCTTTAAAGGAAGCAAGCAAACTATCTTCTCTGGTTACTTGTGCCCTTGGGTGGATATTATAAAATGTGGTGATGTCTTAATTCCTGGCATTATTAGTCTCCAATCATGTTATGTGTTCATTCCAGATTCTAATAAGAGCATTCAGTCTGACATCTATTGCTTGTTTTTTAAACAAACAAACAAACAAACAAACAAACAAACAAACAGACACCTAGTACCTAAGGAAGAGGAAGAGCTGAGAAACGGAAGGTTTTAGACAAATTTAACTCATAATTTATGCCTTAATCATTAGAATATTGCCCCATGATAAATTTCTATCTCTTATAAATTTTAACATCTACATTATAAAATAGGGAATGATCATTTTTACCAGCAATATCCCTCTGGATACCTCTTCTTATTTTTGTCTCCATATAAATTCTTGTGGTTCAAATAGTACTGGTTTTGCAGGCCTCAGTGGAAGAAGATGTGCTTAGGCCTATTGGGACTAGGTGTTCCAGGGTATGGTAGTATCCAAGGAGAAAGGGAGGGAGGCATGGGAGGAGGGATTTGTAAGGATAGGATTGGATGAGAAGAGAGGAGAGATGGGAGGGGTGAGTGTAATCGGATGTAAAGTGAATAAATAAAAATAAAGAAGTTCTGGAATATTTCAAATGTACACAGAGATTGGAGTAGAAAAATGTTGAGGATTAATTATCTTTCACAATTATAAAGAAGCATTTACTGCAGAATGAACATTCTGAAAATATTTACAGGCTCATGAGAACCTCAGGACACCTTCATGATGATGGTGATTGGTGATGTGTGTGCATCTATATATATATTCCTACTTCTGATTCATATCGCAGATACTTATCTGTTATTGCTGCCCACAATCAGGCTCTTCAGTAAGTCTTCAGTCTACAACCAAGGCTGTCAATAGGTCTTCAGTAAACTGTACTATGACAAAGGCTGCCCTTTCATTTGGTATGATGGCACTTTGGGGCCAGTTCTCACTCCTTGTGGCTTGACTTCTATGCAACACAATTGTAGGCAGCATTCATTGTTTCAAAGTTCTTCCCTAGAATGATAATTAAATGGACCAAGCCAATATGTTCTTAGAGGCTTGTTAATTGTTTGTGAACTATTCTTTTTAAAGAAGTTCCATATTGTTTCAGTATAGATTGCTTGGCATATTTTAATGTGGTTTTAGGAGCTGCCTCCTTTTGTATATGTCCCATCACTCCAAATATTAATTTTCTAGTGCCCCATGGTAAATTTGCTTTGGATTTCCTGTTTGGCTTTTTCTGTAGTGAAGATATTTCTAAAGTATATAGGACTAAGATGATCAGTAGTTTGTTACTGTTTGCACAACTCAAGCTTTTAATATCCTCACAACTAAGTGAATCCATCTCCACCATCAATTTCAGACATTTTTATTGTCTCAGGAAGAAACCATCAATGTCCCATGCCGGTCCATCTTTTTAAGGGGACCTTTGCTCTGCTCCTTCACCAACACCCCCCCCCCCCATTTTCTTTCAGATAACTGGAAAGACATATGTATAGTTTTGCAACTGGTTCCTTTGGACATGTTTTTAAGATCCATCTATGTGGTAGCATACATTAGTACTCCAATTATTTTTATTGTTTACTAATGCTCTAGTGTGTAAATGTACCACTTTGTTTCTCTGTAAATTGATGATGTTTTGATTGTTTCTAATTTTCTGTTATGAAGAGTAATATGACTATCAGCATTCATTTATAGGTTTCCATGTGAATAAATTTGTAACCCTCTTGAGTATTTTAACACTAGGGATGAAGTATTGCAGGGTCATATGGTAAGACTGTTTAATAATTTGAGAGAAATTCTAGGCCATTTCCCAAAGTGATTGTACCATTTTGTCTCTCCAGTGATGTATAAGAGCTCTGGGTTTTCTTTTTTTCTTTTTCTTTTTTTCACAGCTTTAACTTCTTTTTATTGTGAACTGTCTTACTCATCTAGCCATCCTAATTAATATGAAGTAAAATCTCATTGCAGATTTGAATATCATTGTAGTTTCTCTAATAGTTAATGATGGTGAACATCTTTTCATATACTTAATGGACATTCATAAAGGTCCCTGGGAGATATAGCCATCTGTAATATGGTTCTTAAACTGTTGATCGCTACCACTTTGGAGGTTGAACAACCTATTCATGGGGTGCAGGTGCACATATCAGATATTCTGCATATCATATATTCACATTATGATTCACAAATTACACTTATAAAGTATGAATAAAAATAGATTTGTGGCTGGGAATCAACATCAAGAGGAGCTGCATTAAAGGTTACAGTATTAGGAAGAGTGAGAACTACAATAGGCTGGTGTTGACTCAGTGGTTAAGAGATTATACTTCTCTTGCAGAAGACCTAAGATTGGTTCTCAGCACAACATCTGGTACCTGATGATCCAGGTAACTTGAGCTCCAGGGGATCTGATGCACACATCTGGCCTCTGAGGAAACAGCATGTATATTTATAAACTTATACATGAATACATAGGAAAAAAAAAAACCTTTAAAAAACTGCTTGAACTCATTGATGATTTATTTTTTAATTTTTTATTATATATCTTCTTCATTTACATTTCAAATGCTATTCCAAAAGTCCCCTATACCCTCCCCCTGCCCAGCTCCCCTACCCACCCACTCCCACTTCTTGGCCCTGGCGTTCTCCTGTAAAGGGCATATAAAGTTGGCAAGACCAAGGGGCCTCTCTTCCCGGTGATGGCCTACTAGGCCATCTTCTGCTACATATGCAGCTAGAGACAAGAGCTCTGGGGGTACTGGTTAGTTCATATTGTTGTTCCACCTATAGGGTTGCAGACCCCTTCAGCTCCTTGGGCACTTTCTCTAGCTCCTCCATTGGGGGCCCTGTGTTCCATCCTATAGATGACTGTGAGCATCCACTTCTGTATTTGCCAGGCACTGGCATAATTTCTAATTGCATTATTTTTATAAAAATGTAAGGATTCTTTAAAAATGATCTGTGGATTCAAGTTCTTCACCAGATATATATCTTGCAGTACTCTTTCTTATTCTATATCACTTTCTTTTTTTCTTTCTTGTGAGTTTTTTTATTAGATATTTTCTTTATATACATTTCAAATGTTATCCCCTTTCCTCATTTCCACTAAAAGCAATAAGAACAATTATGAAAATATCAGATAAGAATTCCATTCTTAATCTCCAGTCCATTAGTATTTGACAAGCTTGGGTAAAGGACTCTATTATCTATTATTCACCTGGTTGAGGGTCTCACTTAGAGAGAGAAGGGAGCAAAAAGAGAAGAAAGGCATGGAGAAATCATTGGAGACACCAGAAGGATTTTCCATTAGGTCACCATGAGAGAGAAACTATGAGGACACATGTGGAGCAGAGTGAGATTGCAAGTAACCAGGCACTGATCTAGGTATCAAAAGCCTTAGAGGATAAGCATAGTTCAGAATTTTCCCAGCATAGTATCAGCAGCTTGTTAATAAAAACACCAGTCCTCCATATCTATTATTCTAGAGCTATAGGAGCTAAGAGCATATATTTGGGAGCAAACAGATGTATTAAGAAAGTCCCCCAAAATACTTCAACAGATCCACAGAAACTGGAGTTAGAGCTTCCATATGGATGGTGGTAATCAAGAATGTGTCTTCTGATCTTCATTCTTCTTGAGTTTCGTGGTCACTTCGCCCCTTCCTAGAATTAAGAAAAAAAGCACACATTGAAGGAGTTACAGAGATCATGTGTGGAGCTGAACCAAAGGATGGACCAACCAGTGACTGCAGCAGCCGGGGATCCATCCCATAATCAGCAACCAAACATAGACACGATTGCATATGCCAGCAAGATAGTGCTGAAATGCCTTGATATAGCTGTGGGAGGCTATACCAATGCCTGGCAAACATGGAAGTGGACACTCACAATCAGCTATTAGATAGAACTCAGGACTCCCAAGGAAGGAGCTAGAGAAAGTACCCAAGGAGCTGAAGGGGTCTTCAATCCTATACGTGGAAGAATAATAGGAACTAACTAGTACCCCCAGAGCTCATGTCTCTAGCTGCATATATAGAAGAAAATGGCCTAGTTGGCCATCAGTGGGAAGAGAGGCACCTTGGTCATGCAGACTTTATATGCCCCGGTACAGGGGAACGCCAGGGCCAAGATGTAGGAGTGGGTGGGTAGGGGAGCAGGGCGGGAGATGGGGGATGGTATAGGGGACTTTTGGGATAACATCTGAAATGTAAATGAATAAAATATCTAATAAAACTAAAAACAAACAAAAAGAAAAAAAAAAAAGAATGTGTCTTCTGGAAGAACACTCAGTGTTCTTAACTGCTAATCCACTTTGCCAAAGCCCACCTTCAGCTTTAGAAGAAGATTTTGTTAGATTAAGAAGTGTTGTTTTATCCCATAATCAGCCACCAAACCCAGACACTATTGCATATGCCAGCAAGATTTTGCTGAAGGGACCCTGATACAGCTGTCTCTTGAGAGGCTATGCCAGTGCCTGGCAAATACAGAAGTGGATGCTCACAGTCATCTATAGGATGGAACACAGAGCCCCCAAGAGAGGAGCTAGAAAAAGTACCCAAGGAGCTGAAGGGGGTCTGCAACCCTATAGGTGGAACAACAATATGAACTAACCAGTACCCCCTGAGCTTGTGTCTCTAGATGCATATGTAGCAGAAGATGGTCTAGTCGGCCATCATTGGGAAGAGAGGCCCCTTGTTCTTGCAAACTTTATATGTCCCAGTACAGGGGAACACCAGGGTTATAAAATGGGAGTAGATGGGTAGGGGAGCAGGGTGGGGAGAGGGTATAGGGGACTTTCGGGATAGCATTTGAAATGTAAATAAAGAAAATATTTAATAAAATAAAAATAATAATAAAAAAGAAGTGTTGTTACTGTGAGTACTTTATATCATCCCAGGGCCTTCTAGTTTGGTCTTTTGTAAGTGATGCAGCTTTTTTATCTTTTGATTGTTCTCAAGATTTTTATTTATTTACCTTGGCTGATTTTCTCTTTTTCACTTGTGTCTCTTTGTGAATCTCTTTATGTTTTTTTTCCTACTCAGAACTTCCTATAAGTTTACCTCATTTTTGGTCAATATATAGAAAAAGCTTAGCCATCATATCTTATAAAACATTTTGGTTGATTTCTCTTTCTGGGGCTCTCATTGCATGTGTGTTGGTTTGCTTGGTGTTGGTCCACATTTCCTGAATGTCTCTCCTGGTTTCATCCTTCACCATTTCATATTTGTTTTTGCATGGTCTACACCAATGTCTTTAATATCACCTGTTCACTCTTCACAGTTCAAATGGACTGTTCCATCCTGAGAGTTCTTCTCTTTATTTCTACTTTTTTAATACATTGCTGCTCTTCATAGACACGTCTGTAAACATACCTTCCTGGTTTCTTGTGTCACAGTTCTCTTTAGTTACACAAACATGTTTATAGTGATTATCCCAGGGCTTAGTTATTCAGTATAGCTTTGACTTCTGATCTCAGCAGAAGCTGCAGTTGACTGCATTAGTTTCCAGTATATAGATGACACTTCCTTTTTTCTTAGCATGACATCTGTTGTTGGAAACTGGCCCTTTTAGGTTATGTTCTATAGATCCTAGAGACTGTCTCTCTTCAGAATTATGTTTTGTTTTTCATTACTTCTTACTCTTATGCTCAGCTACTTGTTGAGTTTTGTTAGTGAAGTCTGTTTCCTTCTATCCTGTATTTTTTTCTCTAAGTCTCATACTCAGGAGGTCACACCCATCAGCACTCCATGGTCACCCTAGGATAATTGTTGCATTGGTAAGATTCCCTTTCTCTGACCAATCTCAATTGTTAAGCTCCACTACCAATCAAATTGTTATTGCTTTCAGTGATACCCTGAGGTACAAATTACTCTGCAGATGAATCCATTCCTTCTTGAAAACAACAGTATCTGAAATCAAAGTTTGATTTTCATTCTGATCTTAGCAGTGCTATTTCCAAACATTATTTTCATTAAGTAACTTGGCCCAGTTTATATTGTAAGCTGAATCTGCTCTCAGCTGCCAGTTAGAGCAGCCTCTACTATGCTGTCTAACCCCCCCAACCCTCATGAGAATACAGAACTGCTTACTTTCTATAGATTTTATTTTTTAACTAAAATTTAAAAAGCATAATTTCCATCCCTTTTTGTCCTTCCAAGCCTTCCCATATACCCCTTGTTCTTTCTCACATTCAGTACCTCTATTTCTCTAATTATACCTCACATATCATATACCTCTATTTCTCTAATTATTGTTATTGTTGTGCTATGTGTATTTCTGAATACTTAAATATTACTTTATCAATCCACATAAAGCATGTATATTGTTTCAGTCTACATACATGTACATATATGATTTCATTGCTGACTACTTGTCAATAGATAAGCCCAACTGAGGGCTTTTCTTATCATCTCTTAGTTGCTAATATTATTCTTTGTCTGAGATTGAGTCCCTGTTCCATGGTAACGTGTCTGTTGGTATTTTTCTTGTTTGGGTCATGTTTAAGCCATCATGATGATGAAAATTCATGGAAGGAACTTATCTCATAGCAAACTTCTTATTTACCTGACTCTTTGAATCTTTCAAAATGATCTCTGAGCCTTAGGAGCAGTACTTACAGTATAGATATATCAGTGGGCTAGTACACATGGTTAGCTGTTCTCTGCATTTTGATTGGTTGTGAGCTTCTGTAATGGTCTCAGTCAGCTGCAAGGACACATTTGTTTAATGAGACATGAGTCCTATAGTTATCTGTGGGTCTAAGGACAACCCTGATGAACAACTCAAAAGGGTTCTTTTCCTGTCTTACTTGGGGGATGTTGTTAGTCTGTGGCTCTTATTGAAGAGATTTAGCAACCCAGATGGGAAGTGTTAATTTAAACTCTATTTGTGTATTAATACACAAGCATATATATTATATATACTATAACCTACCAAAAATTACAGGATATCTTATGTCACATATTATAATTGCTATATAGAGTAATATATTTATATGTAACATATGTAATATATATTATATATATTATATATATAGTCTTTTTTTCCAACTTTTATTAGATATTTTCTTCATTTACATTTCAACTGTTATCCAGAAAGTTCCCTATACCCTCCCCCTTCCCGGCCCTGCTCCCCTACCCACCCGCTCCCACATCTTGGCCCTGGCGTTCCCCTGTACTGGGGCATATAAAGTCTGCATGACCAAGGGGCCTCTCTTCCCAATAATGGCCAACTAGGCCATCCTCTTCTATATATGCAACTAGAGACATAGGCTCAGGGGGTACTAGTTAGTTCATGTTACTCTTCCACCTATAGGGTTGAAGACCCCTTCAGCTCCTTGGGTACTTTCTCTAGCTCCTTCCTTGAGAACCCTGTGTTCCATCTAATAGCTGACTGTGAGCTTCCATCTCCATGTTTGCCAGGCATTGGTATAGTCTCCCACGAGACAGCTATATCCTGGCCCTTTCAGCACTACCTTGCTGGCATATGCTATAGTGTCTATGTTTGGTGGCTGACTGTGGGATGGATCTCTGGCAGCCGCAGTCATTGGGTCCATCCTTTGGATTCAGCTTCACACATGATCTCTGTAGCTCTTTCAATGTGTGCTTTGTTCTTAATTCTAGGAAGGGGTGACATGTCCACATTTTGATCTTCTTTCTTGAGTTTCATGTGTTTTGTAAATTGTATCTTGGGTAGTCTAGGTTTCTGGGCTAATATCCACATATCAGTGAGTACATGTTATGTGAGTTCTTTTGTGATTGGGTTACTTCACACAGGATGATGGCCTCCAGATCAATCAATTTGCCTAGGAATTTCATATATTTATTGTTTTTAATAGCTGAGTAGTACTCCATTGTGTAAATATACCAAATTTTTGTATCCATTCCTCTGTTGAGGGACATCTGGGTCCTTACCAATTTCTGGCTATTATGATTAAGGCTGCTATGAACATAGTGGAACATGTGTCCTTATTACCAGATGGAATATCTTCTGAATATATGCCCAGTAGAGGTATTGCAGGATCTTCCAGTAGTACTATGTCCAGTTTTATGAGGAACCGCCAGACTGATTTCCAGAGTGGTTGAATCAGCTTGCATTCCCACCAACAATGGAGGAGTGTTCCCCTTTCTCCACATCCACGCCAGCATCTGTTGTCACCTGAATTTTTATACCTTAGCCATTCTTACCGGTGTGAGGTGGAATCTCAGGGTTGTTTTGATCTGCATTTCCCTGATGATTAAGGATGTTGAACATTTTTTCAAGTTTTTCTCAGCCATTCGGTATTCCTCAGTTGAGAATTCTTTGTTTAACTCTGTGCCCCACTTTTTAATGGGGATATTTGATTTTCTGGTGTCCATCTTCTTGAGTTCTTTATATATATTGGATATCAGTCCCCTATCTGATTTAGGATTGGTAAAGATCCTTTCCCAATCTGTTGGTGGCCCTTCTGTCTTGTTGACAGTCTCTTTTGTCTTACAGAAGCTTTGTAACTTTATGAGGTCCCATTTGTCAATTCTTGATCTTACAGCACAATCNTATTTGATTTTCTGGTGTCCATCTTCTTGAGTTCTTTATATATATTGGATATCAGTCCCCTATCTGATTTAGGATTGGTAAAGATCCTTTCCCAATCTGTTGGTGGCCCTTCTGTCTTGTTGACAGTCTCTTTTGTCTTACAGAAGCTTTGTAACTTTATGAGGTCCCATTTGTCAATTCTTGATCTTACAGCACAATCCTTTGCTGTTTTATTCAGGAATTTTTCCCCAGTGCCCATATCTTCGAGGCTTTTCCCCACTTTCTCCTCTATAAGTTTCAGTGTCTCTGGTTTTATGTGGAGGTCGTTCAACCACTTAGACTTGACCTTAGTACAAGGAAATAAGAATGGATCAATTCCCAGTCTTCTACATGATAGCTGCCAGTGTTCTTTTATTGTTGAGAAGAGTTTTCGCTAGTCTAGGTTTTTTGTTATTCCAGATGAACTTGCTAATTGTCTTTTCTACATCCTTGAAGAATTGAGTTGGAATTTTGATGGGGATTGCATTGAATCTATAGATAGCTTTTGGCACAAAAGCCATTTTTACTATATTGATTCTGCCAATCCATGAGCATGGGAGATCTTTCCATCTTCTGAGAACTTCCTCAATTTCTTTCTTCAGAGACTTGAAGTTCTTGTCATACAAATCTTTCACTTCCTTCGTAAGAGTCACACCAAGATATTTTATATTGTTAGTGACTATTTTGAAGGGTGATGTTTCCCTGATCTCTTTCTCAGCCAGTTCATCCTTTGTATGGAGAAAGGCCATCGATTTGTTTGAGTTAATTCTATATCCAGCTACTGCACTAAAGCTGTTTATCAGGTTTAGGAGTTCTCTGGTGGAGAAAAACCCCAGTGAATATCTATGATAGTATAGTAGACGTTTATCGTTATTAAACCCAAGAAGGAAAGGTTAAACATAGGGGAACTGGAGGAAAACAACAACTTAGTGAGACCGATCCTGAAGTTCATGATATAACTTATCCATCCCTCTTTCACCCGTCGGAACAGACCAGGGACTAAAATCACCCTAACGAAGGTGAATCTCTCCATTTAGTTTGATGTTGGCCACTGGTTTGCTGTAGATTGCTTTTATCATGTTTAGGTAGGGCCTTGAATTCCTGATCTTTCCAAGACCTTTATCATGAATGGGTGTTGGATTTTGTCAAATGCTTTCTCAGCATCTAAGGAGATGATCATGTGGTTTTTAATCTTTGAGTTTGTTTATATAGTATATTATATTGATGGATTTCCCTATATTAAACCATCCCTGCATTCCGGGGATGAAGCCTACTTGGTCATGATGGATGATCATTTTGATGTGTTCTTGGATTCGGTTGGCGAGAATTTTGTTGAGTATTTTTGTGTCGATATTCATAAGGGAAATTCATCTGAAGTTCTCTTCTTTGTTGTGTCTTTATGTGGTTTAGGTATCAGAGTAATTGTGGCTTCATAGAATGAATTTGGTAGTGTACCTTCAGTTTCTATTTCGTTGAATACTTTGAGAAGAACTGGAACTAGGTCTTCTTTGAAGGTCTGATAGAACTCTGCACTAAACCCATCTGGTCCTGGGCTTTTTTGGTTGGGAGACTATTAATGACTGCTTCTATTTCTTAGGAGATATAGGGCTGTTTAGGTCATTAATCTGATCCTGGTTTAACTTTGGAACTTGGTATCTGTCTAGAAAGTTATCCATTTCATCCAGATTTTCCAGTTTTCTTGAATATAACCTTTTGTAGAAGGATCTGATGGTGTTTTGGATTTCCTCAGGATCTGTTGTTATGTCTCCCTTTTCATTTCTGATTTTGTTGATTTGGATGCTATCCCTGTGCCCTCTAGTGAGTCTGGCCAAGGGTTTGTCTATCTTGTTGACTTTTTCAAAGAACCAGCTCCTGGTTTGATAGATTCTTTAGATAGTTTTTTTTGTTTCAACATGGTTGATTTCACCCCTGAGTTTGATTATTTCCTGCCGACTACTCCTCTTAGGTGACTTTGCTTCCATTTGTTCTAGAGCTTGCAGATGTGCTGCCAAGCTACTGGTGTAAGCTCTCTCCATTTTTTTTTTTTTGTAGGAACTCAGAGCTATGAATTTACCTCTCAGGAATGCTTTCATTGTGTCCCATAAATTTGGGTATGNTTTTGGGTTGAAAGTCTATTTTATTCGATATTAGAATGGCTACCCCAGCTTTTTTCTTTGGGCCGTTTGCTTGGAATATTGTTTTCCAGCCTTTCACTCTGAGGTAGTGTCTGTCGTTTTTCCTGAGGTGTGTTTCTTGTAGACAGCAAAATGTCGGGTCCTGTTTGTGTAGCCAGTCTGATAGTCTATGCCTTTTTATTAGAGAATTGAGTCCATTGATATTAAGCGATATTAAGGAACAGTAATTGTTGCTTCCTGTCATTTTTGTTTTTAGAGTTGGGATTCTGTTCTTGTGGCTGTCTTCTTTTAGGTCTGTTGAAGGATTACTTTCTTGCTTTCTCTAGTGCAGAGTTTCAGTCCTTGTATTGGTGTTTTTCTGTTATTATCCTTTGAAAGGCTGGATTTGTAGAAAGATATTGTGTGAATTTGAATTTGTCGTGGAATTCTTTGGTTTCTCCATCTATTGTAAATGAGAGTTTTGCTGGGTATAGTAGCCTGGGCTGGCATTTGTGTTCTCTTAGTGTCTGTATAATCTCTGTCCATGATCTTCTGGCTTTCATAGTCTCTGGTGAGAAGTCTGGAGTAATTCTGATAGGCCTGCCCTTATATGTTACTTGACCTTTTTCCTTCGCTGCCTTTAATATTCTGTCTTTATTTAGTGCGTTTGTTGTTGTGATTATTATGTGTCGGGAGGAATTTCTTTTCTGGTCCATCCTATTTGGAGTCCTATAGGCTTCTAGTATGTTTATGGGCATCTCATTCTTTAGGTATGGAAAGTTTTCTTCTATAATTTTGTTGAAGATATTTGCTGGCCCTTTAGTTTGTGAGTCTTCCTTCTCATCTACTCCTATTATCCTTAAGTTTGGTCTTCTCATTGCATCCTGGATTTCCTGGATATTTTGTGTTAGGATCTTTTTGCATTTAGCATTTTCTTTGATTGTCTTGTCTATGCTCCCTATAGAATCTTCTGTGCCTGAGATTCTCTCTTCTATCTCTTGTATTCTGTTGTTTATGCTCATATCTATGGTTCCTGATTTTTTTCCTATGGTTTCTATCTCCAGGGTTATCTTCTTTTGGTTTTTCTTAATTGTTTCTACTTCCATTTTTAGGTCCTGAATGGCTTTGTTGAATTCGATTGCCTGTTTGGTATTATTTTCCTATATTTCTCTAAGTTGTTTATCTGTGATTTCCTGCATTTCCTTCTTATAGTCCTCCATCATCATCATGACGAGTGACTTTATATCCATGTCCTGCTTTTTCTGGTGTGCTGTTGTATCTAGGACTTGATGGGGTGGGTGAGTTTGGATCTGGTGATGCCAAGTACCCTTGGATTCTGTTGCTTCTGTTCTTACGCTTGCCTCCTGCCATCTCTGCCCAAGGAGACCTGGCGTTGGTGCAGACCAGAAAGGACCTGCTGTTCTGCCCTGGGCCTTTATCAGTCTCCTGGCTGATGTCCCAAGTTCCAAGAGATTGGGCCGGAACAGAGGCTGTGTTCCCCTGTTCACCTCAAGTCCCGAGATAGCTTGGAGAGTCCCGAAAGAGCCTAGGAGAGTGCACAGTGCCTGCGGCCGGAGCCCTGAGTTCCTGATGTGATATTAAACTCCTGGGAGTTGCTGGGCTCAGAGGAAATATGGCAGGGTGGAGGGTGCTCTGGCTGGGAGAGGCCCAGCCTTCAGTGGCGCGGAGTTCCTCGGTTCCTGCCCCTGCGGGCAACAGCTGACCCACTGCTCCCAAAACCACCTCTGCACTCTACTCAAGCATAACCCCGATGAGATCTTAAAGTCCTGGGGTGTGGGATGCACAGGACAGGTCCTAGCTGCGTCCACTGGGCTCAGAGGGAAGATGGTGGGGTGGGGGGTGATCTGGCTAGGAGAGGCCCAGCCTCCGGTGGGGCAGAGTTCTCTGTTCCTGCCCCTGCGGGCAACCGCTGACCCACTGCTCCCAAAGCCACTGCTGCACTCCACTCCCTCGTAACCCCGATGTGATCTTAAAGTCCTGGGGTGTGGGAAGCACAGGATAGGCCCTAGCTGCCTCAGCTGGGCTCAGAGGGAAATTGGCGGGGTGGTTAGTCTATATATATATATAGTCTTAAAATGAAGATCAACTTTATCTTTTATAATACAAGACAGCTATGAACTCAGGAAAAAAATTTACCTCTCAATGCAAATCAGTGGCTTTCAGCTTGTGCCACAGGAAACAATAGCAGGAAATACTAAACCATGCTCCTGTCAGAAAGCAGCACACCTTTCTCTGTATGCATTGTTGTTGTTGTTATTGTTGTTGTTTTTAGAGACAGTATTTCTTTGCATAGCCTTGGCTATCCTAGAACTATCTCTGTAGACCAAGCTGGAAAGAGAGAGTGATGTTGATTGAAATTCCTCGGCCTCTTCTGTTTCTTAAACTTCAGTAGCTGCCCCAAGCAGGTGTTTCCTCACAAACTCTTCCCTGTAGGAAATTCTCTAGGAACTCCATTTCTTTTGATAGTTTCTCTAATTTCACTGAGCAACAGGCCAACACATCCCTGAAGTCATGATGCACATATTATTCTACACTATTTTGATATTTTTGTTTTAGGAACTTCAGAGTTTGAATTGAAAATCATCAAGAGGCTGAAATAAGCACTGAGCCCCAGACATGGACTCAGAGCCCAATGAGTGGATCTTCCTTGTGAGAATCAGCTGATCAATACAAACTAGTGGAGTTTTTGTTGTTGTCTTGTGTTTGTTTGTTTTCCAGATTGCCTCTTAAGTCAGTAAAGTTTTATTCACTAGCTGATTATTATGTGGATATGTTTTACAGCTCAGTTCAGTGTCACAGGGTAAGAATTCACCACCTCAGTTCTTTTAAAGTGAATATAGTTGTAAAAAGAAATATCAACAACTAGCTCTGGATAGTAAAAGGAGAGGATGTGAAACTTGTCACTTGACATTTATCAAGACGATTCATTTGATACTCACTGCTATCCCAGAAGTTTTTGCAAATGAAGATGGATGGCACATTATACTTAGTAATTTCTAGCAATTCACCTCCCTGACTTTCACTCCTTTTCTGGATCACTTCTACCCCTGGACTTGTCAATTTAGATAACTACCCCTCCACTCCTGTTAGAATAGACTAGCTGTTTTGATCATTGGTTTAGTCTATATTCTTTTCTTCCCTCTGAATTCTACATCACATTCTTATACTGGTGTCTCTGACATCTTAACCCAGGTACGTCCTTCTCTTCAAATGAGATATCTGTGAGAGCTGATTGTATTCTCAGGGGCTGGGATTGACCAGGTACCCTATAGTCCAGTTATGAAAAATACTAACCCTTATTCTCATGTGAAAAGAAACAACCACAGAAAACAACATATAAAATCCAAGTCTAATTCCTAGTATTGACAACAGAGGAAACAAGCTAAGAAAACTTAATGGTGTTTGGGCACTGACTTTGAAGTCATTCATGCCGGGAATAATAATAATAACCATACCTTCCCAGGATCCTAAAGCCCAGGCCATTCTCAGTCTCTTGGGAGTTCTCTAAAAGTCTTGCTATAGAAGTCTGTCCTGCAGAGTTGGCCTTCCCCCTTTTCTCTGGGTCTCCACCTCCTTTATACCAAGTTGGGTAAAGAGTGACAGGTTACTTATCCATACTAATGTCATCCCTGCCCCTTCCTTTTCAGTACCCTAGAGCTACAGTGTTCACTTGGATCCACAATGGGAAATTAAGAGTCTTTTCTTGTGACTTCTGAGGGTGAACCCTGGTGATTTAGCTCCACAGACTCTGGTTCTGAGAGGAGTGGGTCTGGCCACCATCTTCTAAAGGACAAGGGAAGCAAAGGCTTTCTCTCCCATGCCAAGGGAAAGGCTGTTTCTGAGTGCTAGTTTATATCATAGAGGAGCCATTAATTCCTCATTGCTGTTCACTTGAATAAAGACAGATTCTAAACCCAAAGGGTGGCAACTCTGGAGATAGAAACCCTAGGAAAGAAATCAGGAACCATAGATACAAGCATCAGCAACAGCATACAAAAGACAGAAGAGATAATCTCAGGTGCAGAAGATTCCATAGACACAGAAATCAAAGAAAACGCAAAATTCAAAAAGATCCTAACTCAAATCATCCAGGAAATCCAGGACACATTGAGAAGAACAAGCCTACAGATAATAGGAATAGATGAGAATGAAGATTTTTCAACTTAAAGTTCCAGCAAATATCTTCAACAAAATTATAGAAGAAAACTTCCCATACCTAAAGAAAGAGATGCCCGTGAACATACAAGAAGCCTACAGAACTCCAAATAGACTGGACCAGAAAAGCAATTCCTCCAGACACATGAATATCAGAACAACAAATATACTAAATAAAGACAGAATATTAAAAGCAGTAAAGGAAAAAGGTCAAGTAACAAACTTCTCACTGGAGACTATAAAAACCAGAAGACCCTGGACAGATGTTAAAAAGACACTAAGAGAACACAAATGCCAGTCCACGCTACTATACCCAGCAAAAATCTCAATTACCATAGATGGAGAAACCAAAGAGTTCCAAGACAAAACCAAATTCACACAATATCTTTCCATGAATCCAGTCCTTCAAAAGATAATAACAGAAAAACATCAATACAAGGATGGAAACTACACCCTAGAAAAAGCAAGAAAGTAATCCTTCAACAAACCTAAAAGAACACAACCAAAAGAACAGAATCCCAACTCTAACAACAAAAATAATAGGAAGCAACAATTACTTTTCCTTAATATCTCTTAATATCAATGGACTCAATTTCCCAAAAAAGACATAGAGTAACAAACTAGCTACACAAACAGGACTCAACATTTTGCTGCTTACAAGAAACCCATCTAGGGAACAAGACAAACACTACCTCATAGTGAAAGGCTGGAAAACAATTTTCCAAGCAAACAGTCTGAAGAAACAAGCTGGAGTAGCCATTCTAATATTGAATAAAATGGACTTCCAACCCAAAGTTATCAAAAAAGACAAGGAGGGCACTTCATACTCATTGAAGATGAAATCTTCCAAGATGAACTCTCGATTCTGAATATCTATGCTCCAAATGCAAGGGCAGCCACATTCATTAAAGAAACTTTAGTAAAGCTCAAAGCACACATTGCACCTCACACAATAATAGTGGGAGACTTCAACACCCTACTCTCATCAATGGACAGATCCTGGAAACAGAAACTAAACAGAGACACAGTGAAGCTAACAGAAGTTATGAAACAAATGGATTTAACAGATAACTACAGAACATTTTATCCTAAAATAAAAGGATATACCTTCTTCTCAGCACCTCATGGGACCTTCTCCAAAATTGACCATATAATTGGTCACAAAAGAGGCCTCAACACATACAAAAATATTGAAATTGTTCTATGTATCCTATCAGATCACCATGGACTAAGGCTGATCTTCAATAACAACATAAATAATACAAAGCCAACATTCACGTGGAAACTAAACAACAATCTCCTCAATGATACCTTGGTCAAGGAAGAAATGAAGAAATTAAAGACTTTTTAGAGTTTAATGAAAATGAAGCCACAACATACCCAAACTTATGAGACACAATGAAAGCATTCCTAAGAGGAAAACTCATAGCTCTGAGTGCCTCTAAAAAGAAACTAGAGAAAGCATACACTAGCAGCTTGACAGAACACCTAAAAGCCCTAGAACAAAAGGAAGCAGATTCATGCAAGAGGGGTAGAAGATAGGAAATAATCAAACTCAGGGGCAAAATCAACCAAGTGGAAACAAAAAGAAATATTCAAAGAATCAACCAAACCAGGAGCTGGTTCTTTGAGAAAATCAACAAGATAGATAAACCCTTAGCCAGACTATCTAGAGGGCAGAGGGACAGTATCCGAATTAACAAAATTAGAAATGAAAAAAGGAGACATAACAACTTATCCTCAAGAAATCCAAAACATCATCAGATCCTACTACAAAAGCCTATACTCAACAAAACTGAAAAACCTGGAGGAAAAGGACAATTTTCTAGATAGATACCAGGTACCAAAGTTAAATCAGGATCAGATTAATGACCTAAACAGTCCTATATCCCCTAAAGAAATAGAAGCAGTCATTAATAGTCTGCCAACCATAAAATGCCCAGGACCAGATGGGTTTAGTGCAGAGTTCTATCCGACCTTCCAAGAAGACCTAATTCCCGTTCTTCTCAAACTATTCCACAAAATAGAAACAGAAGTTACTCTACCCAATTCATTCTATGAAGCCATAATAACTGTGATACCTAAACCACATAAAGACCGAACAATGATAGAGAATTTCCGACCAATTTCCCTTATGAATATCAGTGCAAAAATACTCAATAAAATTCTTGCTCACCAAATCCAAGAACACATCAAATCAATCATCCATCCTGACCAAGTAGGCTTCATTCCAGGGATGCAGGGATGGTTTAATATATGGAACCCCATCAATGTAATCCACTATATAAACAAACTCAAAGACAAAAACCACATGATCATCTCGTTAGATGCTGAAAAAGCACTCAACAAAATCCAACACCCCTTCATGATAAAAGTCTTGGAAAGATCAGGAAATCAAGACCCATACCTAAGCATAATAAAAAGCAATCTAAAGTAAACCAGTAGCCAACATCAAAGTAAATGGAGAGAAGCTGGAAGCAATCCCACTAAAATCAGGGAGTAGACAAGGCTGCCCACTTTCTCCCTACCTATTCAATAAAGTATTTGAAGTCCTAGACAGAGCAATTAGACAACAAAAGGAGGTCACAGGGATACAAATTGGAAAGGAAGAAGTCAAAATATCACTATTTGCAGATGATATGATAGTATATATAAGTGATCCTAAAAATTCCACCAGAGAACTTCTAAATGTGATAAACAGCTTCAGTGCAGTAGCTGGATATAAAATTAACTCAAACAAATTAATGGCCTTTCTCTACACAAAGGATAAACAGGCTGAGAAAGAAATTAGGGAAAAAACACCCTTTACAATAGTCAGAAATAATATAAAATACCTTGGTGTGATTCTAAGGAAGTCAAATATCTGTATGATAAGAACTTCAAGTGTCTGAAGAAAGAAATCAAAGAAGATCTCAGAAGATGGAAAGATCTCCCATGCTCATGGATTGGCAGGATGAATTTACTAAAAATGGCTTTCTTGCCAAAAGCAATCTACAGATTCAATGCAATCCCCATCAATATTCCAACTCAATTCCTCAACAAATTAGAAAGAGCAGTTTGCAAATTCATCTGGAATAACAAATAACCTAGGATAGCAAAAACCATTCTTAATGATAAAGTAATCTCTGGTGGAATCGCCATGCCTGACCTCAAGCATGTGATTCTACATACTACAGAGCAATTGTGATTAAAAACTGCATGGTCCTGATACAGTTACAGACAGGTAGACCAATGGGATAGAAATGAAGACCCAGAAGATCGTGAGTTGGATCCCAGACATTGGAAGGTTGGAGATAGATTTTTGCTTTTGACTGTGACTATGCCCTGATATTTTTCCCTCTTGAAGGAAGTGTTTTAGTGAAGCCCACAGTTAAGAGACTTTGAATTTTAAAGTACTTTGAATTTTAAAAGATACTGGATATTTTAAAAGGATCGAACTTTTAATATGTAAAGACTGTGGGACTTTTAAGTTATTTAAGATCTTGGGGATGAGTAAAAACTAAGGGTTGAGGCTTACTAGTGATGTATTTGTGTGTCAAGTTGACAAGGGGTCAATTGTACTGGCTAGTTTTTGTGTCAACTTGATATAGCTGGGTTATCACAGAGAAAGGAACTTCAGTTGGTGAAGTGCCTCCATGAGATCTAGCTGTGGGGTATTTTCTCAATTAGTGGTCAAGGGGGAAAGGCCCCTTGTGGGTGGGACCATCTCTGGGCTGGCAGTCTTGGGTTCTGAGTAAGCCAGGGGAAGCAAGCCAGTAAGAACATCCCTCCATGACTTCTGTGTCAGCTCCTGCTTCCTGACCTGCTTGAGTTCCAGTCCTGACTTCCTTGATGATGAACAGCAGTGTGGAATTGTAAGCTGAATAATCCCTTTCCTCCCCAACTGCTTCTTGGTCATAATGTTTGTGCAGAAATAGAAACCCTGACTAAGACAATGGCCTAGTTGGCCATCATTGGAAGAGAGGCCCCTTGGTCTTGCAAACTTTATATGCCCCAGTACAGGGGAACACCAGGGCCAAGAAGTAGGAGTGGGTGGGTAGGGGAGCAGTGAGAGGAAGTTATAGGGGACTTTTGGGATAGCATTTGAAATGTAAATGAAGAAAATGTAAATAAAATTTGGAAAAAAACCCAGAGAGATTCCAGCTAGTCTCTTGTTGAGTATGCCTCTATTGAGATCATTTTACTGCTGTATTTTTGTTCTTCATCCTTAAAACTTCTTTCCAAGGAGAAGTATTATGCACCATATAGAATAAGATGTCATCCTGCTTTTCTATATAGCTTTCCAATCATTTAATTTCACTTATTTGAGACAAAGTCATCTTGTGCTTTTTAGCCTGCATTGCAACTCACAATCCTTCTGCCTCTTCTATACCCATCTTCCAAAGACCTTTCATTAAGGATTTTATTTTATTTTATTTTAATGAGCTGCAGCAACTATAAATTTTAAAATAGAAATCTCTGAAGATAAAGTCTGTGTTATTAATAGTGTTTTGTCTTGACTCCATTGCTCAAGGCTTTGAATAGTGGATTCTATTTAAAATTAGTTAATATTGGAGCAGTTGTGAGTCATAGATTAATAGTGAAAGTTTCTCAAAAGTATAACACAATGCAAGCAGGAATGTATTATTACTTCTCCTGGTTTGTGACCAAGGAGAAGCTCTTCTGAATAAATTGAAAGAAAAGTATTTATTGTCTCTGAATTTTGCTCTTTAAGTAAGGAAGCATGCTTGGTGGATTGCGATCGGTTGGGAATATACAGAAGGTGAAGAGGCCTGGGCATCACAAACACAGAGGCATCCACAGTGGGGCCTTCCATGATTAGAATGCTCATCCTCAGTGGTGGAACAAGGAGGGTCAGTGGATTGAGTTGTCAGTTAGCTTGGGCTTCTGCTATGCAGAGAAATGAGAAAGAAGGAGGTCAATTCTCCCTAGGGCAAGTGGGGAAATAAGATATCATTTTGAATGTCAGTTCTTCTGCAGCTTAATTATGGTGTACTTCCTATGTGTCTAGCATTCACAGGAGCTGTGCTTTACACCATAAGCATGTTGTTATTTAGAGAAAAAAAATCAGATCCAGTGTAGACCTCAGTTAAGGAGAGCTGGTTTATGAAGGAAATTGAATCGAGGGCTTGAAAGTTAAATAAAATTTAATGAGATAGCGGGGAGATAAAAGAAGTAATGCAAATGGATGAAGTGACTGAAATAAGAATGAGCTCTTGGCAAACAGCTTCAGGAGGGGAAATGGATGATGGGCCAATCCATCAGCGGCAGAGGGTGTGGCCAGAGGTACAATCCATCAGCTGCAGAGGGTGTGGCCAGAGGTACTTAGATTGAAGGTGACCACTCCTGGGAGCCACAGAGTCCCATAAGGTAAAATAATAGCACTCTAAGTCATATGAAAGTGACCCCGAGGTGTATGACAAGGATGATGAGGACAGCTGCTGCTAAGGACATGTCTAGAGATGCACCAACAAGCTCACTTCAAGGCTGTTCTGAGTGCTGATCTAACAGAGAAATGGAAAGTAATTAAAGGCCTTCAAAACAGTGTGGACGCATAATGGATGCAACGGTTCAAGAAAAACAAACCATCTATAAACTTTATGAGGATTCAGGAGTGGGGGCAGCAGAGTCAGTCAAGAGCCAGTCAGAACTGGGTAAAGGTGATGAGAAACCAAGGGAAGTGATTTCCTACCTAATACCCGGTGATCTCTCTTGAATTCAACCTAAACCTAGAGAAGCAACAGTAAATCAATAATCCTTGACCCTATGTCTCCATTTACTACTCTTGTATAGACTTTCTGGTCTGATCTTCCTGCCTGTGCAACTGAGCAGAGAAACAAGATGACTCCCCTACACAATATAATTCCCCACATGCTGCAAGTTCGGTCCAAGTTGCTATCAAAGCATGTAACAGATGTGACATGCTTTCTGTCACATTTTTAGTAAACAACTATTAACTTTATGGGATAAGTTTAAACTCTCCAGTAAATTTGCAAGTCCTGAGGGTCTCATGCCCAGTTTTAATTAACCCTTAATCTCATCTCCTTATTTGCCTACTCTTTGCCATGTTAGGTACCAATACATGTGTCTATAGATCTTAAACAGTGAAAATTTTGTCTTGCTGGTTTGTAGATCATGCCTTTCCAAACAAACCATCTTGCCCAAGAAAGGGGAAATTTGCTGTTATGTTTCCACAGCAGTTCTAGATCTTAGCTGCCATTCTCGGTGATAGTCTACAAATGTGAGAATACATTTTGTTATTATTTTAAAATCAGGATTGCACTTGTTATTCTGTACAAGTTTCTGGGATTGTATTTTTTCCTGCAATTTTTTTTTCAAAAATCAGTTTTCCCTTTTTATATAGGGAGCATCAGTCCTGTAGAAGGGCCTTGTTAATGTGCATAAAGCCACCTGCCTCCTTGTGTGTATCTCAATGTCACAATTACAGGGCACCCTGTTTCTCATAAAGCTGTAAATTCTTCTCAGTGTGCAGAAAGTATCACCTCTCCAGGAGAAGGCTTGTGCCTCATTTTCTGTTCATTCTTTCTCCCAAATCTGACCCAGGAATGTTGCTTTATATGGAAAAATAGAAACAGAGAGACATCATGGAGCTTTTGCTTCTCGGGAGCTGCAGGTCTATACAGTGTGCGAATGAAGCAGCCTGCACTGAGTGCTTATTAGCAGAAAGTACTACTTGATTATGGATCACATTTTCTCAGGAGTTCTGCAGAAGGAGACCTAGCTAATAATTGCCAGGGGCGTCTATTCCCCAGATGGTCATATACACAAACTGTTTTGCTGAAAATTCATTTTTAAATTGGTTAAAATTCAGTTCATTAACAATTTTTACAGAATGAAACTTACCAGAAATCTAGTTGAAAATAATTTTTCCTTTTGGAAGTTGAGAAGTTATATGCCATGAATAGAGTTAATTGGCTCAGTCATATTTGGAATAAATTCAAGGGTCTGAAATTTAGTTTTTGTTTCCAGAAGTCATTGAAGTAACGGTGAAGCTGTCTCTTAAGCTGAAAAAATTGTTATATTTTTCTTTTGTTCACTAAACTATTATTATGATTAATTAAAGTTATATCTACTATGAACATTAGTTTGACTTGAAGATGCCAATAATTTGCCTATATTAAATACCAGTTTCTCATAAAGAAGTAATTGTATTTTAGACTTTTGAATTTGTTATCTAAAATATCTGCTCTTGGGACAAGATACCAAAAGACATCCTCTTAGTTGATAGAGAAACAGAGCTAATGAATAATTCACCTTCAAAATATAAAACCCTCAAATCAGATGTTATCAATCAGGGCTCGGTGGATGTAACTACAGTCGTAACTGGGAGGCTGAGGCAAGAGGATTGCCGTGAGTTTGAGGCTCCATATCAAATGCTAGTCTCACAGTTTCTTATATACCATGACTGTAAGATAGGTGCTTCTAATTTATCAGACCCAAGAGTCTTTTGTGTAGTAACATTGGAGTGAGGAGAATCCCAAGAAAAGGGCTTTAGTAGGTCCTGAGTGTAGGTGAAGGTTTTCTTGATAAGACAGAGGGCAGTGTGTGAGGAAAGGGTTGCTAGGGATGTGGAGGATTCTAGGGAAACCATCTGCAGGGGTTAGTGAAGGGCTTAGGGAATGGAACTCACTTGTTTTCTGTTTTTGCCCAAACCCAGTTCTGCAGTTAGGCTCATGATTTTACTCACAAAGCCAACTTCTTATTGTCAGGGCTCACGTGAACCAGAACCCTGATACTCACTCATCACAGGGGCTTTTTGATTTGGAGTAGGAGAAGCAATGGGATATGAGCCAGATCTCCATTTCCTTGCACTCATAAGACATTTTCTCCAAGGCTGCGGGAGCAGCTCATGAATAGCTGGGAGCCAAATTTGGCCCATTTCAAATATTATTGCATTGTCCACCATAATGATAGTAATAACCTTGTAATGAGTGTGCATGAAGCTAGTCCTTCTACAAAATTCACAGCGAGTCACACTCTTTGCCTGTCCTTAGTGAATACCAAGAAGGCTTTCCATTCTCCATCCAGGGGCAGCCACTGTTGAAAAAGTAGATGATCACTTTCTTCCTGACATTCTGGCCTGTGGCCATGAATATTGAGAGCTGTTATCCTCTGGGGCTACTCATTTCCTTCTCCAAGAGGCTTTAATGCTTACGGTAAGTATACTATCTTGCAACCCAAATGACCTTAAATAATGTTGGCTGCCCATTCTATAAAGTATTCCTCAAAAAAGGTCAGATTCAATACATAATATTGATGTAGAGGTTCAGCTAATTCCACTGAATATAGATACCCATCTCTAGGTTTCTTGGTTTCTTTTTTCATATTTAAAGAGATTTGCATTCATTCACCTAAACTCTTTTGTCACTTGCCAGTCACATCTCAAAAGGTTCTCAAAAGGTTCTCTCTCTCTCTCTCTATCTATCTATCTATCTATCTATATATATATATATATATATATATATATATATATATATATATAAAGAGCTGTGATTTGGATTTCTTGATATTCTATTTTTATTGAAGTGTGCCTTAATAACATACTTGGTATGAGAAGTAGTTAGTTGTATGCAGGTCCTCCATTAGCTGCAATGCTTTAAGGTCTTAATATATGCAATTTGAATAAAAATCTCAAGTTTCTATGTTTCATTAAACAAATTTTAATTATTTATTCATATATGAATATGTACCATTACAAATGAGCAAAGGTCAGAGGGCAATTTGTGGCAGTCAGGTCTCTTCCTTAATAGGTGTCCCATTGAATTCAGGACCTCCATTTCGGTAGCACATGTCTTTGTCCACAGAGCTGTCTCATCAGACCTTACATGACTGTTTTCACTGTGGTCCGCTGACTTACTATGCTTTCAAGTGCCTCGTTGTCCTAGATGCTTTAAGAAGTTGCCTTTCGGCACACCTAGAGTTGATCTCATTAGTAAAAGAATGAGTCCACAGAAAAGAGTTTCTAAAATTATCCTCTATCTCAGAATTGCAAGTTGGCTTTTTCAGGCTGCACTTAAGTTTCTTAAGCAATATGCTTATATTATCAAACATTCCACCTGACATCCTCTCATAAATGCTGCATGCATTTTAACTTATTTTAATATAGTGTGGGCTGGTTTGTAACATTGTCATATAGTTACTGAAGTTGAATATACTCAGCTACATATTAATGGTAGGTATGTTCATCTTGTCCCTACATTTTACTCAACTAGGACATCATCCCAGCTAAGGTTTCTTCCAAGTTTGTATCTTGGTTACTTCTTTGCATTTGTTGTATGTTGGAGCCAGACATGCATTTATTGTATTACTTCTAAGAAAGCATAAATATACTTTGACAGAGCTGCAACTAGAAACACTGAACCACCTCTTGTGTAGTGCTATAGTCAGAGGGACAGGCTGTTCAATAGGTGGGTACAGTGCATAGCTTCAGGGGTCACTGACATGGATCAGGGCCCACCTATTACAGAAGTTACTTTGTAAAGATACGGAGAACAAGATGATTATGCAGATCAGAACTGTGATGGCTGCTTTTTCTAAAGGCTCACCTTGACTTGGCCCACTGGTACAAGCTTTAGCCTCAGGACTATATAAGAACAAGTACTTTTCTCAGGTAGGGTGATACCAATTCACTCAAACAGATGCTGAGTCTGTGAGAAAGCAGGGGGTCAGTGGCAGTGATCGTCCTCGATCCAAATGAACGATGCTTAAACAGACACAGAGATTAAGACATTTGCTTACTAGATGGATATCAAGTCCTAAAATGAATACACATGGACAGCTTGGTAGTTCGAGGTTAACACAGCTCAAAATGATGTGATGATGCCATATGTTGGGAAGATAACCTGGAAAAAGAACCAAAAGTTAAAGAAAAACACCATGGTCTATAGCATATGACTCTGTTAATAAAAACAGTGATGATGACAGTGTTGCTTTGTTTGATGTTCCCAAGAACGTGATAGGACCAGGATCAAGCTGACATGGGGGTGTGCAATAGAAGCATATGCCAGAAGACCACAGGACAAATCAGACCTGCTGAAACATTTTTTTTTAAATATCAGAATAAATCAAAGAATTATTTAACAAAATAGCAGGGTCTTAATACATACCTAATTTTGTTGTTTGGTGACTACTAATTGTAAAAGGTAAATGATATTTTGTTTTATTGAATGGAAAATAAATATTTTCATACAATATATTCTGATTATGTTTTTTCTCCCCTAAATTTCCACTTGCCATCCACTTAGGTCCACATGCTGCCTGTCTGTCTCTCATTAGGATATAAACAGACATCTAAGAAATAATAAATTAAATTAATAGAGCTAGAACAAACAAATCAGAAAAAGACCGCCAAACAAACAAACAACAGCAACAACAAGAAAATAGTCAAACAAAAATCACAACAAACAAACAACAACAAAATAGTCACTAAACAAAAATCACAAGGAACACATACATGAGGAGATAAACAAATTCACATACACAGTGATCCCATAAAAGCTCAACACTGAGATCATGGTATACATGAAAAGGACCTGTGAAAATAACAATAAAAATAAATTGCAGGCAAAGCATTATGAGACAAGAAACCTCCAACAATGCCAGTGAGTTCATCTATTGCTGAGCATGGAGTCTTAAGGATTTAAGAGTGGTTATACCCAGTGAGATTCCAATAGAGAAAACTAATTTTTCCTTTGCAAGCAGTTACTAACTGCACATAGCTTCTGGGTTAAGGTGGGCTTCTGTCTACTTCTCCTCTCAGGGCCAGGACCCCATCCATCTAGATTAGACTCATTCAGGCTCTGTGCATGCTGCCACATTGTCTCTGTGGTCAGAAGTGCATCAGTCCTGTGTTTGCAAGGCTTTATTTTCTTGGTGTCCTCCATCCTCATTAGCCTTTAAAATCTTTCTACCTCCTTTTTCCCTATGGTGCCCTGAGCTCTGAGGGGAGGGATTTAATGTAGACACCTCATGAAGGACATGTATTCTAAGGTCTCCCACGTTGTGCACATTGTTCTGTTATGGGGCTGGTTTTGTTTCCATCTACTGCAGGAGGGAGCTTCTCTGACTATGGCCAAGGAAGACACTGATCTATAAATATAGCAAAATATCATTCGGAGTCATTTTATTCCTGTACCCCTTTAGCAGAAGAATAGTATTTGTTTCTTTTCCCCCTTAATCCCTCGCCCACCTCATCTCAGGTTCTTGGCCACCGAGCACTGTTGAGTATAGGTTCCATTTCTGTGGACTCAACCTGAAAGCCAGAAATCACAACCTTTGTGCCACTATGGAAGCAGCACATCTTGCAGGCAGGTCAGCAGTGTAGATTTGTATCTGTGTTGGAGTTTACTTTTCTCTTCTGCCAGTGTGCACAGGCCCTTCTAGTTCCAGCACTATAAACACTGGTCAGCAGGGGTGAAGACTTTAGGCAGGCAGCAGCTTGACTTCCATGTGTTCAACAAGTTGTGTAGGTATTTTCCATAATAGGGACTGTGGTGGTTTGAATAAGAATGGCCTCCATAAGCTCACCTATCTGAATGCTTGGTCACCAGAGAGTGAGATGACACTCTCTGGAATGAATTAGGGGTCAGGGGTCTTTAGAGGAAGTATATGTCACTGGTGGTAGGCTTTGAGGTTTCAAAAGCCCATCAGAATGAATTTCTCTCTCTTCTCCTTTCACTCTGTCTCTCTGTCTTTGTCTCTGTCTCTCTGTATCTCTCTCTCTCTCTCTCTCTCTCTCTCTCTCTCTCTCTCTCTCTCTCTCTCTGTGTGTGTGTGTGTGTGTGTATGAAATATGAGGGAAAGTCAGCTACTTCTCCAGCACCTGCCTGCATCCCTTCATGTTCCCCACTATGATTATAATTGACTAAACTTCTGAAATTGAAAGCAATTGCTTGACCAACAACTTGATTATATATAACCCATTCCTGGAATTGGAGGTTTCATTTGTTTATGAGAAATGTCTAGCTGAGGCATTGTCTGGTCCATTATTTGGTGATTCCAATTTCACACACACACACACACACACACACACACACACACACACACACTTGTGTGTGTTCCTACTGTATTAGGTTTCAATATGACTCCTGAAATGTCCTTTAGTTTTAGCTGTCATTCCCTGTGCTACTTCCTTTATCCTTCTTTTCCCTTCCCCTCTCTCTTTTATCCTCTCATTCTAGTCTCTACAACCCTGCCCCCCACTTATCCATAACTGTCTATCCTATTTTCCTTCCTAGAGAGGTCCATCTCTCATCCCTACTCATTTACTCTATACCTAACCTCTGTGATTAAAGGTATAATAAACTATTGAAGACTTAACAGCTAACATCCACATATATGCGAATCCATACTCGCTTTGTTTTGGGAATTTGAGTTACTCCACTCACGATAATTTTTCTAGTTCCATCAATTTACCTACCGACTTCATAGCTGACTTGTAATTCATTGTGTAAGTATACCGCATCTTTATTCTTTGGCAGATATCTAAGCTGCTTATCAATAGACATAGAGCAGCAGTGAGCATGGGTGAGAAGCATCTCTGCAGTAGGATGTTTAGCCCTTTGTGTACATGCACAAGAGCTATATATCTGGATCTTTTGGTAGAGCGATTCCCAATTTTCTAGGGAAATGTTACACTAATTTTCATAGTGGCTTTGCAAGAAGGAGTGCTAGTTTTCAACAAGTCACAATGTTCCTACTTTGTAGGTTCATCAGGTGGACCTTGGTACAGGCTGGACAGAGATGGGCTCAAGGTTAGAGTAATTTTTTTCTTTACTGAAGAAGTTCTACTAACTTTTTGTTTGCTACTTGTTTTTTTAAAAATATGGGAGAGTGCCTTCTAAATGTGTATGGGGCACGTAGTTTATTTTTTGCTTCAGGCTGGAATGTGACCTGGCATCACCCCAAAGATGGGTCTTGTTTTGGAAATGAATACTCTGACTTCCAGACAGGTTGGTAAGAGTGTATATGCTAAGAAATGGAGCCTTGTTTAAGAATCAAATAGACTGACTACAGCATTCCCCTTCTCTGGACACCCATCATCCCATGCAGTGATGGCTGCAGATTGGCTGCTGCACACAAGAACATCTTTAACACATCAGCAGTTCTGTAAGACCCCATTCAAAGCAAACTAGGTCTTGGGTGGATGCTCATTAAGAGCGATTGATGTGGATCTTTCTCCAGCCAGCCAGTGGTACTGTTTGCAGACAGCCCGAACCATTTCACCTTGTTCCAAAGATATTCTGATCGTTTTCAATAAGTTATTATCAAGGGTTCAAAGCATACATTCTGGTTTAGAAACAGTATGGTAGTATGGGAGAGCACAGTTAAGACAATTTGTTTCCACTCTGATCATTATAAACATTACATGTATTTGAAAAAAAAAAATCCCTCTTCTCAGAAATGCATTGTAGGATTCAGTGCTGACAGAAAATCCTAATGCAAAGACTGTTAAAACGCTGAACCCAAAAGAATTAGGCATAAATAAGACATGAAGTTAGCTGACATGAGATATTACACTTATTCCATTGTTGGTAAGAACAAACCTGGGCTTCTATTGTCACAGGTGAAAAGTGTTTTCGAAATTCTGTTCTGGTTCTTGTTAGATAAGGGGCTGCCTCAGTCAGAATAACCTGAATAAGATTTATACACATCACTGAAATGGACTCGTGTTTACAGTCTGTCCTTGCTCTCGAGGATTAACAGTGCCAGAGCAGTGTACAAGACCGTTCAGAGACTGTTGGAGAAAACAGAATTTTTCAATGTACCCTCTGACTTGTTCCTTGTTGCCTTTCACAGCTCAAGTTAAGTCATGAGCAAGAAACTTACTTCATTTGTGGAAATTTTCTATTTAAAGAACAGTATTTAGAATATGTCTGTTGAGAGAGGATGTCGCATGGCACACACAAACACACACACACACACACACACACACACAGAGAGACAGAGACAGAGACTGAGAGAAGAGAAGAAGAAAGGATGAAGACAGATGAGTGAAAGATCTGAGAGGAATTTGAGGAGAGTAAAGCATGATCAAATATATTAGATACATTTTTAAATAAATAAAATATATAACACAAGCCAACAGCTTGGCATCATTTCCACATAGAGTGAAATGCTTTACAAAAACCAAAACAATAAAAAACAAAACTCCCATAGAATCAGATGTTTGTCCTTGATGTGCTGTTTTATAACACTGATAATCCACAGTGGGGAGGAGAAAGAGCCTTTTCTGGAAAGCTGAAATTCAACCCACTTTGTATGCATTTAGACTATACAGGCTTCCTCTCCTGCATGCTCTCACTTGGGGACAATTCAGCTCAAGCCTGTGCTCCTAGGGACTGAGACATTTTCAAGTCCCTTTATGATCTGTGCAGAAATTATCTCTTCTTCCAAGCCATCAAATGCAGTGCGTGGGCACAATGGCTGCCTTCCAGTGAGCTGAAAAGCTCTCATGACTTGGCATACAGTCTTTCCCTGGGCCCTTCAGTAATGGCATTTCACTTAATACAATATGCCCCTAACTGAGTTTTAGTGATTTCAAATGAATTTAGTCTCCTTATCAATACCCTCTATTTGGTAGTGTGTTTGCTCTTCAGTGTGCTGTGCCAATAAATCCTGCCCATGTGCTGCCCCTCCCTCAACTGTCTGGTTTTTCACAACAAAAGCAAATACCAGGCAGCAGAAAAGAAGGCTCTTAAAAGACTTGTCTGTATCATAAATGTAAATATCAATAAACTCAGGAGGTTGACAAGAGTACGCTCAGGTGGATTTGGCCATGTTCCTGGCTGTTTTATAAGCAGGACACTGAAACCTTAGGAAAATTGAGCTTTAGGTTTGCAATCCTGAAAGGGTGTGTCAAAATATCAGTCTGGAAAGGTGACTAGTGTATTCAGGACAGAACTCAAGAGTTTCCTTGCAAGCACAATAATTTGTTCTAGAAAGAAACAGCTGCAGCCTAACTGTAAATCCAAGATGCAATTGACAAAAATGTTTTCCAAACTGGAAGATGTAAAGAGAACATTTAGGTTCCATTTTTATTCTCTGTCCATATTTTAAAATGTGCTCCTACCCTGTATTCTTTACTTTGAATTGATTGTAGATTCACAAGTAGCAAGAAATAAAAGCATAGATCTAGGGCAGTATCTCAGTGGGAAAATACTTGGGTATTTGCATGACAAACTGAGTTCTGTTCACCAGAAACCATACAGAAGACAGGTAAGTATGGATATGCACTTTAATCTCAGCCCTTGAGAGCAGATGGGACCTCCTGGCAAGCTTGCCTGCTAGACCAGCCTGACCAGAGGACACTGGACATCAACTTCTAGACCTCTACAAGGACATGCGCATGTGTGTACTTTACCAGTGAATATGTGCGTACACACAATGGAAACATGCACACCACTCACACAAATACACTGGTAAGGAAAGTACTAAAAAAATGCATGCACTCCCTCCCTCAGTTTGCCACAATGGTAACATTTTAAAATGCATCCCTTATCTTTTTTCCAACATTCTCAACACCTCTTGGTCCCTACAAACTATTATCTTTGCCCCATGGAATCTTGGGATTTATCTTTCTACTCAGTGGGATTCTCTGCCATTTTGTTTAAGTTCTTGCACAGGTCAGTTGTTTTTTCCTATTTATTGCTAACTAGTGTTCCATAATGCAGTGTTTGCTTAATCGCTCATCTGCTAGAGGGGAGTGAGAATGTGTTTAATTTAGGAATAACGTAGGTAAGAGCTCAGTAAACATTGGGTGCAGATTCTATCTGAGCATGTTTGCACTTCTATGGGAGAATGTACAGGAGGGTACTTGCTGAGTTACATGGTGATTTAGAAAGTGTCCACTACTTTTCACAGTATTGTCCTTACAAAACCTCAATGTGTTATCCAGTGATCTGGTTTCTTCATATTCTCTTCTACACCAGCTTTTGTCATGCTTCTTAAATTTAACTTTATTATTATTATCGTCGTCATCGTTGTTGTTGTTGTTGTTGTGTGTGTCTGTTTGTCTAGGTGTGAGTGTGCACATGAAGAATGTGAGAGAAACATGCTTGCAACAGCACAGATATGAAGGCTAGGGGAAAACTTTGTGGAGTTTATTCTCTCCTATTTTTGTGTGGGTTCTAGGAATGGAACTCAGGTCGCCAGGTTTGTGTGTGTGTGAAATGCCTTTCCTAGCTGAACTGTATCACCATGCCTGTTTGTCTGGTATGTGGCAATATCTCATAGTTGTTTTACTTGAACTAATGAGCATCTTTCTGTGTTCTTGTCTAGATGTGTATCATTTTCCCCTGCTTAATGGATTTACATACTTTTTAATATTCAGTTTTCAATGGTCTTTAATCACTCTAAAAATGTCATTTAGAGTTAAGTACCTTATAGATATTGTCAATTATTCGGTGATGGTTAATCTTTGTTGGTCAACTTGACAGGGTGTAGAGTCACTTAAGATGCAAGTTTGCGTATGACTGTGAAGAATTACCTAGGTATGATTAGTATCTGAGCATATCCCTTAGGGGTTGTATTGATTAGATGAAGTGGTAAGATTCTCCCTAAATGTAAGCGTCCCCCATTCTATGGGTTTAGGGACCAGGACCAGACAGATGGCAGACAAGTACCAAAGCAGAAGCATTCACTGCCCTCTTTTCCAGCCACAGATGACTTATGACTCAAGCTTCTGGCTCTACTACTTCTTCACCTTGATCAATTGTACCAGTGAACTGTGAACTAAAATAAATCCTTCTCCAGGAGTTACTTTTTAATCAGAGTATTTTATCACAGCAATAGGAAAAGTGACCACAACAGAAAAATTAGAAGCAGAGTTACTTCTGTTATAACCCCGATCACGTGTCTCTTCCTGTAAGAGATAGGGTTTAAAGTATCTCTAATTTACTATGGTTTTTAAAAAGGATGATCCAGAGCGATGTCCCCTCATTAAGAAGGCCTTCCTGTGGTGTCATTGCTGTTCGTGTCCTCCATTTGTAAGAAGTGTTTGAGGAGACAAGGTATCAAAAAGAACATGTTGTTTTCCCACAAAAAGAACTGAAAAGATTTCAAAGAATAAAATTTAAAGGCAGTGTCACTGTCATAATAGGAGCACTGCGAAAAACAATAGCTTACTTCCATCTTGGTGGTTTTCAAAGGCCTTAAGACTCCCACTGGAACAATATATATCTTGATTCAGTGATCTACATCTCTTTGGTTGTACATTTACAAATTCTGGAATGTTCCAGTTCTTCAATAATTTCTTTATTCCATTACAACCAACCTGTGTCCTTTTAGAATTCACTCTTCAAGGAATCGATTCCAGCCTAAAGTTAGCTTCAATTTGCTGACTTTTACACACCACCCAAATGTTTCTTAAATTTTTTATTTCTAAATACAACTCTGACTAGAGAAGAAATTTACTCATTTAAGTAACATTATTTTTGCCAAACACACTTCTACTTTAACTTAAAAAACAAAGCCAAAATAAATGTGAGAGTTCATTATTTATAAAAGTAATTTTCTAATTATCAGATCTGTTCTTTGGTGTGCATGTATGTGTGTGTGTGTGTGTGTGTGTGTTTCAGGAGAGAGAGAGAGAGAGAGAGAGAGAGAGAGAGAGATTAGAGAATCAGCCTGATTCCAAGGAAGCTCTCTGTTCCTGTGTCTCAAGCATTCAAGATCTAATGACTGCACAGTTTAGACAACTGTATCATTGCACATGTCTGTCATCAGCCACTCCATATTTATCTAATCCTTATCACCCTCATCTGCTCTGTGATTGAAGATATCAACCACAGGTTCTTTGGCACCCTCACTTAAAATGTTACATATGGTCTACTCATTTCTTCACTTAACTCTCAGCTTGTATATTTTCCAAGTCATATTCATGATTGTGTCATCTATGCTGAGAACTCTGTCTTTGAATCCTTCCTGCTACTCTTTTGAATTTTTTGTTTAATTGCTTTGCATTTTAATATTGTCAGTTTTGTGGTTCAAAAAACACAAACTGGATCACCTGACAGGATCCTCTTCCACCCCTTCCTTATTTTGTCTTTTCTTTTTAACTTATATTGGTTCTTTATGAATTTCACATTATGCATCCCAGTTCCATTCATCTCCCCCTCTCCTCACACCTGTCCTCCAACATTGCAACCTCCCGCAAACAGAGAATAAGCATCTCACTGTAGGAGCTGTAGTGTGTCCCAGTGAGCCCCACAGTGTACCCTTTTCTCCATCCTTCTTTCCATGCAAATTTTCATTGTATTGACTCTTTGGCCTGCTAAAAGTTCTCTGGCTTCTGCTACACCATCAATACTGAATTTCACTGTGATGCCTCTCAGATATGCTGTTATCCTCCTGTGTCATGAAGGTCCAGTAGGTTTGGATCTATATGACCAGCCCCTTCTTGCTCCAGAAGTTCACTGATTGAGTAGATATTGGGGTGAGCCAACTCAAAGCCTAAAATCTGGGCCTGAGAGGTACCTGAGCTGGTCAGCCCTCAGGCTGTCCTACTCTCAAGCCCTCTGGCTGGCTCACTAGTAAACCTGCAACAAGGGTTATCCCTACCTTAAGAATTCAGGGTCTTGTGGTATCCCTTCTCCATCAGCAAAAATGATGCCTGTGACCAAGCCTTAAGAAGCCGCACCTGTGGCACCCGTTGTCTTGTTAATTAGGCTAAGAGATAGCCTGGTACCCCTGCAGCCAGCTTCTGCATGTCTCCCAGGTCCCCTGGCTCCGCCCAACCCACCAGCACAAACCTGGGACATCTCAGGAGACTTCAGGGTTCCCACCAAACCCCAGATGCCTGAGCAGAAGACGGGGGCAGGGCTTCCCCTCTTTTTCTCCTCGTGCTTGTGATTCATTAAACAGTCGCCTTGAGCAGCAACCCAGCCTTGGCCACGTTCTTTCCCCTCCCCCATCTCATTACAGCTCCAGACAATTCCTTTCAGGGAACCCCAGTCTGTGAATGTAGGGGTTGCCCCTGGTCGGGCCTCCACAGGTCTTCATTCTATTCCATTGATCTACCTGTCTGTCACTGTACCAGTACCATGCGGTTTTTATCACAATTGCTCTGTAGTACAGCTTAATGTCAGGCATGGTGATTCCCCTAGAGGTTCTTTTATTGTTGAGAATAGTTTTTGCTATCCTAGGTTTTTTTATTATTCCACATGAATTTGCAAATTGCACTTTCTAACTCAGTGAAGAATTGAGTCATCTATAGGATGGAACACAGGGCTCCCAATGGAGAAGCTAGAGAAAGTCCCACAGGAGCTGAAGGGGTCTGCAACCCTATAGGTTGAAGAAAAATATGAACTAACCAGAACCCGCAGAGCTCGTGTCTCTAGCTGCATATGTAGCAGAAGATGGTCTAGTCGGCCATCATTGGGAAGAGAGGCCCCTTGGTATTGTAAACTTTATCTGCCCCAAAATAGGGGAATGCCAGGGCCAAGAAGTGGGAGTGGGTGGGTAGGGGAGCAGGGCAGGGGGAGGGTAGAGGGCACTTTCAGGATAGCATTTGAAATCTAAATTAAGAAAATATCTAATAAAAAATGGGAAAAAGACTATAAAACAAACAAACCAAAAAAAGAATGCAGGGACTGCTCTTTCAAGTGTAACAGCTGGTGAGAGACTAGCTCTCCCACTCTCATGACCCCTGGGCCAGCTCTCTTGCCTGTCATAGATGGTAAAGAATACAGGTGGGGAGGAGGATATCTCATCCTCATCTGTACCACTAGCCAGCAGACAAGAGGTAGGGTTGGCTCTCCTGAGTTCTTGCCCTTGGAGCAGCTCACCCAGTCCCCTGCCATCAGGCCAGATCTACTGTGCAGGTGAGGGCTGGGGTTAGCTTACCTTCTTTCCTACCCCCAGGTAAGGGATGGGGCCAGTTCTGCACAACCCTCAGACATCAACATAACTTTGAGAGGCAACACAGACCAGGGCATCTACCTGGCCTTTGGTGAGAAACAACCCCTGTTGTTTCAGGACCATAAACCCAATTGTGGCATGACCCCACCATGATCCCAGGTGGTATCACAACTCACATCAGGCTGCTCCTTACAACCTTCAAGTCTACAGTTCTGCCTTTCTTCACTGTGTTCACAACCTTCTGTTTCTCCTCCATTTCTCCACCACTTACTTACTCCTCTTAGTGGCTTTCAGGATCTCTGAGGGCCTGGGGTCATCTCAGGAGTGATCTTAGGAGTGCTATGCCCTACCTGTACATTACTGCACCAGCAGTGGTCATCTCAGGCATGGTCTGCCCCCCAGGCTTGCAAGACACCAGAGTGACAGTCATCTCAGATTAGCTCCCTGTCTCTAGAACCCCTGTGTGGGACAGGTGGTTGTCTCAGCTTCGCTGTTTTCAGAAAATGTTAGGCTTCTATTCATTTGTATGTTCTTTAGTCAGAACACTGGGCATAGACATAGCCTCTTTCCTCTCTGCCACCTACGGACATGTGACATGTGACATGTGACACAGCAGCCACACCGCCAATGCCTCTAGGGGCAGGACCAGGCTAGGACCTCACTTTTTTTTTAAAAAAATTTAATTTCACATAGGACCACAAACATATCCATTTGATATCTTCCTTATGTCCTGTTTTCAGATGCAAACAAATGAACATGTATTGTACTTTTATGAACATGTTACATGTTTATAAATAATAATGTTTTCTGCATTGTTGTAGCCCAGCTTCTTTTTTCTTATCTATACATCCTGTTAATCTCCCTACTTTATTATAACTTGTCTTTCCTTATTTCTCTTTCTTCCTTCCCATCTTTCTTTTTAGTTTTTTTTTTGAGACAAGGTCTTACTCAGTAGTCAGGTTACAAAGTCAATCTCACTGTGTTAACCAGGCTGGCCTTGAGCTTAAAGCAATCTTCCTGCTTCAATCTCCTAGACTCTGGGGTTACAGGTGGTAGCCGTCATAGTCAGTCTAATGCAGCTTTTCAGTAGTTGTAGCTTTTCAGTAGTTGCATAAGAATTTCATTTGTTGTTTTAACTCTATTTTAACACTATTTTACCTGTCCACTCTTCTTCTGTTGAACATTGGCTTTGTGTCCACTCCACCATTCATGGAGATATAAATATAATCAACAGCAAGTGTCACTTTGGGCTGCAAGGCTCACATGGTAATAGGGGGGCCAATGGCTTCCTTGTTTTGTCCCTTTACTGTTAATAAATCCCATGCTGTGTGTTTTCTAAACTCATCCCTACATTATAGCATCTGCTCCTACCCAAGATGCTTCTGTCTCAATTTTCAGCTGGGTTCTACATATCTCATTTAAAAATTACACTGACAGTGTTGGAATTCAGGAAAATACAAAGATACACCAGAGCATATCTTGCCACACTGAGACATTGCTTTAAAGAAACTTGCAAGCTACAGAGTGAGTTCCAGGACAGCCAGGGCTATACAGAGAAACCCTGTCGCAAAAACAAACAAACAAACAAACACCAACAAAACAAAACAAAACAAAACAACAACAACAAAAAAGAAGATATTTTGGAGTAACAGTGTCTCAAAATGTTCACAGGGTTCCTCCATTAGCAACAGGGAGGAGCTTTCACTAAAACCTCTGTCTCCTAAGAAGGGTGATCTTCTAAAGAAAGTTACTATTTTAAAATGATGAGAGCTTGTAACTAAATTAATTTTCTGAGTAATTTTCAAAAGCATAGTAAAGCCCAGTAGAGAAAGATATCACTGGGAGGTTTTGACCAAAGTTAGAAGAGTCTGAAGCACTCCATTCATATTTGTCATTTTGTGGGTGTCTGATCTTTATCAGTTTTACTTGATCAGGCTAATTTAAAAAACAATGAATTACACAAAGGTGAAACTATTTTATAGTTACCCAGTGCTGCACACAGAGTAGGCTTTGCGGAAGAAAATTTTCTAATGTACTGACCTCTAGAAGATAAAATGAATAAAGCAAACTGGGCTGGGGATATTGTAGGCTTAGATGTTTTTTCAAGACCTACTTTATGGTTCTTAAATGCTTCAACCTCCCTTCTAACTCACTTACCAGAACTAAGGGAAAGAGACGGTTTAATAGGAAATGGGTGTTGTGGTCCTGTTTAGGAGTAGTTCCTTGGGTCAATCCTATGCTTCCTTATCTAAATAAAAGCAGTCCATTTCAATAGTATACATGGCAGCATGATCCAGCAGAAACACAAAGGACCTGCCAAATCAGCAGAAGTCAGAGGAAGCATCCAGAATTAGCTGGAATACCATGAGAAGTTCTTTGGACCATATCTTTTTCTTTTTTAATTCTTTTATTTTATTTATTTACATTTCAAATGTTATCCCCTTGCCAAGTTTCCCCTCTACAAACTCCCTATCCCACCCTCTTCCTCTCTTTCTATGAAGGTGCTCCCCCACCCATCTATATACTCTTTCCTCACTGCCCTAGCATTCCTCTACACTGGTGCATCAAACCTTCACAGAACAGAGAGTCTCCCTTCCCATTGATGCCCCATTCAGCTCATTCAATCCTGCACCTGTCTCCTCTATTGGCTCAGTCCCATGGTCAGCTGCGAGCATCTGCATCTGCAGAGCCACTCAGGAGACAGCTGTATCAGGCTCCTGACAGCAAGCACTTCATGGCATCCACAATAGTGTCTGGGTTTGGTGTCTGTATGTGGGATTGATCCACAGGTGGGGCAGTCTCTGAATAGCCATTCCTTCAGTCTCTGCTCCACTCTTTATCCCTGTATTTCCTTTAGACAGGAGCAATTCTGGGTTAAAATTTTGGAGATGGGTGGGTGGCTCCATCCCTCAACAGGGGGTTGGGGGGCATGACTAACCTCTGGATATGGTCTCCATAGGCTCTTCCTCGCCATTGTGGGGTATTTCAGCTAAAATCATCCCCATGGGGTCCTGGGAGGCTCTTGCTTCCCTGGCACCTGAGACTTGCTGGTTGTTACCCCCAGTTCCCCATCCCCCATTGCTAAACACCTCTGTTCAATTTCTTGACCCTCTGTACATCTCCTCCATCTCCTCCCATACCTGATTCTTCCCCTCTTTCCACTCCTCCTCTTCTCTTCCTCCAAAGTCCCTCCTATCCTCTACTTCCCCTGATTATTTTGTTCCCCCTTCTAAATAGGACTGAAGCATCTGCTCTTTGATTTTCCTTCCTCTTGAGCTTCATGCGGTCTTTGCCTAAAACCCACTATCAGTGAGTACATAGCTTGTGTTCTTTCGTGACTGAGTTACCACACTGAGGATGATATTTTCTAGATCCATTCATTTGCCAGCTAATTTCATGAAGTCATTGTTTTTAAGAGCTGAGTAATACTCCATTGTGTAAATGTATCACATTTTCTGTATCCATTCATCTGTTGAGGAATATCTGGGTTCTTTCTAGCTTCTGGCTATTATAAATAAGGCTGCTATGAACATAGTAGATATGTATCCTTATTAAAAGTTGGAGCATTTTCTGGGTATATGCCCAGGAATGGTATTTCTGGATTCTCAGGTAGTACTATGTCCAATTTTCTGAGAAACTGCCAAACTGATTTCCAGAATGGTTGGACCAGCTTGCAATCCCACCAGCAATGGAGGAGTGTTCCTCTTTCTCCACATCCTAGCCAGCATCTGCTGTCATCTGAGATTTTGATCTTAGCCATTCTGACTGGTGTGAGTTAGAATCTCAGGGTTGTTTTGATTTGCATTTCCCTGATGACTAAGGATGTTGAACATTTCTTTAGGTGCTTCTCAGCCATTCAACTTTCCTCAGTTGAGAATCCTTTGTTTAATTCTTTCCCATTTTTAATAAGGTTGTTTGGGTCTCTGGAGTCTAACTTCTTGAGTTCTTTGTATATACTGGATATTAGCCCTCTTTGTATTGTGGAGGTGGTAGGATTACAAGTTTCAGGATATCCTCAATAATTAGTGAATTTTATGTCAGCTTGGGATATATGAAACTCTGTTTCAAGAAGTGGAAGGAAAGGAGGAAGGAAGGAAGGAAGGAAGGAAGGAAGGAAGGAAGGAAGGAAGGAAGGAAAGAAAAGTCAATCTGGTCAAATAAAACATCATTATAAAATTCCATTGTCATGTTTCACAGACCTAAACAAAAAAAAAAAAACAAAAAAAAACCCAAGGTTTATATGGAAACACAAACTATCACAGGCAGTTAAAGCCATTCTAAGTAGAAAGATCATAACCAATGTGATCATATTTTATGGCCTCAACCTAAACTACAAAGCAATAGGGACAAAGACCCATACATAGTTTAATGAAAGATAATAGAAGATCCAGAGGTAAACTGATACAGCTATAGAAACTTATAAGGGTTCTGACATCCAGGTCAAAAACATCCATTGGGGGAAAAATATTGAATGAACGGTACTGATAAAATTGAATAGTCCTTGCAAGAGAATGAAATTAAATCATACGTTCTATACAATTCAAAGTGGACCAAAGACCATATTTAGAACGAGAAATGTTGACATTGATTAAGGAAACATAGAGGAACTACTTCAGATACAGGTTTAGGTAAGAAATCGAAAGAAACTCTCAATAACACAGAAATTATCTTTAAGAATTGAAAGTGTAATTGCCATAAATTAAAGGAATTCCACATAGGTATTATCAACAGATTGAAAAGGCAGAGTATAGAATAGAAAAATATACTTCAGATAAAATATTAATATCAAGAATATATAAAGAAAATTTAAAGAAATAGTTTAAATATTTTGAAAGAAAATTAGATATGCCTTCAATAACTGAAAACTGCCCGTAAATTTGTTTGTTCTCAGTCTCTCTCTCTTTCTCTCTCTCTCTCTCTCAACAAAACTATTGCAGGATATTTGATATTTTTTCAATTTAACACTATAGCTTTCCGTTTACTGTAAACACAAGTACTTGTGGTATGCTCAGCCCTAGCACACACCTTAATCCAATAGCTAAATGAAGTCAACCCTAGGTGAAGAGGTGGACCAAGCAACCAATCAGCATGGAGTGAAAGTGAGTGAACAAAAGGGCATGGCTTTCAGTTGAAAGGTGCTCAAGGTCGCATGGAGAAAGAGGAAAAGCTTCTTCCTTCTGGGACTTTGGTGGAACTTTTTCTTCTGGGATGTCAGTGCAGGAGGAAAGTCAGCTGGGGGTTTTCTTTGCTTCTCTGACTTTTACCACAGGGTGTGGTTGCTAAATCTTCATTTAGTGAAATCCAAGGGATGGAATTTGTGTTTTCAAAACAATACAATACAAAACTAAGACTAAAAAACTAAAAAAAGAAAGAATGAAGTAAAAGAGTAAAGAAAGAAACTCCAACCACAGTTAAAATCATACAAACAAATCCATAGAAGAACACAAAACCAGACCACACTTCAGGGCAGGCCCCATGCCCAGGAGCAGGTGTGTCTAGCATAAAACAAACTCAACAGCATTTCTGCAAGCTTTTTGTTTCATTTTGCTTTATATTGACATATTTGTGTTTATTACAGCTTTAAAAAAAATTAATAGTAAGAAAATGGAATCCGGCTAGGTTTCTATCAAGAGGCAACTAGATAATGAAAACTTGGTATATAAACAATGTAGAATTTTTTTTTCTCCTCAGTGAAGGAAAACAATGTTTTCAGGACAATACTTGTAATTGAAAATATTACATCAAATAAATTAACCCTGGACTAGGAGAACAAATGTCGCAAGTTGTCTCCCCTGTGCATGTCCCTGTATTTATATGGGAGTAAGCATGGGTGGAAGCCAGGAGAATGGAAAGGGATTTGTGAAGCAGAACAGTCTTTCAGGATGTGAAGTAGGAAGGTCACACAATATGTAAGGGGTGGATTGGATATGGAAGGGGGGACGGAGTGGGGAGGGGGAGGGACTGAGACTGGAAAGGCACAATGTGGGAAGAGATGCAGCAGGGTAGGCAGGGACAGAAGAGGAGCAGAGAGGTCAGGTGCTTACAGACCATGTGTGGTTTTCCTGACATTATTTACACTGTGTTTGCATAACATTTACATTGTGCTATAAATTATAAATTGAAAACTTGAAATCTATGCCCTGTTCAAAAGAACTCTGGTTAATTTATAGCTATGTAAGGTGACACCTGTCAGTAGTTCTGAATCAAAGAACAGGGGAGTCTGAAAAAAACAAGATTTTCCTTTCAATATATTAAGTATTGGTTAGGATACCAAAAGGACAAGCTAAGTATAGTAAAACTTCCACCAGGAGTGATCTGCCCATTAGTGTGTTTTGCAACAGTTTCTGTCCCTGAATACCAGAGGGATTAAATGTAGTCAGCCAGCAGTAATGGACTGAATGAAGATCATCAAAACAACAAAGATGTGTGTGTGTGTGTGTGTGTGTGTGTGTGTGTGTGTGTGTGTGTGTGTGCGTGCTTGTTAAATATATCTGCATATGGGAAAAAATGAAACACAATGGAATAGAATGTTTAAAAAGTTAAGCTTGATCTTTTTTTACTTTAAATTTGTTTTAAAAAGCCAGACATAGTGATTCATGCCTTTAATCTCAGCACTTGGATAGTAGGTGGATCTCTCTGAGTTTGAAGCCATCCTGGTCTACATAGTGAATTCCAGGTCAGTCAGGGCTACATGGTAAGACTATCAACATACAACAGGCAAACAAAACAAAATAAAATCTGCCATATAGTTAAACTGGCTAGACAATGAACAGAAACAAGACAAAGTCACACACAAGACCCATACTGATCTTGTGTATACCATCAGTATACATATAGTTCAAGCTATACATGATATCAAAGTGCAGTCTTTTCCATTACAACAGTGCAAAGAAGCACAGATTATATATATTAGGTGCTCAATAAAAATATAGTAAATCAGTTCTTATGTAGGCCAGTTACAGTGATGGAAAACAACATAGCCACAATTCTAAAGTGACAGTGTTTGATGAGCCAGTGGTCGTTTGCTTGAGTTGTGAACACAAGCAATAGATTTAGAGTATTATGAAAATATATGCTGTGGTAAGTGCTGTGAATTATGCTGAATAATTCTGAACATAACTTTCACTGAACTAAGGAATCAAGGTGGAGCTTCCCACATTCTCTAGAATCAGTGTGTGGAAAAAAAATGTGTTTAGAAACTCTAATGTAAGCTGCATTCAGCATCATTGGCAAAAGGATGATTGTCAAACATGTTTGGTTTAATGGACAAGGAGGCTCCATTTGGCAGTTCAAGAACACTTCTAATTTGGTGAAGAGCCTAAAAACGTGATTTGGAAGAGTTAACATGCTGTGCTGTGCCTGGAGTGCTAATTTAAAAGAATGTATAATGTGCCTTCCTGAAAAGTTAGGGCAGTTATGGACCTTCACGGACTGCGTAGAGGGCAGTGTCTGCTGGCTGACCTTCTCTTTTCTCCTCCTAATCAGGGAAATAGGAATGAGAATATCTTTTAAAAACAGAAATTTGTTCATTCTTTGTTACTTTGGAAGAGGAAAAATAAATATGTCCATGTACTAATTGAAAAGAACATATTTATCATAGGTAATTACCCAAAAAAAGAAATATATATATATATATATATATATATATATATATATATATATATATATATTATAATAATAAAAACATCTCCAACTATATTACCAAATGAAACAATACAGACATTTATACACACTGGCAAAATAGGTATGAACAAACATATACCTTTGTATGCAACCAATTTTATCATAAGAAAGAAAGAAAGAAAGAAAGACAGACAGACAGACAGACAGAAAGAAAGAAAGAAAGAAAGAAAGAAAGAAAGAAAGAAAGAAAGAAAAGGAGAGAGAGGGAAGGAGCAAGAGAAGGGAGGGAGGAGGAAGGAAGGAAGGAAGGAAGGAAGGAAGGAAGGAAGGAAGGAAGGAAGGAAGGAAGGGAGGAAGGGAAAAGAAAAGGACATTATATTTCTCTTTTATGTGTGCGTGATGTGTTCCATGTGCAGAAGCCACAGCAGTGAGTCCTGACTCTCCCTCTATTACTCTGTACCATATTGCTTTTAAACAAGTCTCTCAACTCAGTTTAGGCAAGGCCGGATAGCAGGGTAGTTATTGGTACCCTGCCTCTGCACCACAATTCTGGGGTACCAGTCATACATGGCATGCACATCGTTTTAAGTGGATCCTGACTTTTGAACTCAGGTTCTTATGCTTATAGAGCAAGTGCTATTGAGCTATTGAGCCACTACCCCAACCCCCCAAGATTCTAATGTTTCCATGAACCTAGATTACCCAAAAACCTAGATTACCCAAGATACAATTTGCTAAACACATGAAACTCAAGAAGAATGAAGATCAAAGTGTGGACAATTCGCCCCTTCTTTTTTATTTTTTTGGTTTTTTGAGACAGGGTTTCTCTGTGTAGCCCTGGCTGTCCTGGAGCTCACTCTGTTGACCAGGCTGGCCTCGAACTCAGAAATTCGCCTGCCTCTGCCTCCCGAGTGCTGGGATTAAAGGTGAGTGCCACCGCCGGCTTAGAATTAAGAACAAAGCACACATTGAAGGAATTACAGAGATCAAGTGTGGAGCTGAAACAAAAGGATGGACCAACCAGTGACTGCTGCAGCCGGGAAATCAGCCCATAATCAGCCACCAAATGCAGACACTATTGCATAGGCCAGCAAGATTTTGCTGAAAGGGCCCTGATATAGCTGTCTCGTGTGAGCTATACCAGTGCCTGGCAAACACAGAAGTGGATGCTCACAGTCAGCTATTAGATGGAACACAGTGTTCCCAATATAGGAGCTAGAGAAAGTACCCAAGGTGCTGAAGGGGTCTCCAACCCTATAGGTGGAAGAACAATATGAACTAACTAGTACCCCCAGAGCTCATGTCTCTAGATGCATATGTAGCAGAAGATGGCCTAGTCGGCCATCATTGGGAAGAAAGGCCCCTTGGTCTTGCAAACTTTATATGCCCCAGTACAGGGGAACGCCAGGGCCAAGATGTGGGAGTGGGAGAGGCAGGGCGGGGGATGGGGGAGGGTTTAGGGGACTTTCGGAATAGCATTTGAAATGTAAATGAAGAAAATATCTAATAAAAATTGGAAAAGAAAAGACATATGCTGAGGGTTTAAGTTCCAGCCTGTGACACCTTTGGGCTGTGACAACATCTGCAGGGGTTGAGGACAATTGAAAGGAAGTCAGGACACTCAGAGTGTCCTACAGACATACTGGGACTGGCTTTTTTTCCTTACCGTAATTTTCTTTCCTTGTTGCTGTTGTTTGATTTAGTTTGAGCTTCCAGTCGCCCAGTTTTGTTCACTTCAGCCACATTGTCTGACCTCTCCACAAATCCAAGGCAGCAGACCATAGTCTCTGAAACTCTGACCTAAAACAAATATTTCTCATTTTTAAGATATTTATCTGAAACATTTTGTTACTGTGATATAAAACTGTTCCACATAGTCTTTAATATTGATGCCATTTTCATATGCAGGTTCTGTCTTTGAGATGAATAGAGAGCATATTTCTACTCTACAAGCAATCAGATATTCCTATACACCTTATGTTATGTGCCAATCATTTCTGTTGAATTTTTTTTTACTTTGTCTAGAATTCATTTTAAAAACATTGCTTAACACCTAAGCTTTCTACTCTCACCCAATGAATCGCAATTCCTTACTAAGTACTCTGTTATTTCTCTCTTTTCACTAGGTAAATTCTTACTTTTAATAGGATTGATTTATTAGCTCATAATGCTATGTCTCCTAAGTTTGGCACCAGTGAAACTCTGACTTTAATATTTACTAGTGTCAATTTCAGCACCTCTCTCCAGTATATCCTCAGTGATGCTTCCTGTTTCATCTTATANGTTCAGAGAGGGATGATGGCGGTCCAGCGGCGGGGGAGGTCCTAGCTGGCTGGGAGGGGTCCCAGCCTCTGGTTGGACTGAGGTCCTCTGTTCCAGCTGCTGCTGCAACTGGCCACTGGACCCTCTGCGATTTCAAGGCCCCTGGTGCGCTCCTCTCACCTTTAACCCCGAAGTGTGCCTAATGTCCTGGGGTTTGGAGCTTGCGCTGGCGGGCCTATCCGCTGCGTTCAGAGAGGGATGATCGAGAATATCTTTTAAAAACAGAAATTTGTTCATTCTTTGTTACTTTGGAAGAGGAAAAATAAATATGTCCATGTACTAATTGAAAAGAACATATTTATCATAGGTAATTACCCAAAAAAAGAAATATATATATATATATATATATATATATATATATATATATATATATATTATAATAATAAAAACATCTCCAACTATATTACCAAATGAAACAATACAGACATTTATACACACTGGCAAAATAGGTATGAACAAACATATACCTTTGTATGCAACCAATTTTATCATAAGAAAGAAAGAAAGAAAGAAAGACAGACAGACAGACAGACAGACAGACAGAAAGAAAGAAAGAAAGAAAGAAAGAAAGAAAGAAAGAAAGAAAGAAAGAAAAGGAGAGAGAGGGAAGGAGCAAGAGAAGGGAGGGAGGAGGAAGGAAGGAAGGAAGGAAGGAAGGAAGGAAGGAAGGAAGGGAGGAAGGGAAAAGAAAAGGACATTATATTTCTCTTTTATGTGTGCGTGATGTGTTCCATGTGCAGAAGCCACAGCAGTGAGTCCTGACTCTCCCTCTATTACTCTGTACCATATTGCTTTTAAACAAGTCTCTCAACTCAGTTTAGGCAAGGCCGGATAGCAGGGTAGTTATTGGTACCCTGCCTCTGCACCACAATTCTGGGGTACCAGTCATACATGGCATGCACATCGTTTTAAGTGGATCCTGACTTTTGAACTCAGGTTCTTATGCTTATAGAGCAAGTGCTATTGAGCTATTGAGCCACTACCCCAACCCCCCAAGATTCTAATGTTTCCATGAACCTAGATTACCCAAAAACCTAGATTACCTAAGATACAATTTGCTAAACACATGAAACTCAAGAAGAATGAAGATCAAAGTGTGGACAATTCGCCCCTTCTTTTTTATTTTTTTGGTTTTTTGAGACAGGGTTTCTCTGTGTAGCCCTGGCTGTCCTGGAGCTCACTCTGTTGACCAGGCTGGCCTCGAACTCAGAAATTCGCCTGCCTCTGCCTCCCGAGTGCTGGGATTAAAGGTGAGTGCCACCGCCAGCTTAGAATTAAGAACAAAGCACACATTGAAGGAATTACAGAGATCAAGTGTGGAGCTGAAACAAAAGGATGGACCAACCAGTGACTGCTGCAGCCGGGAAATCAGCCCATAATCAGCCACCAAATGCAGACACTATTGCATAGGCCAGCAAGATTTTGCTGAAAGGGCCCTGATATAGCTGTCTCGTGTGAGCTATACCAGTGCCTGGCAAACACAGAAGTGGATGCTCACAGTCAGCTATTAGATGGAACACAGTGTTCCCAATATAGGAGCTAGAGAAAGTACCCAAGGTGCTGAAGGGGTCTCCAACCCTATAGGTGGAAGAACAATAGGAACTAACTAGTACCCCCAGAGCTCATGTCTCTAGATGCATATGTAGCAGAAGATGTCCTAGTCGGCCATCATTGGGAAGAAAGGCCCCTTGGTCTTGCAAACTTTATATGCCCCAGTACAGGGGAACGCCAGGGCCAAGATGTGGGAGTGGGAGAGGCAGGGCGGGGGATGGGGGAGGGTTTAGGGGACTTTCGGAATAGCATTTGAAATGTAAATGAAGAAAATATCTAATAAAAATTGGAAAAAAAAAGACATATGCTGAGGGTTTAAGTTCCAGCCTGTGACACCTTTGGGCTGTGACAACATCTGCAGGGGTTGAGGACAATTGAAAGGAAGTCAGGACACTCAGAGTGTCCTACAGACATACTGGGACTGGCTTTTTTTCCTTACCGTAATTTTCTTTCCTTGTTGCTGTTGTTTGATTTAGTTTGAGCTTCCAGTCGCCCAGTTTTGTTCACTTCAGCCACATTGTCTGACCTCTCCACAAATCCAAGGCAGCAGACCATAGTCTCTGAAACTCTGACCTAAAACAAATATTTCTCATTTTTAAGATATTTATCTGAAACATTTTGTTACTGTGATATAAAACTGTTCCACATAGTCTTTAATATTGATGCCATTTTCATATGCAGGTTCTGTCTTTGAGATGAATAGAGAGCATATTTCTACTCTACAAGCAATCAGATATTCCTATACACCTTATGTTATGTGCCAATCATTTCTGTTGAATTTTTTTTTACTTTGTCTAGAATTCATTTTAAAAACATTGCTTAACACCTAAGCTTTCTACTCTCACCCAATGAATCACAATTCCTTACTAAGTACTCTGTTATTTCTCTCTTTTCACTAGGTAAATTCTTACTTTTAATAGGATTGATTTATTAGCTCATAATGCTATGTCTCCTAAGTTTGGCACCAGTGAAACTCTGACTTTAATATTTACTAGTGTCAATTTCAGCACCTCTCTCCAGTATATCCTCAGTGATGCTTCCTGTTTCATCTTATAAGTATCAAAATATGTTTTTGGTTTTCAAAATAAAACATATATTGCAATTTCAAAGAACTGTTCTTTAAATGTATTAGATTATCACTTTTGCAAAATTTATGTTGTCCCACTGTTTGGTCAGTTTTTGATTCTTAGTGGAGGACCTGTGTTTCCTCCCACTGTAGTCCCACCACGGACTTCTGAGAAAACTTACAACTGAATAGATTACTACCAGATTGTATCAGTCTCCTCAGTAAGAAGAGCTAGCAGGTAGAGTTGCAGTGTAATGTTTTCTATGTTGAAGCACTCTTAATGAGGGTTGAATAAAAATTTATACTCACAACACATAAATATCAGTAGGGAAATTCTGACTTTAGTTATGTCTGGTTTTCATTGTAATGAATCTATTATTATTATATTACTAGCCATTTATGGCATCCAATGTAATTCTTTTATTTATAACCCTTGAAATATTTTTGAAAAAGACTTTGAGTGTGGCTGGAGCTTGGGACCTTGAGCATACTGGGTAAGCATGTTCGCAGCTGAACTAAACCCATCCCCATTTCTGATGTTGTCATCATCTTACTCCTCCCATCTCAACAACATCATTGCTAAAGTTTAGCTTGAGGAACAGAGGCTTCGCGTGCATACCAGCCTTCTCTCAGCTCTGCAGTATCACTGTTATGACTTCTAAGGCAGAGCTGGTTTCAGTCTTCAAGTCTCCACTGTGTTGCATTTCTTTTGCATTTGTTTTTATACAATCTTGTCCTTACTTTATGTTCCTAATCATCATGGGATTCTTTTTAGAAGACATTAATTTAACAAACTTAAAGTTATCATTTAATTTGGATTTTGTACCTGTTTGTTTGGAATATACTTCTTGTTATGGTCCCCAATTTACTCTTAAGTCTACGCTTTCTTAGTTTTATTTCCAAATATTCCCCAAAAGGAAGTTGTTCTTGTTGGTCTATTTTATAAACATGAAAATAAAGATCAAATATCTTAAATGAGATCTGCTGGCACTGTCGCAGATTGGTGATCCTGAAGCCCAGTGAGTTACCTAATATGATGTGCCTGTGGAGGAAGATGCATCAGGATGCTCATCCCTCAGGCTTCTGGAGCCCCTTGGTCAAGTAGCATAAGCCAATTACCATAGAAAGCAATAGTGCTTCTTGTTGAGAAACTCAACTTAAGAACTTCCACTTATATTAAGGATGAATTCCTTGAAAAGACAAATGTCATTGTTTAAAGCATACAGTACAAGAACCTGATATAGCTGCCTCCTGTGAGACTTTGTCAGTGCTTGGCAAATACAGAAGTTGATGCTCACCATCATCTACAGGGTGGAACACAGGGGCCCCAATGTAGGAGTTAGAGAGAGTACTCAAGAGCTGAAGGGGTCTGCAACCCTATAGATGGAACAACAATATGAACTAATCAGAACCCCCCAGAGCTCATGTCTCTAGCTTCATATGTATTAGAAGATGGCCTAGTTGGCCATTATTGGGAAGAGAGGCCCCTTGGTCTATCAAACTTTATATGCCCCAGTATAGGGGAATGCCAGGGCCAAGAAGTAGAAGTAGGTGGGTAGGCGAGCAGGGCGGGGGGAGGGTATAGGGGATTTATGGAATAGCACTTGCAATGTAAATGAAAAAATATCTAAAAAAAAACAAAAAACAACCCCCCCCAAAATCCAAATAGTGTATGCCTAGACTCATATCTTCCTCATACATTGAACAACAAACATGATATATGTTCACAAATATCTTTTACACAATTACTTCAATAAAAAATGACATAATTAAGAGTTCATTGTGGCAAAATTGTTAACAATAATAGCAATATTATGTTACATACCCAAACACACATTTTATAACATAAGCGAACCTGATAAAGAGGAATGTTTATTATAGTTTTTCAGTATAAAAAACAAACTACAAACCTGTGTGTATATTATGACAATTGAAACCACCAGGTTTATGTACCTTTAATTTTACATATGTGATATATATATATATATATATATATATATATATATATATATATATATATATATATATATCAGCATGATGTGGTATATTTTTTAATTAAAAATGTAATTTCATCATTTATCCCTTCACATTCCTCCCTCCACCTCTTTTCATATACCCTCTATCTGGCTCTCTTTCAAACACATGGCCTCTATTTATTTAACTATTGTTACACACACACACATACCACCCCTAAATATAGAGTTATAAGTAAGCAGCTCAGTTTGTGTAATGTTATTTATATGTATATGATTTCCCCGCTGACCATTCGGCACTGTGTAACTAATAAGGGACTCATTTTTGAGGCTCTTAGCACTCCTTAGTTGCCTGTAGTTCTGGGCCTAGGATTGAGGTCCCATGAGATTCCCCCCTCCCATGTTAGCATGCCTTTTGATGTTAGTTTTGTATAGGTAGGCATGTTGATGAGATGTCATGGGTGTATCTTCCTTGACTTTGCTAGGAAACAGTAAACTTCCTAATCATGAAAGTACATTTTAGTATTTAAATTAATTTAAAAACAAAATCAACATAGCATAATGCTACTAATAAGGAGGAATTAGTAAGAATTTATTCACAATTATATTTATTTGGTTACATTAACATAAAATAATTTTTATACATAGCACTTGCTATTTAAGATTTCTACTATTATATTTACTTGAAAGTAACATATAACATAAACTTTATAGATTACATTTATAATACCAAGTCCAATGGGCAGAATCACAGTGCAAGCATGCATGTATGTGTGCGTGCCAGCGTGCTTGCATGCCTGTGTGTGTGTGCGTTGGTGTGTGTGTGCTTGTGTGCGCACATGTGTGTGTGTGTGTGTGCGTTGGTGTGTGTGTGCTTGTGTGCGCACATGTGTGTGTGTGTGTGTGTGTGTGTGTATGTGTGTGTGTGTGTGTTAGTAATTCAATTCAGGATCTTGCCCATGTTAGGCAGGTTCTAAAACTGATCTGGGAATGCAATTTAGAGTGCACCAAGCCTAAGGTAAATCTCAGTACCCAATATTTTATTTCCTTTTCTTGACTTTATAATCATAGATTTTCCATTTAATTTCTTGGAATATGTCTTCAAAATGAAAGAAAATGGATTCTAATGGGTCATCCCATACATACTGGGAAATGAATTTTTCACATATTAACATAATGTCTCTCTCTCTCTCTCTCTCTCTCTCTCTCTCTCTCTCTCTCTCTGTGTGTCTGTGTGTGTGTCTGTGTGTGTGTGTGTGTGTGTGTGTGTGTATCTCTGATGCTGATTTCAACTTGATCTGGTTTTTTTGCATTATTTCTTTCATGTTTTCTTTCAGAGAGAAAAAATTCATTCTACATAATAATTAAATTATGGTTTCTAATATCTCCAGTCCAGAGCTTGATTTTATTGTTGCTCGATTCGCTTACCTTACTCAGCCTTTCCTTCTGATACCACCTCATATTTACCGCACCTGACTTTTCACCTCTTTGATCTTCTTACTGGAAAAAAAATATTACCCGATTCCCTTTCTTGACTTTATAATGTTAAAATCAGCATTCAATTGCCTTTTGAGTATTACTTAAAAGAAAAATGGGTTTTTAACATTTCCTATTGGCTCTGAATTTTCTCCAGGAGTGGGGGCTTTATGGTTTTCTCCAGCATCACTGAGATTCCATTCTTCATCTTGCTTGCAGCACAGCCTTCACAAGCATCCTCCCACTTGCACATTAGGCTGGTCTTCAGCAGGGTCCACTGATGTGGAACCAGTTATCAATTATCAGCACATCCCACCAACAAGCATCATTTTGTGACTGCTGGGATTTCCATTTTTTTACCTGTTTGTTTTCTAAACAAGAAGAAACTTAAAGCTTGAAGAAATAAAAATTTAACTCGTCTCAAAGTAAAACACGATTGCGTGAAATCATCTTCAGACAAGGTGAAAGCACCTCTTCTCAAAGGCAGCCAAGGCCAGAAGGAAAACCATTCCTGTCCTTTTCTTTAAACCAATGGAATGATTGTTTAAAACCGTATGCTTAACCACAAATTTGCCATTTCATAAAATTTGAAGGATTTTGCTGGCAATGTGAATTCTTTCGACCTTTGGTTTGAGTCAAAGCTGTACCTCAGTCAGGAGTTAAAGCTTTTCCTGAATTTTAACTTTGTGAACTCTTAAGGATATTTCACTGCAATTTAGAGATAAAATATATGAAGAATTTCTTATACATTCCTACTGTTTCTAGTATTTTTTCATATCAGTTTTCCTGAAACAGTAAATATTTCTAAATTTAAAAAAAAAAAGTGACGTGATGCAGAGAGGCAAGCGGCTCTCTCAGTTCAAGACCAGCCTGATCTACACAAAAAGAAACTGTCTTTAAAATATAAAATACAAAACAAACAAACAAACAAACAAACAGACAAAAACAATAGCCATAACAAAAAAATTTACCTAAAAGAAATAAAACTTCTTTATCCAAAATGACACACTAAAATAATTTTCTAGAGTTCTCTTAAACTAGAGACAATCTACAAGACTTTGAGTATGGAGGTGTGATGGTAAAAATTTATATTTGTTACAGTTTCCCAATATTTTCTTTTATTATTAGCTTTTAAAATTAAAATATAGTTACATCACTTACTGTCTTACTGGCCTCTTTTTGATTATTATTGTTGCATATATTTACATATACATAAATATACACATATATAGATATAACCTGCTAAGTCATTTAATCTAGCTTGTGTGTGTATAATTTTAGGGCTGCCTACTTTGTATTGGCTAACCAATTATGGAACTCATCCCTAGAAAAGGCTAAAAATAAACTCTTTCTGTCTCAGTAGTCCCCAGTTATCTGTTCTTCTTTTTCTAGGAGTGGGGCCACATTAGATGTTGATGCTATCATAGTTCAGGTCTTGCTTAGACAGCCATATTTTTGAAGTGTCATGGGTATGGTGTCCTTGCAATTTCTAGGAGACACAACCTCATAGCAACGTGGCCCTCTGTGTCTGCACTCTCTTCCACAATCTTAACTGAGCCTTAACTGCAGTAATTGTTTTATAAGTGTTATAAGTTGGACCTGGGATCACACGATCTGCTGATCTCTGTAGTGTGACAAGTTATGTTTTTCTATAGTGGTCTTTCTTTGCTGTAAAGAGAAGCTTCTTTGATGAAGGGTGAACTGTTATACTTACCTGGGTATAAAGACAAGTTTTAGGAAGCACTTTAGACTCATACTGGCTTAGTAATGTCATGGTAGCATGTTCTCCTCTGAAATCTGGGACCTCGAGTAATTGGTTAGATTTCTAGTACCAGGCATGATTCCCCTTCTACCGAGTATATCTGCTCAGTTAGACAGCTACTGGTTACCTACAAGAAATGTGCTGCTGTTACACTCACCTTGCCATGATGGCCATCGCTACAGTTCCTGGGCATGATAGCTTCATAAGGCTGGTGATTTTTTTCCCTCCCCTGGCAGCTCACAAAGTACTTTCTGGTACTGTGAAAACTAGATTGTAGGAAGGAGGCTTTCAGGTTAGATCCATCTTAGGTCTCCTAAATTCTTTTTCCAAAATATATGGTATATTCAGCAATAGGGACATGTCTTCAATCTCTGAGAAACAATGAAAGGCAACACTGATAGGCTCTGTTGTTTTTAGGAGTCACTAGAAAATCTTTACCAACAACTTGAAAGAAAGTTTGTCACTTCTGGTACTGGGGATGTTATTAGATAATCTATGGTTCTTGGGGGAAGTATTGTTAGCCTAACTGTTATAACTCTATTTCAGATGTGTGTGTGCACACATGTGTTTATGTGTATATATATATATATATATATATATATATATATATATATATATATGTGTGTGTGTGTGTGTGTGTGTGTGTGTGTGTGTGTGTGTGTGTGTGTGTATGTGTCTGTATGTGTATGCATAGGTGTGTGTATGTATGCATATGTGTGTATGTGTGTGGGTGTGCATGTGTATGTGTGTGTATATGCATGCATATAGGTGTATATGTGTACAGGTGCTTGTGTGGTTGTGTAGGTGTATATATGTATGTGGGTACATATATGTATATATATATATATATATATATATATATATATATATATATATGTGTGTGTGTGTGTGTGTGTGTGTGTGTGTGTGTGTGTGTGTGTCCATTGTATATAAGTTTTGTTAAATATAAAGTAATATGATTTTTTAAAGCTAAAATAATTCTCATCCTTTTGGTGATATCAAACTTCCTTGCTAGTATTTGTCTCTCCTTCCCTTGCTTCAGTATTGACCTGCCTCTCCTATTCCCCATTAGAGTTTTCTCTCTCCTTTTTCTACTTGCCCCTCTTACCCCCAAACCCTGCTAGTTCCTTCTTGCCTGCACCTTTCCTGCCTTTTTGCTGTCCTAGTTTCTGCAGGTACTCAGGCTATGGACAGACATCTGATGATTTGGAGGTCAGAGCCACAATAAGAGAGAGCATGTGTTGATGATCTTTCTGAGTTTGAGTTACCTCATTCAGTCTTTTCTAGTCCCTTCAATTTACCTGCAAATTTCATATTTCCACTTTTAGTTTTCAAGACTTGAAGAATATATTTAAATTACATTTTACTTTTAATACCTTGAAATTTTAAGAAACCAGTCGATGTATACATACCACATGGTACATTTTAAATTAAGCATGATAATGATCATAAAACAAATTTTTGAGTAAAATTGATGTTCTAGAAATTGTTATTTTCTGATTCTGTGCCACAAAATTCTCTTACATTTGTAAACTCTGATTAAAAAAAAAACTCAACTACTTATGATAATTCATTCAATCAAAAAATCATTGCATATAACCATGTGCAAACACATGGAAACACAACTGTATTTTTCATACAAATGACTCTTTTCAAGGAAGCTGCTGAACACTGCTCAGGGGCTGTGAATCCTGAAAGAAAAACCATGCTTAAAATGATATTCATGCAGAGTATGCTGGTCACAGTCCTTCCTCTATGATAATGAATCTTTGAACATCTCTAGGCATTGTTTTCTTTGTGGTGAAATATAAACAGTAATAATAGCACACAATTACCTGGGTAGTAAATGAGACTGTAAATGCTCTCTAAGTAGCCAGTTCCCATGAGAACATACACTAACATTCTAGCCGTGGAGTTATGGTTGGGTGTCTGATTAGTAACTCCCACAGAGATGTATTCCAACTAGGAAGGATAGCCACTGTAGATATAATTGTTTGGATATTTATTATGGGCCACTGGAATTGAGCGTTCTTCAGCTGCTCAAATGCTGCTTAATGCCTAGATAGTAAAGCAAGTAAACTTGGTTTCTGATTCAAATGGACTATGAATGAAGGTCTAAAGAACGGTTTACTTACACATTTAAATAATTGCTGGACTTCAGTCAGCTGGGGAGTACTTGGGGTTCATTAATAAGGACTGGTTCAACTTACATTATGAATGAATTCCAGGAACTGTGAAAACTGAAACTTTATTTTTTCCTCAAGCACATCGATGTGGTCAGCTGAGGAAGAGTCATATACTTCTAAAAGCTGGAAAAGAAAGTGGTAGCTTAAATAGGAGGAGCCTGAGGGGAGAGGGCAGAGAGACTCTGTGATATCAGAAACATGAGCATTTAACAACCCCAGCTCAGCTGTGCTACCACCTAGATAGACCACCTTAGATGCCACAGTCATGGAAAATCAAGAACTCTGAGCCAGTTTAGCAGAGGCCAAGTCAGGTCAGGATGGCCACTGGTCCTCTCTGAACTAGGTACCTCATCCAAAATCTATGCCTTCATCATTTTTGGCAACTTTAACTGCCTCTTTCACCACATCCATGTGATATCTGCCCAGCTAAACACAGTTGCCCACAGTGCATTGCCAGGTTGTTTTAGAATCACACCATGTTGGGTTTGCTGGACCAGAATCATCAGAAGACATGATGAGCATATCAAATTGGCAAAATTCTTTAGAGGAAGAGTTTCCCAAGTTATTAGGTCTTCTTGTATATGTGTGTGATATACTGTATATGGATCTATGGTTATCACATCCTCAATTACCCAGTTACAAATCTATACAAACTTGGCTTTTCTGCTAATCATTGAAAACATTGGTTGCTTTTGTCTAATTTAAAAAATTATCTTAGATGTTCTGGAGCATCGTTAGAGGTATTTGTATGGGGCTGCATGCGTGTGTGCATGTGTGCATTCGTATGTAACAGATTTGGTTGCTCCTTTTAAGTTGCATTATGGAAAGAACATGCAGATCCCATATCAGCATGTCTTGAATATTAATGTTGGCCCCGTCACTGTTTAGTGGCTCAGTTTTGGGCCTCTGAGAAACTGAACCTTTTCATCTTTGAAAACAGTGTAATATTATCTACATCCAAAAATAGTTGTCAAGATTAAAAGGGGCGTTATAGCATGACCTCACACAAATTTGACAGTTTTTTAAAAGGTGTTTTTTTCCAGTCTTTCAGGAGAAGGAGGGTTCCAATATTAATGTTGCTAAATTATCTAATGAAAATACATGTAAAAAATGGCCAAGAAATTCTGTAAGGATCTTTACTCTGAACTAACCCTCTATAACAGGGTAGAACCTGAGTTTAGAGAATGGGGTGAGTGTTTTGTAGGAAAAGGCAAACTTACCATTACATACATTGTGCATGATTTGGGATCTCTTGGGGTTAACAAACATGAGTTTCAAAGTAGATTTATTCATTTTTATCTTAAGTGTGTAAATGTTTGCCTGCATGTATGTTTGTGCACTGTGTGTACAGTGCCTGGGGGGCTAGAAGCACATTTGATCCTCTAGAACTAGAGCTATAGAAGGTCATGATGTACCATGTGTGTGATGAGAACCTATCAGGGTCTTCTGCAAGAGCATGAAGTGCTCTTTAGCATGTAGCTATCTCTCCAGCCCAAAAGTGTAAGTACTGAAAAGGAGATAATATTTGAATACCATGCCTATAACATTAAACCGTCAGTTTCCGGGATTGAAAACATATAGTCTGTTTGTGTATTTTCATTAAAATAGTTAAAGCAATTTTTTTTTATACTGCTGGACAGAGCCATCTGCTACTGTGTGCTACTCAAATAAAGGCCACTGGGCCAAGGCTCCCTATCTTGATGGCTTTTCATTAAAAATAAACACTCATCTGATACTTGAGGACTTCAACATATCTGACCAGAATGTTTCACATTAGCTGCCAACAAAAGTTCTCCTTGGCTTGCAGTCAGCCGGGAAGAGATTATGTCCCACCACCCACTCCTGAGAAAAGCAGTGCCGTAGAAAAACATTTGAAGGTGCTAGACAAACAACTATGATTGAGGACATTTGAACATTTGTAGTTGAGAGGCAGCTACAGCTCTCAGTGACATAGTGCCTCAAAGCCATAAGCAATACTGGTTTGAACTTGAGCATGAGCCCTGACAGTCTGCTTATGCAAACCTGTCTTTAAGCAAGCTTGTGGGAAGTATATTGCATGGGATAATCTTCACAGCAGCTCAGAGGGGTTGATGGATTAAGCCTTTAATATTTTACAAATAGAGGTCAATGATATACCAAAGGTCACATAAGCTGTGCAAACCTGGTTGACTCTGGAAATGTGTTTTGAGTTTCCATAGTTAATCACTCAAAGTGGAAAAAATAAGTGTCTTTTTTTAAAGGAAGAAGGCAGGAGATACAAAATATAAAGCTCTATTTATATCTGACAGGGTAGGAGAAATTGATGTCTGTAGATACTTTATATATTGATTTTCATTAAATATTTCTGGAATTCCTGTTATATTTAAGAAACCATTCTCCGTGCATGATGATAAACTTTGCTCAGGAAGCAGACAGTTCAGCCAAAGCACATAAGACATTCTCCTATAACCAAAAGGTTTGGAAAGCGCTGTAGTTGAACAATAGCACGAATCAAGGTCCCCTATCCCAGAAATGTTTTAGAATTTCCAAGGGTAGAAAAAAAAGAGACCTCTTAATGAGCAGCATTCTTGATGGTTTACTGGTGAGCTCAGGCATGTAGTAGACTCAAAAGCATACACAGGATGGCCTGAACTCACATCCTTAGGGTGGGAGGAAGCCCGAAATGTCAGAATTCAGGTTGTTATTCTGAGAAATGTCAACAGAGGCAATAGCAGCCTTGGGTAGGGAATTAAATTAGAAAAGAAGGAGACCAAAGGACTGAGGAAAAAATTCTAAGACAGTTAGTAGAAAAAAGATATGGAGGAGTTACCCAAATACAAGCAGTGATATACCTATGAGCAATGATATAAACATATGAACTTGTAAATTATATATTTTGAACTATACTGCTTGTATATGTTTATCTTCATGTTTCAATTTTGTCATAAAAATTGTCATTATTCTTGACATATATAGCATAATATAATAAAATATACACATATAATATATATGTCAGTTAATATGCATATATGCTATATAATTATAAACAATATATTACATATTATATTATATAATGAGGATATCATATTAAATACATATATTATGTTACATATTATATTATATTTAAAGAACTTCTATTAGTCTGGGAATGTATTTCAAAGATATTGGGAGAGTAGCTCATGAGACCTGGGCTCAGTTTAGACAATTTATACAGCTGAAGAAGGAAGGATGTGCTTCTTCTCATATCCTTGTATATCCCACACATAGATTCTATTTCCTTTTGAAATAGAAGAACCTTTTTTAAAAAACGTGATTCCTGTGTCAAAAACAATACTTTACAGTTTGAATTCACAAGTGAACAAATACATTATCTCATCCACTATTATATAAATTTATATGGATAAGAAATTATTGACAGATCTGAATTTATCACTTTTGAAATTAACTGTTCTTTTTCCTTTGCAAATCCACATTAGGTCAAATGGCCAAGTAACTTAATGTTAGTTGACTCATGTGTCTCAGTGAGGTTAAAAATTAGCAGCCATGTGAACTGAATATGTCTACATGTCACCATGACGTAGTGAGAGTCTTTCCTCATGCCAAAGATTTCTCTTTGCCTTTTCCCACGAGTCACCTTACCTGTGGAAGTGATTGCTTACTGAGTCTCTTTAGTTAACTCCCATTTGTGATAGTTTACATTTTAACCCATAACCTAAAGAAGAGAAGAAAATGAAGAATGACTGTCACTAGATAATTTGGGTTCCCATTTAAAATGGCATATGTAATGTTTAAAGCAACATGCAATCCTTAATCATCATTTCATTTCTTCAACATAATATTCTTGACAAATTTAAGTCAGAACAAAAAAAATCAAATCATCCAAAACTAGGCTTATCCAAACAGGAATGGAATCATTTTTAACCTAATTAAAAATAAAACTAAGAATGTAAAAAATTTTTAATGAAATGTACAATAATTGTTGCAGCTACTATTTTCTCACCAATGGAGTAATAAAAAATGCCATGTTTTGTTACCTTAAATTCTCATAGACTTCAGTTGCTACCAGATGAACAAAATTGTCTAAGGAACTTCACTAATTTCAATTTCATGGCATATTATATATTCAACCCTCAGCATATGGACGACTAGGTGCCATGAGGATATGACACCTCACCTAGAGACCCAAACAAAGTCACAGATGCTCAGGTTCCTTGGATACCGTGATGTAGTTTCTAACGTGGTGTGCTCCCATCCTTGTGTGCTTTACATCATCTTGGAACATAGTTACAGAAGCCAATATATTGCAAAAGCCTTTGTAAATACCTTGTATGCTGGATTATTTAGAGAATAATAAGTAGAGAATGCATACCCCTGTGCAAATAAAACTTTGCTGAAATGTTTTTATTCAACCTACCTATGTAGCACAGATAGTGAAAAAGAATGAATTTACTATTTTCCTTAGAGGCATTGTTTATTTACTTTAAAATTTTAGATGTTTTGAGATTCACATACTGAACTAATGAATAAGTTTTAACTTTATGATATGCAACCTTTTGGTTAATCATTCAGTTTGGCAAAATTCAGGCTTTCTCCAGATTTCATTCCTCTTTCGGCCCCACCTTAGGAATGCATGCTCCCAGGCCTCCGGTTCACCTCCCTGTGTGTTGCAGTCAATTTATAAACCTGTCTACTTGATCTGTTCTCACATTTGTTCCAGCACTATAGAGTGATTGAGTCACTCATAGCAAATCAATGCTGTAAAAATTATAGACTGTTATAAAAGTTTCTTTGCAAATAGCGGTTTAACACCACAAAGAAGTTAGGTTAAAATTGTTTCAAAGTCTAAAATTAGTTACATTTTAAGCTAACTGCATATGCTTTTATTGTCTCTGATCTAAAATATGATCCCAGGAGGTTGTGAAAAGCATGTGAATTACAGAAAGCTAATTTGCTCCAACAGTGTCGCCTCCCATGCAGTTGGGAGGTCTATTAGAACGAGTGAATTCTCTGTTATTTGCATATTAATAGCACCTGCTGAAACACTTTGGGATTTACTGCCACTGCCAGCAGAGGGACAGAAGGAAAATATATAAAATTCCTTTATTTCACTGTGTTAGGCATAAAACACTCAGGATGGACTAAGATTATAAATTAACAGCAGGAGTGGATGCGTTCATGCTGCACATAGAGGCTGAATGTATTGCACGTGTTTAAGTGACTACAGACAAGGTCACTGGAAGTCTGCTGGGAAAGCATTTCCTCTAAACACAGAGCCAGGAGATGTGAGTACCTGTCTCTGTGCTCATCTCTCTGCAACTACAAAAGAAATTCAGATTCAATGTTTTGAAAGTAACAGGTAATGACTTACAGTCTCAGGGTAATCCAGGCTTGACTGTTGCTTATTTCTAATCTATTTAAATAATATATCCAGCAACAACTTAAGGAATTTCTCCATGATCAACTTTGTTTTCTTTTGATGATGAATTTCCTTTGATGATGAATTTCCTTCTTGTTTTGTTTGCTTGTTTGCTTTTTGATTTTTGCTTTCCTGTTGAAACTCTAAAGAGGTCTTACAGGTACCTAGAGATTATGGTATTTTAAAATAAAAGAGACCTCCTCCTTCTCCTCCTCTTCCTCCTCCTCCTCCTCCACCACTACCCCCACCACCACCTCTTTCTCTTCCTCCTTCTTCTCTTCCCTTATTTTTTGGTTTTTACAGAAGACTATGTGTTTTTTATTGTGTTTTTTTTCTATGACTTACCTTTAGAACACAGGACTACAAAAATGTAAACCTGCACTTACCATGTAGCAGAAGACAGCCGCAAACCTACCTAACCAAGCACACCCTGTACATCTCATTCCTTAGGCTCCTGCTACCCTCCATCTGAGGAGCACATGTTCTACATGCATCCACTTGTTGCAATTATACTTAAACTCAATCCTAAAGGCTCAGTGTCAGTTAGCCAGCCATAACTGGGTAACTTAGACAAAAAGGAAATCTTAGTAAGTTTTTGTTTTCCAGAAATGCACCATTGAACTGGAATTAAAAGTGTGTGTCTATAATCCCAGCACTTAGGAAACTCAGGCAAGAGGATTGTAGCCAATCAATGAATTCAATGCCAGCCTGAAGTCACTAGTGAGCTCCAGTGTAACCTGCCCAACCAACACATAAATTGTGGCAGTGTAAAATGGGAATGATCCCTAAAGGCTTAAATGTTTGAATACTCAGTCCACATTGGTGACCCTTTGGAAAGATTAGAATGTGTGGTGTCCTTGAAGGACGTATGTCACTGGAGGTAGGCCTTGAGGTTTCAAAAGACCCAGTGGCACTCCTAGTGTTCAGCCTGTTTTCTGCTTGGGGTTCAAGACATGAACTTCCTTCCCTCTGCTATTGTTGATTCTAACCTCCTGGAGCATAAACCCAGTTAAACATTTTCTTTTATAAGTTGCCTTTTTCACAGTGTTTAATCACTACAATAGAAAAGTAATCAGTACTCAAATAAACAAATAAAACTGACCAACTGTGGAACAACAATGACAACAAAACCAAAAGGTAGAGACATACATGACTAATGTAACCTTAGACCTGGAAATTTAGATCAATTAGGTGTGTGTGTGTGTGTGTGTGTGTGTGTGTGTGTGTGTGTGTGTGTGTGGTGTGCGTGCGTGTGTGTGTTGATCAACTTAGGAGAAAAGAATTATTTCAGTTCACAGTTTTGGAGATTTCAATATATATGTGATTGGTTATGTTGCTTCAAAGCCTGTAATGAAGTAGTAGTATTGGCGGCAGCAGCCATCTAGTGGATAAGGCCCTTTTACTTTACATCCAGAAACAAAAGAGAAATATAAATCAGAGCCCCATAATTCTTATCGAGGGCACTTCTCCAATGAAGAAAAAAACTCTTGCTGAATCTCAGGATTCCACTGCTTCCTAACAGAGCCACCAGGACAAACCTGGATCTTTCACAAACACATATCTAAATGTAACAATAAAGGCAGACTTGCTTACTAAAAATAGCCCAACTCTTAATCATGCCAGAAAGTATCATTACCACTGCTTCCTCCTATTTATGAATGAGAGATATCAGAATGGAGAGAGTGAGTCTGGGAAATGTTACATAGTTAATAAATAATGAAGTAGGAATTGATAAACTTCACTTAAGTTCTTTTTTAATATGTAGAAAATATACAGAAATATAGCTTATTAGTACTTTAGTAATTTCATATACTATATTTTGATCATATTAATTCCAACTCTTCCCTTTATCTCCTTCTAGGCCTACCCTCCATTTTGTATCCTTGGGTTTTTTGTTTTGTATTAATGTCCCATTGGTTCCAATTTATGCTTTGTATATACTACTGGGTGTGGGGCATGATCAACCTATGAAAAGCCATACTTTTAAAGGATATTGATTCTCCCTACCCATGAAACCATCAACTGTCCATAGCTCCTCAGTTGTGTGGAGGGCTCATGAATTCTATACTAGAATTTCATTGGCTTGATCTTGTTCAGGCAATTACATGCAGTTACTGTGAGTTCATAAGTATGATAGTCTTGCTGTCCAGAAGACAGTTTTCCTCAAGTTCTTCCTAAAGTCTAGTTCTTATAGTCTTTGCACTCCATCCTCTATTATGGTCCCTAAACAGTAGACAGGAAGATATAATGAAGATATACCAGATATAGTGATCTCTCTATATAGTTATTTATTTTCTAATCTTGGACCTGTTTTGAGTTTCTGTATTAACTGTCACTTATTACACAATAGAACCTTTTAGATGAGGCCTGAGAGCTGCATTAATATATAGATAATGGGGTCTGAATTCAGAGAGCAATTGGTATAATGTTCACTTAACAATACAACAGGTTCAGTCCTGGGGCCTAAAAGCTTCCCAAACCCATGGGTTACTGTGAATATGTGCCATGTGCATTTTCCCATGTAGTAGACCTTGAATCTGATAAAGAAGCAATTGGTTACTCCATGATGTCCATGCCGCTATCACATTTATAGGCTTATCTTGCTGTGTCAGTCATTACTTCAGTTTGCAGAACTTGCAGCTGTGTAAGACTGTTGAGGATATTCTGTCCCTCAGCATCTTCCACCACGATATGAGCTATCCAGGATGAAAGAAAACTTCTGGTCGTTGTAGACTTGATTTCTCCATGTACTTGTTGTTTTCAGCTGCAGGGATTTACCATTAAACTGTGGTAGGTAGGATATGACAAGCAGTGGTAGCAGCCTGTTTAAATTTGGGAGGGTCGCTGAGACACCTCTGATCAAGAATTTTATATAAAATATTTTACATCTGTTACTGGGACTTTTATTCTGTAATTTATGGCTTCTGGGATGAGCTTAATCACTTATATAATGTAATGCAAATTAAACTCTTTTATATTCAATTATCTCTATCATATATATACATCTATAGCTCAAAAATCCTTAGAACTAGTTGTCCCCTCCCCGACTCTCTCCTTTGTCATGCATTCTTACATTAGTTGCCGTCTTACATTTTGCCCACAAATACCCTAACACATTGATGTAGGAACCCTACTTTAGGAATTTGCCAGGATTATTGTAACTTTATCAGATAATGTAAATTATAAAAAGTTGTTTGTCATGCTCCACCTCTAAACCTTATAAATGGTTAGTGGAAGTCACTTAAGCACAATTTATTCAGATCACTCCCAGTGCTTAGTCATGAGAATGCTTGAGCCAATGGAAATGTTGATAGCCTTTTATCAACTCGTGTAGAAAATATAATCTCAAATAACTGGAAAAAAACAAAACAAACAAAAAACAAAACAAAAGTCTTCTATGTTCCTAAATCTGCCCTAAAGCTATAACAGACTTAAAAATTTTGAACCATTTTTATTTTGAGCAGGTTCTGGTGTCAGCTCCAAGTAGAGAGAACAGTTTGCATGCTGCATTGAGTTGGACTATTAGATCAGCAATTATTGCTAAAATCGCCTCACATTGCTATGTCTTTACCAACAAAAGTCACTATTAAATAGATGAAATGTAATATGATGTTGTTTGCCAGCATGCAGCCTACCATGGTCTGTCAAGTGACCTAGGTCTCCTGTACTTTAAAACTCCACTATGTCCTAAGTACCAGTGTCACTTGCTTTTCTACAGACAGTCTAGCCTAATAGAGTCAGTGAGATGGATCCTCAGATGGATTTAGTGGAGGTCTGGTAATAAATATTTACATCACAGATGGCCAAACCCATCCTACAAGTTTGGCTACTCCTAGCTTCAAGGAAAGCTGGGAAATGTACTCAATATTTTGTACAGGAAGAAATTAAATGTAGCACACATAACGATTTTCATTGAGAGAACTTAGAGAGGTATCCATGATATTAGTAACATAGTAATTGCTTTTAAGCATGAGTCTGTGAGATTATTCTACAAAGAACTGTATGAAAAATGATGTGCATTGTGATCCCCATAATACCTATAGCTCTGCAAAATATTCCCTTGGCTGAAAAATATAAAAAGCATTCTTAGATGGGTTCTGGTTAATTTTTAGATACAGATTGGGGAGTTCGTTGTTGGCCTCTGCTTTGATTTCTATTTTCAGTTAGTAATGGTGAATGTCTACTATGCTCATAAAGGAACTCAGTTTCAAAGTTGAGAATTATATAAAACAAATGTCTTACCTGATAAGTGCTATGATACGGATGTGTTTGTCTCTGAGGTTTTAAATGTTGGAGACTTGGTTTCCAGTGTGGTAATGTTTAAAAGCAAAAAAGCTATCACTGTGTACTCCCTCACAGGATGTCCTGGCGTGATGCAGGTACTGCCTTTGGGATTAAGGTAATTCCTACGGGATCTGAAGTTGGTTCCTTTCTGCCTTCCTCTATGTCCCCTTCTTTTCTCATGGGTTCCTGTCATCTGACATAAGGGCCTTTCCATAGGTATGCTGATGCCAATGCCATACCGTGAACCTGTATAACCATCGTCAATGCCATACCTGTGAATCTGTGTAACAGTGGACAAAGTAAATGCCTTTCCTCCAGCATTCTTCAGAATTAAATGTTTTTGTTAAATCAACAGAAAATGAGTTCATACATGTCCTGAAAAAATTAAAGGCAAGTGAAGCAATGCTACCTGAAGAAACCTGCTTTGTGATTGTGTACAGAAGATAAATGTGTTATTAAATCATGATCTGAAGAGTTTAGTGAAATTAAAGGGATTTTGCATGTAAGAACATGACACTTCATCATAGACTTTAGAGCATCACTTAGTCCCACTAGGATCACACATGTTATGTTGTCCTCCCCCATTTGTGAAGAACTGGAAGTTAATTATATAATTTGTTCATCATATAGAGGAAAAAAGTGTTACAAAAAAGAAACACCAAGGAAGCAAAATATTAAAGAACAAGAAGGGAAAATTTCAGATATCTATAACTTTTCAATAACATATGTACATATATATATATATATATATATATATATATATATATATATATACATTCAATAATGTTGAATATTCGATATATTCAATGTATATTTTAATAATATATGTATAATATAAAATTAAATATTATATCTATCTATCTATCTATCTATCTATCTATCTATCTATCTATCTATCTCCTGAAGGAAATAGAAGAAAATATTTGGTGTGGTACATACAAATGAAACCTGTATATTGATAAATACTCTAAATTTTAGTGCATAAATAATTGAAAGAAATCATTTGAAATATATACAATAGATTTATTAAGCTAACTGGTTTAAAAATAAGAGAAGAAACTCTAATAACAGATGTGAAAATGAATAAGCAATTTCTTTGCATACAAATTATATATTACTAATGAAGATATAACTGTATATCTTTTAAAGAATGGGGTATTGCTATGAGAGGAAGGTTCTTCAGCTTCCTCAATCTGATGTGAGTTGTGCTTCTGAGCAGGAAGTTGCTTTTAAGACACTGCTGTACTGCAGTATCATAACTCGAATGGCTTATAAACCACAGACATTTCTTAGTCTAAAGTCAGTGTCCTGTAGATTTCTAGTAACTTCTATTTAGACTTAGTGACCCCCTCTAAAGGAAGTTTTACTCTCTATTTCAGGTTAATGAATAATAGATGATAACAACCTAGATGAATGGATATATAATGACTAATGAAGGGATTTGGTTCTCAACAGTGGTAAGCTTGAACATCCTACAGATTTATCAAGTCTTAAAACTGGAAGAAGTCTCAGAATTCTATATTCATGGTTCTCAAACTAATGTGCAGTAATGTCTTCGGGACTAGATAAACAAATTATGGATCATTCAGACAATGAGCAATTGTTTAGAGTTAAAAGGAAACTCTTATATTAAGGAAAGGCAGCAAAACTTAAATGTATATTACTAAGTAAAGAAGGCCAGTTTAAAGTCAATGAACTATATAATTTTAACTATATAATTCTTTGGAAAAGGTGAAACCATTAAAGATAGCACACACACACACACACACACACACAAAGTGTGCACAGTTGCTTAGGAGTTAGGGAGGGTGAATAAGAGAAGCAGGGTTTTCAGACTGTCCTATAAATATCCATGTGTTGTTCTCCATGTTAGTCCAATAAGCTTCTTTTCATAATAGCAAATGCAGGGACCAATAACTGGTCAAAGTACTAAGAATGAGTGTTCAGCCTTAGAAAGATCTCTAACAACCTCCCCTGTACCAAAGCTGGAGATCATTACACAAGAGAGGGCAGAAAGAACATATGACCCAAAGGACAAGGAGAAGAACTGTGAAATGTCAACTCCAGGACACACTATGGCTGATGATCACATAAACTTACAGCAGCTGTGGGCACCAGTGCAAGACCTGTACAACATCCACTTGGTAAAAACTCCAGCTTTGGGGGGGGGGGTCTTCATCCCAAACGGAACTGAGGAGCTATTGACAATTAATGGTTGCTGAGGAAGAAAGAGTCATTCCTGGGGAAGCAATGCATGGATTGACTATGCCTCAATGGATGGCCGAAACCCATGAACATATGATCTGTACAAGGTGCACTGAGGGAGGATGCTGAAGAAGAAAGAAGAGGAGGAGGAAGGGGAAAAAAAAACAAGGACGTGAAGTCAGGAGGGAGTTTGACTGAAGAATGGGAATAAACAAGGAGCTGGGCAGGACTAAGGCCAGTATGGCTAAGATAAAAGTACACTTTGTATGCGTATGATAATTTCAAAGAATAAATAACCATACTGAAATTTCAGATTGCTGTCATCTCTTCTGGGCAGATTAAATAAGATCCTGTGAATCACTTTAGGACTCCTCATCTCAGAAGGACCCTGCTTTGTCTCTCTGGACAGGTCCTTAGAATGTTTTCAAGAAACCAACCCCCGGTTATGTGAGATTGACAGCCTTAGTCATGTAGTGCCATTGGGTTGCTCTGTTAGGGAAGAAGTGCGAGTTTCCTGGCTGACCACTTCCCCACTGTGAAGCTCCTCACATCCTCTACGTTTGCAGCAGATGCTGTCCTGTGCACAGCTAGGCTTCTACACCAACAAGGCCTTTTCTAGGGTTAGTAGAAAGAAGTTGACCTTCCTCTTCGTAAGGGTCTGCTGTTTCTGGGGGCCAGTCTAAACTGGACAGGCAATCCTGCACCCACAGCATGTATAGCCAGAGGGTGTGTGAGACGAGTGCTCAGCCGGGAGTCCTTGCCTGCAGAGCCAGCCTTGCCTGAGCTGGCACATTTCTATCAGGCAGCATGGGAAGCTGGTAATTTTTATTTATTGTCTGCAGTTCATGGCAGCCAGTATTTTACCACCTGCACATCTAAAAAGGAAGGGGAAGAAAAGCACACCAATATTCTCAAAATGTTTATATTCAAGGAGTGTGTGTTTCAGAGAGGGAGGTCGTGATGTGGGTATTTTTATTGTGTGTGAAAGAAGCTTCGCTGGCCTGCAGCTGGAAAAATAATGGAAGCGCAGGGTACTGTCTTTTGTGACAAAGTTTCCTCTGGTATGTTACAATTATAACGTAGAAAATGATACCTTAGACGGCAACTAATTTGTGAATCCTGGGAATTGCTCAGTGATTCCTCATCAGGACTGCAGAACCTGATCTGTAAAAATTTGGGCCTCAGCGGGAGGCTGTTTGCGCAGAGCGATTTACATTTCAATTGTAGGTCCGGGGCAACCTTTAAATCTTGGCTGGCGCTGGACCACAATGGAATTTTTCTTTTTCTTTTTTTTTTTTTTTTTTCTTTTTCTTTTTCCTCTGGTGTGCTTGAGAAAAAAGAATGCTATCAAACATCAATTCCACAATGGTGTACAGGTCGTTACAGTGAAGGAAGTGTGGAGTGGATGGACTTATTCTCAATGAGCAATTATATCCAATGTCTACAATTGCAAGGGAAATGCTATCCCATGGGTAGGATCAGTCCACACATTGTCTGTTAGCCCATAAGCAACAGCATCCTTTCCTTCTTTGGTTCTAGATATTTTCAAACCATCAGCAAATATGATTCTACTTAAAGGAAAACAAACAAAAACCAAACCAACCAAAACGAAAACACCCATAGAGCAAACCCCCAATACAATTTATTATCAGAATCAACTTCATGAATTATGGCTTACATATTCCGTTCCTAACTATTCCTTTCCCTTGATTCTACTGCTCCATTTTCCAGATTGGCTATTTTTCCTTTTTTGCAAATAGCAAGCAAGGGATTCCCTTTTTCTAAAGGATGGGTGACCTGTTTCCCACAGGTGAATCACTATTAACAGAGGGATTACCCCTGCTGGCTTCTGCACCCTACTTATTGCATCTAAGGATAGGGCAAACTTTCTTGTCAGAGCAGGTTGGAAGCTCACTTTAATGTGAAACTCCTTTCAGCCTTTCTCTATTGTTTGCCAGGAGTTTGACCAACTCTGAATGCCTCTCCTAGCTTGACAGTGTCAACACATCTGAGAGCACTGGTCCTCTGTGCTCATTAGACCAGCACCTGGGATCTGGGGGATGGAGGCGGGGATTTTAGATCAATTCCTCTGCAATACTCTTGTCTCAAAATCATCACACTTTTCCTTTCATCTGATTGTTATAAACAAAGAGGAAAACAAACTCATCCCTGCCTTATGGCCTCTGCACTCAGGAGCACTAGTTTTCTAGAATAGTCTTCCTCTAGGTGGCTATCTTATTTCAAAAGCTCTATCCAATGCAACCTTTGAAGAGAGAATTTCCAAGAATGCATATTTTAAAAGGCAGCAATGACTCTCTCTAGTAATCCTTGTATTCCCTTAGACTGGTTTACCCTTTATTGTAAGTATAAACCCAAGCATTTTATGTGTGTGTGTGTGTGTGTGTGTGTGTGCGTGCGCGCGCACAGGAGCGTGAACCCCTGTGTGTTTATTTGTTTATTATCTATTTTCCACATGAGAATGTAAGAAAGGCAACAATCCAATCCGACTTATAGTGTTTTGTTCTTAAGATCTGAGTACACACCCTGACATAAGATAGATATTATGTGAATCATAAGAAAAATTTCAAAAGGGTTTGTTTTTCTCTGGCCTCTATTACTTTAAAATGTCTTTGCTATTGTTTGGTCTTCTTGTAATTGATCCTTAATATTTGTGTCAAATATTAATTTCAAATGTTCTTTGAATGCTTTCCTTAAATTTCCTTAATTAAACATGAATCAAATTTTACTTTCTTCTATCCCTCTAAATCTCTGCTCTTAAGCATGTCTGTCTAAGTACTTGTGCTTTCCCTGTCATGAGAAATTAGGATTTCAGTATTTGCTTCTTTTTTGCAGAATATCAGAGTTCTTTTTATAACAACAATATATACATTTTGCTATGGAGAACATACTGTATATAGCAGCTGCAATGAACACTCAGTGGGTTCTGGGTCACAAGACGGTACCTCAGTGTCCTCATGGACCACTGCAGTTCTATAGTTGTGTGTTCTAGTTGTATATTTTTGGATTTTTCTATCTCTTCTTTTCTCATTTGTTGCTGTTAAAATAGTGAAGTTAGTTAACTATACAGATGGTTTCTAAGCTATCTGGAGTAAAACTTAATACCCTTTGCTAGAACAGCTTTTCTGTAATGTACAGTAAGTGACTTTCAGGTGGTGGCTCTTCTGCTGTTGACCTGTCGCCCCTTGTTCACCCCGCAGATGTCTGAGCAGCCTAGAGTGGGCACGCCCCCTCCTGCGCAGTCTTGTTTCCTTGCTCAGGTGCATCCCCTGTGATTAATACCCCAAATCCTCTCAGTTAGACTCATCTTCCAGAATCTGCCCTTACTCCCAGATGGTGAGTCCTCGTAGTTCATGACTGAACGGTGCCCACTACTCTCAAGATACTAAATAGGGTCCTTCAGAGAACTGCTTTCTCTTTTCATGTGTAGGGACAGGAAGATGTTTCCTCAGTCACTCTCTTTAGAAGACAGACACCAAGCTTTTCCCATGGCCTCCCATGACAAGAAATTGCTTCACCATAGTACATCACATCCCGGGAGCTGCAGACAGTGAGACACACACCAGCTTCTGATTGCTGTGCTCTGATTCTTGGAAGTCACCATTTCCACTTGAGCTCTATACAGCAGAGCCCTCAGGGCACCAATCTTGTCCCTCCTCTGATAAATTCTACTTATTATACTGTGCGATGTTCACTCTCAAAGCTAGATAAATGAAGAGTAATAATAACCGTTATTTTTACACTGAGCGTTATCAAATCAGAAATCTGACACCCAGTAATTTAATATATATGTTCTTTCCACATACCTTTATTGCTATTTGGCTACATAGAAAATATGAGGAGATTGGAAACCAACTGTAAATATTTCTACTGCCTTAACAGCAAAGGCTTTTGTGTGTGTGTGTGTGTGTGTGTGTGTGTGTGTGTGTGTGTGTGTAACTTTCTCTATCCTGTTTCTCAGGGCACTGTCTCCTTCTTTGTTCTCTGTCTAGAAAGCCTTTCTTAATTTTGGAATCATTGCCAGGACACCAGGCCAGTCTTCTTCTGTCTGGATCCTGCTCTGTGGCTGGGATTCAACGCTGTTTATTTTATAACTGGGCCATGACACCTGGCTTCCACTGGTTCTGCAACATAAAACTAGCATGACCTCTCTCTGTAACTTAGAAATCTTAGCAGTGACCACCTCACTGTAAAGATACTAGGAAGAATAAACTGCATTATGGAACTACTATTCTTAATAAGATATGTTTCCCTTTGTTTGTTTCATGACTGGGATACATATTGTACTTTTGAAATTTGGTTCTGACCTTTCCAATAGCAATGTGAGCTTCATATTGAGAAACAATTAACACATATGGGGTCTCCTATGATAATGCCTCTATAGCAGACCTGGAAGACTAGGGAAAAGAAAGGGGGTTGCAAAATAAAATAAAAGAGTCCAAAAGTTTTTTTAGGTACCTAGAGGAAATAATAATATAAAAAGCTGTTTAAATAAATGATTTAAATAATAATTGGAAATACCAAGTGGAGCGATGGCTAAGAAAAGAGCTTTTCCAAATCTGAAAGTAACTGAGATCAGAAGGCCAAAGACCACAAAGATCCTTGTCCAGGGTATGCCAGGCCAGGTGTCTGAATGTACTAAAGATACTAGTGAATGTCAGAAACGGCTTTGTAGACAAAAAGAAGAAGCAGTCATTGCTGGTGAGCTGACTAGTGAGTGACATGGCAGGTTACTTGAATGACAGCATGCACACATTGAAATAAGAGTGTACTGGACTTGAAGGACCAGCCCTAATCCTGTGAGCCTTTTAAATAATTATTAGAAAGCTCTCAGTCATTCCACTCTAGCATCTCTCTCCTTATGTGACATCAGGTCCGAAAGTGTGGCCTCACCATGTTGAGAATTTTGATTTTTCCCAATTGTCAAGTTACTTCTCAGCAACTGACAGTGGTAATCTGAAAACGCTGTCCTCTATTTCACATATAAGAATACTCTAAGAAAATGCATGCAGAGTCTCACAAATGTCTCCAACCAGACCTGTAATACAGGAGTTACAAATGAAGGAATATTGTTCCTCCTAGTCACTCAGCTATGAGCTCCCAATTTCAGCATCTGGACTAACTGATCCTAGTGGGCCTGTTCTTACAGGCCTACAATCAAGCTATGCTTTGACCATATCAGGTAATAAATCACACATGAACCTGTGAGTGGCTCAGTTGGTTACGGTTAAAGACTACGCTTACCGGCCAAGCTGGATCACTTTCAATCTCTAGACCACATGTGACAGAAGAGAGAACTGATTCCTATGGATTGAATTTTTACCTGAATATGTTTGCCATGGTGTACATGCCAGTCCATACACTTACACATAAATTAAATAAATGTGTGTAATTTTAAAAAATCAATAAAACATATGGATAAATGTGTTTAGAGAAGTAACTTAGCATATATATATATATGTATGTATATTTGTGTGTGTGTTTAATCACATGTATGCTGCTTCCCCAGTTATCAGCCATAGACTCAATTAAAATGATATTAAAAGCATTAATAATTTAGTTAATATCATTTATAATATGTCTATGCAGAAGACAAAAACATTCAAAGGTGGAAAATTTATAAACTGAAGTTAAAACTTTTGTAACTTCTTTTATGAAACTTTTGAAAAAACAAAGTTTACATAAATATTCTTCAGGAGGATTTTTTTATCTCTGTTTTTCCAGTTAACATCAACAATACAAATTAACAGTTGCCACTGTCATCTGTGTCTCCTTTATTCTTGAGGTTGATTGGATAGTTTGCTGCTAAGGATGGAGAGCCATCTAGGGTGCTCTCCTGCTTGTAAGAATGCTTGAGCCGGGCGTGGTGGCTCTCGCCTTTAATCCCAGCACTTGGGAGGCAGAGACAGGCGGATTTCTGAGTTCGAGGCCAGCCTGGTCTACAAAGTGAGTTCCAGGACAGCCAGGGCTATACAGAGAAACCCTGTGTCAAAAAAAAAAAAAAAAAAAAAAAAAAAGAATGCTTGAAAACCACTATCAGCTAGTCAGTTTTTCTGTTATCATTTAAATTGTATTATTCACTGCTTTTTGTCCTCTCATTCTTGGGACAACCCATGCATTACTTTTCTAAAATTTTCAGCAAGTTACTTGAGATGTAACCAGCTAAAGCGCTAGCATGAAATTCAGTCACTCGTTTCCATGTGTATGAATGTATCCCACATCCCCTTTCAGTGCTCTGTCTTTCTCTATGAAGATGCCATTATTGACTCCGAACCTACCTAGTTAACAATTAGTGTGAGTTCTAGATTAGTAGTATGAGTTGGTTTGGACAAACTCGTCCTCACTCCTTTTTTAGACCATCTTTCCAATTCAACTGAATCATCTGATAGTGTTCTCAGACACTCTGCCTGGGACAACAAAAAACGAACCAATGACAGACCAAAGAAAAATGACCCAAGGACATGATATCACCAAAGCCAGTACATGAAAGTGGGAAACCTGTAGCTCACTACATAACTTGCTTGTAGCTTGACAGGTTGGAGAATATTTCTATCTGGCTACTCAGGTTTTGAGAGTGTCTCTCAGCAGGCCTTACCTCTTATATAAGCTTGGGGAGAGTTGAGATTTAGTGAATTTGGTAGGTTTCAAGAACTTCCTAAAGCTACTCAGTTGTTTATTTTCTGAGTTTAAATGGCTTCTCAGCAATATGGAATGGAATGAGTAATCCCCCTTTAGACTTTTAGATTATACTGAGATCTAAGCAGCTTCAGTTCAAGATGGAATGGTTTATATGGGAAGAAACTCTTACATAACAGTTAGACAGGTAAGCTGTGACCCAGAGTGACAAAAACCACCATGCCAATGAATCAAAACTATAACAAGCACATATTGTTATGCTATAAAGCACAATATAGTGAATTTAATGCATTTTAAATTTTATTCCTGTTTTACCCTTTGTAGTTCTTGACATTTTACTAATATCAACAAGGGATATAAGCATTTATGAGAATTCTACTTTATTTGTTTTTTCTAGTTCAATATTTTAGAAATAAAATTATAAAAGTAAACATGGATCCATAAAATATCTCTGTAGTGAAAGATTCTCAAATAGACAGAAAGGCAGAAAGTGAGAGCTGCCCTACATGCTGTTCCATACCTCCTGAACACATATGTGCATCCAAATACAGGCATGTGTATGTAAGTGATATGAACTAGTATACTGTGATAGAAAATTACTACCTCATAATATTTATTACATTTTTTAAAATTTCCTCAATATTTTCCACTTTATAGTACAAATTATTGTTTTAATTTAATTATTAGTTTAATTGTTGCATTAAAATTGTTCAATATGAATTAACCACAATTTATTTACACATACATATATTAATGGAAATATTAAATTACTTCTTATTTATTTATTTATTTATTTATTAAATGACTTCTAATTTTCAGTATTTGATATAACATTAAAATAAAATCTTGTGCACTAACATTCTAGTCAGGCATGATAAACAACCCTAAGATGGCCTCAAATAATAAATCCTCATCTCTCCCTGTGCTAATCAGAATCTCTGTGCTGATGAACTGCTGGTTTTCCTTCAGTTTCTCAGCACTATGTGGAAAGAAGCTAGTGGTCACCAAAGAAACAAACATAAGGTTAGTAAGTCTGATACAAAAACTAGACAAAGCCCCCCCCCCAAATTATAGTCTGATATCTTTGATGAACATAGATGCAAAAATTCTCGGTGAAATTAAAAAACATATCAAAAAAAATATCCACCATGAAAATGTAGGCTTCATTTAAGAGAAGCAGAAATGTTTCAAAAAACACACCAAGTCAGGAATGTAATTCTCCACACAAATAAACTACAGGACAAATACCATATGTTACTTCATTAGAAGAAGAAAAGGCCTTTGACAAAATCTAGTATCCATTCATGATAAAAAGTTCTAGAGAAAAATGGGAATAGAGGGAATCTATCACACCATAGTAAAGGCTATAATCGAGAAACAAACCCTTAGCTGACATCGTCCTAAACAGAGAAAAATTCAAAGCATTTCCACCAAAATTGGGAACAAGTATGAACATTTCCCACTGCTGTTCAACACAGTACTTGAAGATTTAGCTAGAACAATAAGCAAAATTAGCTGAAAGAGAGGGTTCAAGTAGGAAAATATAAGTAAGAGAATCTGTATGGGAAGATAATATGATTCTATATATAAAGGCCACCCAGGTATTTTGAAAGGGCAGTTTTAAAACTATTCTTACCCATAGAACTAAGCCATGCATGGCCAGCCCATAAAATTACATCTTTCTGATTCTTGTTTCTTTATTTCTCACTCTCATTTGGGAGGAGGGGGGAAGGAAAAGACAGGAGTCATTTTGAAAATGGGGGTCCAACAAATTTCTGAGGTATGTAAAATTTATACTAAATATAACTAATTATATGCAATTATTCATGCAGAGATGGGGAAACATTTAAAAGTATACTGAGATGCATTAAGTATTTATTTACATTGATATTGGCATATATATAAAGACTTTTTTGTACTTTCATGATTTGAGTTAACATTCAAAAAATTAAAATATTTGGTTTAAAGTAAATATGTTATCATGAAAATAGAGGAATATAAATTGTAAACCAATGAAAATTTTTCTAGTAATAAAATAAAATGGATTCATGGTCCAGGAAATGCATTTCCTCTCTTAAGAAGTGATTCATACGATCTAGACGTCCACCTGCATGGTGTGTGAATAGCCGATGAGCATAGAAGACAAGCAGGTGGAGCATGTGGATTCAGATGCCTGGGTGACAGCCTGTCTATGTATCAGTTACATCTCAAGATATCTATATATACTGTAGGCACCTATGGACACACACAGGGCAAATTACAAAGCTCACCATCCTGTGATTCTTTCTCTCTAGCCTGTGATGGATCTCATTATTAATTAAAGAATCATTTAGCTTGCATAATTGTCTTCTGCCATACATAATTCCAACCTTTCAGTGTCTCTTCGTGTTCGCTTAATAGACTAAATGCACTCCTTTGCTTTTGTGACATCATCCATCACAGTCCTTGATGGAATGACCTAACAGTGGGGTATATCAATAATATGGAAAGAGGCCTTTTCTTTGTTCCTGTCATGAACTTACTAACAGGTAAATTCACTTATACATTTCTTTGTTTCTTTAGTACCAGAAAAGCAATGATCCCACTGCTTGCCAAAGAGGTCAGGCCTCCAGTTGGAAAGAACCAGCCATTTGTTGTTAGTTCTCTGCTGAGATAAGTCAGAAAATGGGCAAATTGATAACTAGACCTAGAAATGGCTAATACAGGGACAGAGAGCATTTTATAGCCGAGCATACTGTGTTGACATCAATGTTTGTTTTTTCTTTATTATAAACCTTAAAATAAAACAAAGAGTAGCACATAATTGTTTGAGTGATGGTTTTCAATGTATAGGAGGCCAGAGAGATTTAGTTCCTGTAGGGTCAAGGGACTGTAATTAAGACTTGCAGGTTTGTGATTTATTTTTTTCAGAAGTGTAAGAGTGGAGTTATTTGAAAGGGTCTTATCTGTGAGGTATTTAGATACCATCCCTAGAGAAAGTTAAGAGCATCGTATTGAGTTGGGTCAGACCTGTGAGTCAATTGACCATCAGGCCAAAATGAATAGAAATATGTGAACAACGTAGTGTTAGGAATAAATGATTAGCTTTCAGCGTTCCCTTCTAACAAATGATAAAATGCTCATTCAAACTACTACAGTTCCCTCCAGTATGGCCCACTACTTTCTGTCTCCCTAGTATAAAGCAGGATTTGGGGCCATGCTGTTTATCAAGTATGATTGCTTGCTTAAAGGTCCATGGGGGTTTCTGCTTATATTTTCCAAGATACTTGGACAATTACACATTAATACTCCAAATTCCTTTTAAGAAGAAGACGGTGTTTCTTTGAGTGTACTTTGAATGCTGGGCAGTACAAACAGGCTCTGGCTGCAGCCTCAGAAACTCAGGAATTTGAATGGGCAACTTTTTCAGAAGCATGTATATCTTCACATCAGTTAATAGAAAAGGATTTAACATTTGAAAGTCCTCTTTAAGGAAAACGGTGGAAGTAATCTTTTACTAGAGTTTAATAAAGCTTTGGTACATCTCTCTTTTTCTCTGTGTCCTTTTCCTTCACCTCTGCAACATAATTCAGGCTGACTTCAGAGTCTACCTCCTCTCACACCTATCTCCACAGCATTGGTGGTAATACAACTGCATATTTCTAAGCCACTGTCATTACATTTCAGGGTTAAACATATAAGGCATACACATTCTTCAAAATTTACAAGGTAAAACTGAGAAGTATCTTACCACCTCTCACTTGATTCCTTAAAGATCCACTATTTTATTTCTGGCAAACTCATGCCAAGTTTTGGACTATCATTCTGGAACTTCAGAGAATGTTCTGTACATTTACACATATATGTATTATACTTATTTTCACACATATATTTGCCCCATATAAATACTTCTCTGTAACTTTTTTTGTTACTAAATATACTCTAGAGCCTTATTTGTGTATGTAAAGACACTTATCTTTTTTAATGGCTATGCTATAGCCCATTATACAAACAGTGTGAGCTGATCTCTAAATTGCACTATTGGATATTTCTTTCTCCATTTAGTAGCTTAAGAACTGTGAAAGAATATAAAAATAAATCTTTTGCATCAGCCTCCAGAATATCAGGGTATTTCCACTATCTTATACTATCTATAGGATTAGGAATTTTTTCCATGAATTTTATTTTGTGAATAGGATGATAGATTCTATTTTTCCTTGTGTTTCCAAGATTGTTTTGTAAAAATACAACAATGTGATTTAAATATGAAGATTTAAGTAAAATTTAACTGAAAACAAGTGAATATCCATAAACAGAAAACAAGATTGGAGCCTTATAGCCCACCATATACAGAAACAAACTCAAAGAGGTTCATAGAGCCCAATCTAAGACATTATTAGGAGAAAATATTGGAGTAAATATTTGCAAATGGCATTAAAAAATTAAACACACAATTTTTAAGCATCATTTATCTAAAGTTTTTCATTTCCTCTACTGAATTATAGCAGAAACTAAGCCACAGACATTTTCACGTACTTCACTATTCTTGATAGCTGCATTACCTGGATTCTCTCTGGGATCTTGCTTTTCATATGTATCTGGAGACCAGCTTGCTCATTGGCACACGCACTGAGGTCAGCTTTACTTCAGTTTCCTCAAATCCATAAATCAATTTGTACTGAATTGACATCTTGCCAATATTTGAGCATGAAATAACACTCCATTTATTGAGCTCTTCTTTTATTCTTTTTTATTACTTTATCATTGTTTATAACACTGTGTGATGGCTAATATTGATTGTCAGTTTGACAGGATCTAGAATCATCTAAGAAACAAACCTTTGGGGACCTCCATGGGTGAGTTTATAAACTGGATTAGCTGAGCTGAGAAGTCCCACCGTGAGCTGGGAGGACTCACTGTAAATGCGGGCAGTATCATTTCATGGGATGGGGCCAAGCACACACGATACAGTGTACTGGCTATGGTCCTGTCCCCTAACAATGGTGACTAGCCACCTTCTGCTCATGTCACTATGTTCTTTCCAAAATGGCAGATTATATTCCCTTAAAGTAGAAGTCAAAGTAAGCCTTCTTGTCCCAAGTTGGAAGACAAGAGTCCAGAGACACATGCATCCATTGGAGGTCCAGTTATTGGAGTGTGTTTGTGTGTGTATATGTGCGTGTGCATATGCGTGTGTGCTCCTGTGCATGCGCGCACGTGTGTGTGTGTTCTTTCTTGCAAACAACCTGCTGTATTCTGCTTATATACTGAGAACTGAATGTGACTAAATTCAAAGTGCTTAGGAACCTCCTTTCCCTGTGTCAGCACACAGGGTGAGCGGTACTGAAAGATGACATCAGTTCAGTTCAAGCTGAAATGGCAGAACTTGTCTGTGCCATTTCTGTTGTACTGATATTATAGGCATGAAAAGTTCAGGGTTGAAGGGGTTATGGAGACCTGACTGGAGGCACCGAGATGACAATGAGTGCTAGGACTGGAATCCTTGTAATGAGGTCTGAGAGAACACTGCATGAAGCTCTGAAGGTAAAGCCTATGGTGCAATGAAGATCTCAGGGTGTGAGAAATGACAGGACCTCAGGATGTTGGTTGAGCAAAGTTAGAGGCAGAGTGTAGCTAGCCCATAATAGACACATATGCTGCAGGTGACAGAACTGGGCATGTGGGAATCTCCAATCCATGCAACTCCACCACTGGCTCTAGATGCCAGCCTGGGAGCTGCTGAATTTGGGTTTTCATCTTACTTTAGTTTGACCTTTTCTTGATATGCATCCATTCATTCCTCCCTTTGGTAACAGTACTATTTATACCCTGCCATTATATATTGGAAGTATGTAACCTTTTGTTCTTTTTTTTTTCCATAGGGGATCACAGTTAAGAGTTTTCATTGAGTCTTTGAAGAGACAGGGTTACTGAGCAGACCTGGACTGTTAAAGAAGGCAGGGGTTTTTAGAGAGGAACTGATGACATTTTGTGTTATAAAATGGTTTGAACCTAATATGGGTAACAGCATAAAAACCATAGGATTCAGTGTCAAGGCGACAAGGAATGGGTGTATGAGGTATACTGTGGATTTAGGGCATGCCTCTGGATATGTCAATGATACTTTCTAGATTGGATAGAGCTGAGCACTGACAGTCACCTCTCTTGTCTTTCTCTCTGTGCACGCCATGTGACTAACCATCTTCTGCTCTTGCCCCATGCTTCCCCAGACTTGATAAACTGCATCCTGCAGAACTGGAAATTCACTTAAACCCTCCCTCTCTTTTTAAAAATAGCATATCAAAAGTAAGATTGTACTCAGTGTAATATACTTTAATTAATTTCTATTCAGAAGACATACAAAGACTCTTATTTCTGCTTCCATTTGTGGATTGTTTTTGGTTTCCCACCAAGGCAAGCATCATTTGCAATTACATTTTTGGTTTTCCCTTCCAGTCCTGTCCTTATTCCTTTCTCTTTCCCTATTGCTCTTCCAACATCTAAATAATTGCAAGCCCCAATGTCCTGAAGTCCATGTTCCCACCTTATAGTGCATGCTAGAAGCACTCACTGTGA
>LR749503.1:4082141-4271794 GCA_902729485.2 Mus minutoides | reverse complement strand
CTAGTCTAGAAGGAAAATAAGTTGATAATTCCTCTGCTATTACTTTCTAATCAAAGAAAGATGGCAATAGCATGTGTATAAGATCTCATCTCTAACACCACCTAACCTGAATTGGCACACAAATCATTCTATATAGACTTCATTGGCCTAAGAAAGCCACTAACATAGTATTACAAAGTAAAATCATACTACATGCTCAGAAGAGATCAAGATATTTATAAATAAATCTACAGATTATAACATTGCTAACTTTATTTTTTACTTTAGGAAGACATTTTTAATATAAGTTAGTGAGTGAGTTTTGAATATAGTATGTACTTTTACAGTTTCAGATATATAATCTTGCTGATTTTTTTAAAAAAATTTTTGATTTCTAAATCTGGGTGTAGTGAATAAACCTGTATCTCAGAACAATGAAGACCAAGCCAAAAAGACTGTAACAATTTTGAGGGTGACCAAAACTACAAAGTAAGTTAATAACCAGTCTTAGCCAAATAGTAAAATCCTGCCTCAAAATAAAATAATAAATAGATAAATATTTCTATCTTAGCCATAGTTTTCTGTGAAAATATATACCATCATGTTTAAAATAAGTTAATAAACATTTGATATATCCAGATATTGCATTTTATTGACTGAATGTTGAAAACATGGTGCATTAGATAATACTTGTTCATTGTCTTCCAAACTATCATTATGTGAATAAGAGCTTAGAAATACACACCCAGTTGTTCAGTGCTGACATTCTGTTGCATTTTGTTTCAGTAAATCTCCACCCAAATATGCCCCGCAATGATAACACAATTCAATTCCTATGACTACATGCTGCGAGCCTAGACTGGACAGATCTACTGCTACACTACCATCTTCCATATCTATGAGACCCCTTAGAACTTGCAGTTTCTCCAGACCATTTGCTTCAGCTACACTTTTCTTCTTCTTCCTCTTCCATTTTCTCCTTCTTCCTTCTCCTCACCTTCCACTCCACCTTCCCCTTTATCTGCCCAATCATCAGCTCTCCTTTATTTTACAAATTAAGGTGGGAAATATATACAGTAATCACCTGAGTGCTGACTCATTCCTTGTTCACAACCACTCACAGGAGAACGGAATTAACATCAAATATAATTAGCCCCAGGGTTATGCACAACATATATATATATATATATATATATATATATATATATAATTTGTCTTATTTTTGTAAAATTGTCTTATTTTTCTTTGATTATTTCTATGTGGCCTTTTTTCTGGTTTTTTTTTTTTTTTTTTTTTTTTTTTTTTTTTTTTTTTTTTTTTTTTTTTTTTTTTTTTTTTTTTTTTTTTTTTTTTTTTTTTTTTTTTTTTTTTGCTTGTAGTTTCAGATTTTTTATCCTTTTTTCTTCCCTTTTCTATTTTGAATTCACTTCTAGTCTCTCTCCACTCTTTTTCTTCTCCTCCTTTGCTTCTCACTCCCCTCTGCTCAGTCCCGGTCCTTCTTCATTCCATGACTCTTTTGGTTAATATGGCAACTTTGGCTTTTTCATTAGATTAAGGAGATCCTGTAATTGGTTCCGAGGACTTCCATCATCCATCCCCATTTCTAGTTCTTACTTGCTTCAAGCTTTGTTTTATTTTTTCTATTATTACTTTTTTCTAGAATACTTGGTTATATTTTTATTTTACTTCTTTCCATTTCTACTTATGAGAAATTTTATGACTGATTTATATTAGTTTAATGGTTACACTACATATTTTAGCATGCAAATGTAATCTGTGAACCTATGTCAGTAACTTACCTTCATTCTAAATGTGCCCGAGCTTCTAGATATTTTAATATGTAACACTTCCCTCCATTCACATTGTTTACTTTATTGTTTTTGTCTATTAATTTTTCACCACTCAGAGAATGTGTCACTATGAAGTTGTGCAGCCAAGTCTCCACATTTTCCACATACTGCCACTTTCTTTGCTCATGATTTATCCTTGTTTCTAAAATGAACATCTGGAATCACTTTCCATCTCTGTGAATTACATCCTTTTAAAGTTGTTAAAAGGGAATCTGTTGATAGTGAACTATTAGTTTTGTTTCTTCCAAATACCATGATTTAACCTTGTTTCTGAAGACACCTCGATCCGTGCATAATCTTCATTAACAGGTATTTTCTTCAAGCACACGGGTCTTGTAGTTTTGCTCTTGGGAAGTTACCTGTTAGCTCACAGAACCACTGAAAGTTTTCATTTGCTATTGGTGTTCAATATGCTTATGTGGATGATGATGTGCAGTTCTGCATGTTTAAGTATTATCTCCCCAGTTATAAGTTCATGGAGCTTAATTAGTCTGAGAATTATCATTTTCCAAAAAATAAGTTCTGGAAAATTCTTGATTCTGAAACATTATAATATTATTTTAGTGCCTTTTTCCTTTGAAAATGGATTTTCAACTTAATTTTTGAAACAAAATTAGGCACATATTAGACTGTTTACTTCCCATTTTGACGTGACTCTTTAGGTGTTTATATTTCTTTGCTTTCTCTTCAGATGTATCCTAATGCACAGAAAATCCATGTCTTTTTATTTGTTCAAATGTTACATCTGTCCTTTGGGTTATTTATTGTTTTTAGAACTTTTGCTTGTTTCTGAAATAAACTTCACATTTTACAATCTCTAACTTTTTCATAATTTCACTCTCTCAGCTCTCTTAGTAATACAGATTTATTTTATACTCTGTTAAATATATTTCTGATACATGCTATTTGTGACATTTTTTGGCAGATTGTCTTGCCCATAATGTTTAATGGTTGTCACTTACAGTGTCCCATTTCCTTGTCTATTTTGCACATATGTCTTTATAACTTCAGTTGTTGTAATTTTTAAAGCCTGTATCTAAAGATGTGTTCTGCCAGAAAAAAAAATCACAGCCTTGTGTGTTTATTATTAGTGTGAGATGCTCACTAATTCTTTCTTTCTCCCTTTCTGTTTCCCTACCTATGTATATTCTGTATGTGCTACATAACATATGTGTATATTCATGTTTGAGCATGCAGTCTTCTACCTATGTATATTCTGTATGTGCTACATATGTGTATATTCATGTTTGAACATGAAGTCTTCTAGGAACTGTGGATTACTTGTTCAGGCTACGGTGGAATTATGGCTGACTTATTCATGTCATGGTGGAACTCTAAATTTTGCTGGTGACTGGGATGTATTTAGTTGTATTTTACATAACTCTGAGTATGTGGGCCATGGAGGGACTGGTTATTCACAGCAGTGTTTCTTACTGTATTTTCCACCTAAGGTGCTCAATAAATTTTATTCTCCCAATAAGTTCAATGCTACAAATCAGAAAAAAAAAGCAAAGTTATTTGGAACAGAAAGTACTATCAAGACAAAGTCAGAGTCAGGATCTCCTACTCAATTTTCTTTCTTTCTTTTACTTAAGGTTTGGAGCTTTACTGATTAACTTGTAACTTAGCATGTTCTTAAAAGATGAATATATATATATATAAACATACATACATACACACATGCATATATATATATATATATACACATATATACACACAAACATATATATACATATACATACACATGCATACATATACACACACACACATACACACATATATATACACATACACAAATATGTATATACATACATGCATACATGTATACATACACACACACATATATATATACATGCACACATATGTATATAAATGTACTCATACATACAAATAAACATAAATGTATACATATACATATACATATACATATACATATACATATACATACAAACACACACACACGCATATACACACCAACTGTATTTACTTTTGGCAAAAATAGCTGTTGCCCATAGCTCTCCATCTGTTTTTTTCTTTTCCATCAACTTATCCTTTGTATTATGTTTATTCATCTACTGCATGGTCTGGGTGGACATAATAAGTGAAATTATTCCATTTCTTAGAACCATTTTAACAGAAAGGGGTGGAAGAGACCCTGATTCTTCCAGAAGTCATCATATTCCTCAAAGGCCTTTCTCATTACCCCTGGTGAGTATTGTATCATGTTCTAATGGGTCTTGGATATCAACACTTTTAGCGATGCTCATGGCGAAGGCTCTGTGGCCTCCTCCTCTCTTCTTGGACCGCCTTCTTCCTACCTCCCATGGACTGCAGGCACTGATGAACACATTATGCACTCCCTGGGATTCCTTTGTTGGAGGAGCTTCTTACAGGAGAACTCTTACATACATATGGCACAGGAAGAAAAATGTGCCATTAGATAGCAGAGCTGAGGATGTGAATCGCTGGATACAAAACCCGGCTTAATGAGACCTGGACACTGACTCTCCAGCTCACTGTTGTAAAAGCAAACCTAAGTGGCCCTAGGATTCAAACCACTCCACACACTGAGCATGGTAAGAGAGGCTAAGTCTTCTGTTAGATCACTGTTGCTCCTGCATCCCCATAGCACACATTATAGCCATGGGATTTTTACCAGTGGACACTGGCCCAGTATGAAAAAATAAAAATAAAGTTTCTGTCAGGCTATAGAAGTCCACAGGGACTCACTGTACTGGACTTTGTCCTAACAACACACTTCAAACAAAAACTTTTTGTACAGAATGTCACTTTCAAAGTTGTGGTTTGGGGGGCGGGAGGGAAAGTATCTTTATAAAAAATTCATGGCTACAATGATCTGATAATGCAGTGTTCTGATACCAGCAGATGTTTTGTCTAACATGTTCCCTGAAGCTGTACTCTGTGCCTTCATATCTTTCATTTCCAGTTGCTATCTGCTGACTGTGGGATGTCATGTACGTACCCTATAGCTATGCGCGGCAATTCGCATCTAACACCACCACGCGTAATGAGCTTCACAAGATGCTTGTCGCAATAACTCCGTACTTCCCTAACCATATGGAACACAACACTCTAAAGCCCATAGACACTTTTTTTTTTATTACAGTTCAGATCCTTAAAACATAATCTGTGTGATGTCTAGTGAGGGTACGTGAAGAGCCGCTGAAAACAAAGTTAACACTTGCTCGCATCATCTGTTACAAATGTCCAATTTGGGACAATAAATTTCCTCAGAACCTGTTGTTTTGCTGACTCGTTGCTTTATCCTTTTTTTTTTTTCCTCTTTCTCTCACATCGTTTTTTTTTTTTTTTTTTTGAACTATGCATATGTATTAAATGGGATTTGTTGTCCCTAGATACCAATTTGCATAAAGTACAAGCCATCGTTGGTTGGAGAGAAGCAAATTACTTCTCCGGCAAGATCACACTTTTTTTTTTTTTTTTTTTTTTTTAATTTTAACAAACCACAGGCAGAGGCTGTTAACAGTACTTAGCCAGATATGCAAAGTATCACTTTTCTCAAAAGCAGTTTGATCAATGAGGGGGAAGATGGAGAAAGTGAGAGGTGATAGGATTCAATTAAGACCCACAGAAAGCTGACCCGAAGAGAGATGGCCATGCCTGCTCAGCTACCTGTCCACTGCCTGTTTCCTGAGCCTCCTTTTTCCTCCTTCAGTGCATGTAGGTATTCAAGGCTTCTGAGGGGGGAAAAAATCAAGACTTAGCAAAGAAGTGAGACCAACTCAGCAGCTTTTAAAAATAACACGAATCTCTCAGTTTCGTTCTCTGCTCCTCTGAAAACACGTCACTTTTGATTTATTTCCTTTTCAAGTTTCTCTTGCCTTCTCTTTCCTTTGCAACTTAATAGTCAAACAGCTTCCTGTCAACAGCTCTGCTTGCAATTGCTGACTCCCAATGTCCTCGAAGCTGCAAGTATGACCTGCACCCCCACCTCTGCCCACCATGAAAAGCAGATTTCCCTAACAGATTCGGGGAGGTGCGGGGCTTGTGGACAGAGCCCTGGTAACCAAGTACGCGCTAGTCCATGTTTCCTCCTACGCACTCATCATGTCTGTACACCTGCGACCTGTCCACGATTGCCTGGGTGATAATGCGGAGGCTAGCAAACTCCAGCTTGTCCCTCTGCTAAGCAGAGCTGTACAGTTTTGCTAAATAAAGAAACAAACAGCTATTCCAGCCAAGAATCACAGACAACGTATGGGGGGAGGGGAAGGGGAGAGATGGAAGTTGTGAACCTTAGAAACAACTGGGATTAAATGACACTCTAACTTTGGACAAACTTGCCACAGAAACTTCAAGAGACTATATTCGGTTTTAGACACATGTCTCAGTTCAGGTTAGGATCCAGTTGCTTGTTGTGTGCTACAAAATAATTCAATTTTTAATGTAAGGTTCAGTTGATCTAACTTAAGTGTGTGTAGCTTCCTTACAAAGCAGATACTTGTTTTAACTATCATAACTTCAAAAGATAAATGAATATTCCTTAGTGAATTATGTTCCCCTTTCTGGGGAAGTATTGCGTTTCTTATTGACCCCATTGCTTTGTCAGAAGGCCAAACAGCACTGGAAACAATTGAGTGAGAAGCCAGCTCACTAGCGATGTCAAGGTGCTCACAACTACCAATAATGTCTTTGACGATGTTAAAACGATAACTTGAGTAGCGAAAGGTAGAGACTTTGAGTTAGGTGGCAGTGTCTCTTACTCTGTGCTCTCAATGCCTTGAAGTTACCATGTGCCTAACATTATTTTTTAAACAAATCAGTGAATGATGCATGTATGAGCTAATAGGCATGTTGAGTCCTTGACTTAGACTCCAGTGACTTTGACTGAGAAAGCAAGGCGATGAAGAAAGTCAGATAAACGCATGGACACACAGAAAGGTTGGGATTAGATTAACTGGGAGGGTGGATGGAGAAACTACAGCACTCTGGAAGTTCAATGGGTTTATTACTAAAGAGGCACAGTTACTGCGTACAGCTGAAAAAGGAGGCAGGACTATTATAATCAGACAAATAAGGAGGCAGAGTCTACAGCATATAGATGGATCCAGGTGACTGGTTTAGCTAACCTCAGTAGGTGCAAGCTCTGCTATGTATGTCAGCAGTCTTTAGGCCATAAATACTTAGTGTAGGCTGGGGATAAAGCTCTGGTGCCCATTTTCAGCAAGCCTGTGACACCCTCCCCCAGTGCCCTGTGGAAGGCGTTGCCATCCCTCTGAGCCTTTGGCTATGGCTCTCTGACCTGGCTGTGCCTGTGCCAACGGCACACATCCACGCAGGTCTTCTCTCCCTCACAGCTTTCAATACTTCTCATGTGAACAGACACTGAAAATGGTCTTGTCAAAGGTAACTATTTATATACTAATACAACTAGAATAAAAATATTGGTAAAATTTCTGCCACATAAATCTCTCAAGTTTATCACAGAGACAGTTTTTTGAGTATCTCTTCCAAGAGATAAATTAGCACGGTTAGTAGCCAGATTTATGTGGTTGTGAAAACGTAGATTCTGAAAGAAGAACAAAGAAAGTAGTCCGATTGAGCAGCTTCATGAACCCAGGCATGCTACATAGTGTCCTGCCTTCAGTTGCTTTCTTTGTGATAAGTTGGGAGATAATTGATACAGCCATGCTCTGATGATCAAGGGAACACAGCTATTGCCAAGTTCCTAGGACACCATGACTGTTCATAGAACACCAGTCTCCCCTTTATTTCCCCAAACCACCAGAATTTACAATCTACCTTACGTTTACTATTCCAGAAAAACACACTAAATATATCTCCAATAGAGGGAGATTGTAGAAGACTTAGAGAAAGAAACACGGGGCTGCTTTGTTTGGAAAGGAAAGTAAGCAAAGTGGGCTCATGGTTTGCCGTTATTGTTTTTTGGTTCTTATCCTGCAGCCTAGGCTTATCTACATGTCTGTAACACCTTCCTTTCTTTTCTGCAATTATTCAAATTGTATTCAATCATAAGCCTCTAGATCTTTGGGATGGGGCTTCAGAGCTTACATGTGGCCTCTTGCATGGCTTCATGCACCTCAAACCATAAATATTTCTGCTTTATGATGTTCTGTCAGCTCTTTTGTGGCATTACAAACAGTGCCTTGAAATAATGGCAATGTACTATTTCTCACAGTCACTGGGTTAGCTTGGTGGATCCCCATCAAGTTCAGCTAGATGCCCTTCATGTGACTGCGCTTTTCTAGTAGGCTAGCTAGACTGAGCTTTCTGAAAGACTTTGCTCGAATATTGAGCTGAAGCCCTCTGATTGATCTTCTACCAGAAAATGTAGGTTTTCTTCTATGATGTTGCAGGGATAGTTCTCCAACAGGCTGAACATCATGGCCTTTTAAAAATATGGCTTTCCCCAGTACACAGAGTCATTTCAACCACCTTCTACTGAACAACAACAACAACAACAAAGTCATATTACAACTCAGTTCCATAACCTAGAAAAAATTGCTTCTTCCCCTGGACAAGGGGCAAGCCAGTGCCACATTGCAGGAGTTGCACACATTGGAGTAATAGGTTTCCATTCGTGGCCATTGAGTGCTTGCTCTCAAGTGTCTTCTTCTTACATTTCCTGTTGAAAAGTGCCTTGATGTTGTCTTTGGATAGTTTTCTTCCATTTTGAAGACTATCTGTAAACTGTCTAGTGTTAAACGATCTCTATAGACACTATGTCCTTGTTCACAAATTGTTAAAATTTTATTTGTTTTGTTTCAAGGCAGGGTCTTATTTTGTACCCCAGGCTGCCCTAGTAATTGCTTCATAATACAAAATGCCATCAAACTACGGCATCTCCTGCCTCAGACTCCCAGTCGGAGGATCCCATATTGGAACTATCTCTTTGCAGGTGTTAATGTGCTCTTACCTGCACAGGTTTGACAAATCTTGTATAATTTCCCAGAACTTTTTGACTTCTTCAAGATGAAAAAACTTTAGAGGATTATTTCTATGCTACAATGAAATGCAGCACATTTTTAAGAAACCAGAAATTAAAATCTGATTCAGAAATCAAAATCTAAGTGACCTCAAATCTCAGGACAATTAGTAAATTGGAAGGCCCAGTCTTACTATGATGGTTACTCTTGCAAAACCTCTTGCTGGGAAGCTCTGTATTGATTTTACATAATCTCAATAAAAATCCCAGGAAGCTATTTTGTGGGTAGCAACACATGTTTTCTGAAAGTTGGGTAGAATAATAAAACAGTGTAACAGACAATATGACACTAAAGAAGAACATGCTTAATGATTATTGTCACCCAACTTGAAACTTACTATCAATTTATTCAAGACACCCTGCATTAGCAAGATAATAGATAAAATAAAGAGATTAAACAGACTGGAAACCCACTAACACAAATGCAGTCTATAAGTCTTTGGCAATTGATAAAAAGAAAGTTCAATAAAAAAGGCTTTGAACACCTGTGAATGGCTAGCTCTACCACTATCCTTAAGGTGAGGTCTTTTACTGAAGCAGAAGCTCACCACTGGACTGGGGTGGTTGACAGGCAAACTTCTGAGATCTCTGTACCCATATTCCTGGCCTCCTCTCAGTGGGCACTTGCACTCATGCTTGGCTTTTTTCCTTTCTTTTTTCCTTCCTTTCTTTTTCTTTTTCTTTTTCTTTTTCTTTTTCTTTTTCTTTTTCTTTTTCTGTTTCTGTTTCTTTTCCTTCCTTCTTTCCTTCCTTCCTTCCTTCCTTCCTTCCTTCCTTCCTTCCTTCCTTCCTTCCTCCCTCCCTCCCTCCCTCCCTTTCTTCCTTCTTTCCTTCCTTCCTTCCTTCCTTCCTTCCTTCCTTCCTTCCTTCCTTCCTTCCTTCCTTTCTTTTATAATGTCTGCTTGGGATTTGAACTCGGGACCCAACAAAGCAATCTCACCAACCTTCAGCACTGAACTTCTGGATGAAAAACATGTCATTGAACAATTTTTCCCCATGACTTTTTGTCATCTATATCTGAGGAAAATTTTCAGATTTTGCATATTTCTTTATTAGTTTATTCACTTTCTTATTGTTGAGAATTAAGAGTTACCTGTGTAGTGCACATGCAGCTATTTCATTAGATATATGGTTTGCAAATATCTTTTGTTATTAGATATTTTCTTCATTTACATTTCAAATGCTATACCGAAACTCCCCATACCCTCCCCCTTCCCTGCTCCCCAACCCAGCCACTCCCACTTCCTGGCTCTGGAATTCCCCTGTACTGGGGCATATAATCTTCCAAGACCAAGGGCATCTCCTCCCAAGAATGGCCTACTAGGCCATCTTCTGCTACATATGCAATTAGAGACACAAGATCTGGGGGGTACTGGTTAGTTCATATTGATATTCCTCCTATAGGGTTGCAGATCCCTTTAGCTCCTTGAGTACTTTCTCTAGCTCCTTCATTGGGGGCCCTGTGTTCCATTCAATAGATGACTGTGAGCATCCATTTCTGTATTTGCCAGGCACTGGCATAGCCTCACAAGAGACAGCTATATCAGGGTCCTGTCAGCAAAATCTTGCCAGCATATGTAATAGTGTCTGATTTTGGTGGTTGCTTAAAGGATGGATCCCCAAGTGGGGCAGTCTCTGGATGGTCCTTCCTTCTGTCTCAGCTCCAAACATTGTTTCTGTAAATCCTTCCATGGGTATTTTGTTCCCCATTCTAAGAAGGAATGAAGTATCCACACTTTGGTCTTCCTTCTTCTTGAGTTTCATGTATTTTGCAAATTGTATCCTGGGTATTCTAAGTTTATGGGCTCATATCCGCTTATCAGTGAGTGCATATCATATGCGTTCTTTTGTGATTGGGTTACCTCACTCAGAATGATATCCTCCTGATACCTCTATTTGCCTAAGAATTTCATAAATTCATTGTTTTTAATAGCTGAGTAGTACTCTATTGTGTAAATGTACCATATTTTCTGTATCCATTCCTCTGTTGAGGGACATCTGAGTTCTTTCCAGCTTCTGGCTATTAAAAAGAAGGCTACTATGAACATAGTGGAGCATGTGTCCTTATTACAAGTTGGAACATCTTCTGGGTGTATGTCCAGGAGAAGTATTGCTGGATCTTCTGATAGTACTATGTCCAATTTTCTGAGGAGCCACCAGACTGATTTCCAGAGTGTTTGTATCAGCTTGCTATCCACCAGCAATGGAGGAGTATTCCTCTGTCTCCACATCCTTGCCAGCATCTGCTGTCACCTGAATTATTGATCTTAGCCATTCTAACTGATGTGAGGTGGTTGTTTTGATTTGCATTTCCCTGATGATTAAAGATGTTGAACTTTTTTTTTTTCAGGTACTTCTCAGCCATTATGTATTCCTTAGTTGAGAATTCTTTGTTTAGCTCTGTAGTCCATTTTTTAATGGGGTTATTTGATGTTCTAGAGTCCAGCTTCTTGAGTTCATTGTATATATTGGATATTAGTCCCCTATCTGATTTAGGATTGTTAAAGATCCTTTCCCAATCTGTTGGTGGCCTTTTTGTCTTATTGACAGTGTCCTTAGCCTTACAGAAGCTTTGCAATTTTATGATGTCCCATTTGTCAATTCTTGATCTTACAGCACCAGCCATTGCTGTTCTGTTCAGGAATTTTTTACCTGTGCCCATATCTTCCAGGCTTTTTCTCACTTTCTCCTATATAAGTTTCAGTGTCTCTGGTTTTATGTGGAGGTCCTTGAGCCACTTAGACTTGAGCTTTGTACAAGGAGATAAGAATGGATCAATTCATATTCTTCTACATGATAACTGCCAGTTGAGCCAGCACCATTTGTTGAAAATACTGCCTTTTTTTCCACTAGATGATTTTAGCTCCTTTGACAATGATCAAGTGACCATAGGTGTGTGGGTTCATTTCTGGGTCTTCAAATCTATTCCATTGATCCTCCTGTCTGTCACTGTACCAGTACCATGCAGTTTTTTTTTTTTTAATCACAATTGCTCTCTAGTACAGCTTGAGGTTGGGGATGGTGATTCCACCAGAAGTTCTTTTATTGTTGAGAATAGTTTTTGCTATCCTAGGTTTTTTGTTATTCCAGATGAATTGGTTTGCAAATATCTTATACCAGTTGGAATTTCCTTACTCTCTTAATAGTGTTATTCACAGAGATTTCAATTTTAATAACAATCCTTTATCAAATTTTCCATAGATTCTGCTTATGATGTTGTTTGTAAACCTTATCATAAGTCTCAGAACTGTAGAAACTCTATAGGATTGTGCTATTGTATTGAGGCCCAAGATGCATTTTGAATAATATTTTGTAAGAAGCACAATGTCTGGTATTTATTTATTGTTCATCTTATTTGTTTCATATTAGCATCCAATGTTTTTAGCATTCTTTAGTCGAAAAAAAAAAGTGCTTCTTTTACTGACTTTGCAAGTTTCTATTCTCCAGGTGCTTGATATACATCCTACACAGGCACCTCTCAAAGGTCATTTAAAGACATGGAATAACTTTTCACATCCTTTGCCCCTGTTTATATCTACTGCACTCAGGGGCATATACAGGGGAACTCAAGTTGTCAGGTAGTAAGTAACAATAGTATGTTCAAATGATGAGATAGGTTTTTTAAAGGTCTTTCAATGCTTTTACAGAAGTTCCAAGTTTGGCTATAATCACACATGTGGGGTTCACAACTGCCTGTACCTCTAACCCCAGGGAATTGTAGACCTCTTTTGGCCACCATAGGCACTGTATGCAAGTTCACATTCTCATATGCAGACACACACACACACACACACACACACACACACACACGAAACCTACCCTTCTTCATTATTTTTAATAGCAGTGGAGTGAGAATTTAGAAGGAATTTTGGGAGACACAAAAATGGAGTATGCAAGGCTTGGTGGTGCATGCTTTAGTTACATCCCTCAGGAGTCCCTAACAGGGGATTGTGAATATATAGATAGACCTGTCTTTGATAAACAAACAAAGAGAGAAACAAATGGCAGCCACTCTCCTCCTTACATTCTCATGTCCACCAAAATCAATAAACTGGCACACAGATACAGTTTGGCTTACAGTAGAAAGAAGGGCATCATGAATTTGATATGAGTCTGATATTTCAGATTGAACTGGACTATTTTGATAGCTAAAAGTTGGGTGGAAAGTTTGGGTCTAACTAATATATTAAAAAATTATCTATTATCTGGGAAAGTTGTTTGAAAAATTTAAATGAGTTCATGGTTATGGCTCTGTAGAGTGGAGGACCCCTAACAAATGGGATATTTTTCTTATAAGTGTCTTGCTTATCAATGTAGGCATATTCAAAGCTCTTTTATGAATTTAAAATCATGAGTCATTTAGGGCCAAGCAAAAAGTCCTTGCAAAATGTTTAAGCTGCTGTCATAAGCTATTATAATACTCTCTGGTCTTGACGATTTAAGTCCTTAACAGAACTTCTTAAATACTGACAATAGTTCTTCAAGACTTTCATGTTCCATGGCCCACCCCAGCAAATCTAGCTTCCATTCTGAGTGACGTTTTTTGTTTTTAAATTTGTAGTGGTTTTGTTCAGAGTGTAATCTAGTAATGAAGGCCTCCTATTACTTCAGGGTGATTTTATACAACCTCATCCTGAGTTGATTACCAATTCTATATTTGAGAAAATAGCCCCCACATCTTTCCTTTTTCCACTTAAAGAAGGTCTAATGAATAAAAAGTATTAATGATAAGAAAATTCCAGGATTATGAAGATGTGTATAACAATGATCAAAAATAAAGCAAATAGAAAACGCCTTGCATGCAAATACCCATAGAAAATGGCTAATACATGCAAAGTGCTGTGGAAGTTATCAGATGGATGCTAACAGCCTGGCCTTCGTATTTGATGGAATAGAAACCTTTTGAACTAGACTTATGGGGTAGGAAAGATTTCCTTATGCATAAGTGGTTGTGGGTGGGACATTCCTTCTTAAGTAAGAGCCACAAAACTAGTATAAGAATAAGCATTGTTACAGGGATATTATGATGGCAGAAGTCACATCATAGGAGACAATGCATTTCTTGATATCAAGTCTGTTTCCAAACGCATTACGGATTTAAATGCCAGACTAAAATGTTTTCTTCTATTTTGAAGTAAATAAAAGGACATTTAAAATTCAAGAAACTTGAGCAGATAGAAACAAGAAAGTAAACTAACTATATTAATTATGGGATTTGATGAAAGTTACACAGGAATCTTTGTGAAATTCACACAAGTATTCTATAAGTACCAAATTATGTCAAAATACTTTTGAAAGCAATTATCATTCAAACATAAAATAAAACAGTTAACAATAAGAAACATAGGAGAGTTGTGATAATAAGTTCCCAGCAAGAATTTTATTGAAAGAAGCTTGGAGAGTATCACATTGTCTTTGTGAAAATACATAATATAGTTATTATAGCCTGAGCTGAATAAGGTGCTCAGCTACAAAGATGAGGAATTTAACCCGGAACTAACAGGTAGAATGAAGGACTGATTAGACATGAAATGTGAAGGTGGAAAATTTCACACACACACACACACACACACACACACACACACACTCGTCTGGGTGAGATTCAAGTACTGTATTATTGTAAAGATCAAAGTATTTACTTCCAGTTTCTATGAAGGGGGTAGCTATGGAGCAGCTAAGTTGAATGAGATTGCACTTAGAGTAGTGGAATACAGTTGGAACACAGGCCTGTGATTTGAAGAACTATTATATTATGGAAGAGTTAATGACATGCTACAGACACAAAGGGAAGTGTTAGAGAGAAGAGAGGATTCAGAAATGAACCTTAAAGGTGTCCATTCTGTGATATAAAAAATAAGTGTCACAGAAAGTTTGGTGGCCAGAGCTGTAAAAAAATCCCTGATGGTCCCCATCCCTTATACCCATGCTCCTGTCATCTCTTTCACACCTGGGATGCACATACATGACTTGCTTCTAAATAATGAAATACATTATTTAGTAAAATGTATAGATATCCCAAGAGATTGTGATTTCTATGATTTGAAATTTTCTTTCTGCTCTCTTTTCTCACACTGTGTTGATAGGAAACATATCCAGGAAAAATAACAACCTAGAGAGAAGAGCCAGAGGAAATCAGAGGCCATTAAAGAGGTCACTGCAGGAGGACATCCTGCAAAGAGCACATAAGTGAACTTGGAAGCACCTATGTCCATAGTGAGCTGTGGTACCACACATCCTGGGCCCTCATCTTAATGACAGCCTTGAAGATGCCAGGCCCCAAAGGATCCAGCTAAATCATTCCTCAACTGCTCATACCAGACCCTGAGAGGTAGCAGACACTGTTGTTTTAACTTGTTAGACTTAATAAGAACTCATTTCAAAACAAATATACAATAGACAAAGATTCTTTGAACAAATGGAACTAGAAATAAGATGGTGCAGAGTCTTAGAAGACTGAGTAGAAAGGAGACTTTAAGCAGAAGGATGTATCAGTGGATTAGACATAGATAAGCAGTTCTATTCCCTATTCACTATTAAAACATCCTATGAACTTGGCTGTTGAGAAAGCTCTCTTGGTAAAGTGTAATGTGTAGGCAGTTTTAGATGATGCGCATGAAGATGCTTGTCAAGTGCACACTACTCACTAGGAGTTAGCAGCAGCAGTGGCAGAGAAAGAGCAGAGAGAGAGGAGGAGGAGAGGGAGAAGGGGTGAGGAGAAGAGGAGAAGGAGGAGGAGGAAAGGAGGAGGGGAGGGGGAAAACGGAGGATGAGGTAGAGGAGGAGAAAGGAGAAGGAGAAGGAGAAGGAGGAGGAGGAGGAGGAGGAGGAGGAGAAGAAGAAGAAGAAGAAGAAGAAGAAGAAGAAGAAGAAGAAGAAGAAGAAGAAGAAGAAGAAGAAGAAGAAGAAGAAGAAGAAGAAGAATACATAATAGTTTAGAGAGAATTTTCATCTTTCAGAGAGAAATTTCTACACTTATATCCAGAAAAAGTGGGTCTATATATCCAGATAAGAAATATAGAGGTGGAAATGTTTCTACTGAGATCCTTCCTAGTAGATGCCTGTGTTGTTTCCAGATCCCTTGGTAGTTTGAATATGCTTGGTCCATGGGAAGTGACAGAATTAGGTGGTGTGGCCTTGTCAGTGTCTCTGTGGCCTTGTTGGAGAGAGTGTGCCACTGTGAAGGTGGGCGTGGAGAGCTCCTAGTGCTCAAGCTCCACCCAGTGCTGAGACCTTCCTCCTGAAGCTCCACCCAGTACTGAGGAGACCTTCCTCCTGGCTGCCTTTGGAGAACAGTCTCTGCTGGTTGTCTTCAGATCCAGATGTAGAACTCTTAACTTTTTCTCCAGCATCATGTCTGCCAGCACACTGCTATGCTTCCCACCATGATGACTGAACTTCTGAAACTGTAAGCCAACTGCAATTAAGTGTTTTCCTTTATAAGAGTTGCCTCGGACATGACATCTCTCTGTAACAATAAAACCCTCACTAAGGCAGCATATACAGGCCAAAACATAGGAAATGGTTGTATAGTTTACATTCTAGGAAGAACATTGATACATACATTTATGGGGCATTGCAAACGCTCATATATGCTATGATATAATGACATATCAAAATAAAGGGGAGTGATTGTCATCACATGAAATTAGAGAGTGAATCAATCAAAAAAGCGTCAAGGAAAATTTAAGTTTTATGGCATGAGTTGTCTCACTGCCTCTGTGTGTGTCTTTCCCTCAGCTAGCATGTGTACATTGCTGGACTAGAGCTCCCCTCTGAGAATGGGAAGAAATGCATGCTGGAGCAGTAGTACTGAAGTTCTCTTGGGTCCTCTACTCTCAATTCAAATATAATCCATAGAGGCCGAGCTAGCACAGTCTAGACTACATTTTTTTTTTTTTTGGTGGCCCATCAAAACTGTGACCATTAGCATGCATTATCCCCACAAGCCTTCATTTCAAGCAGCAAACCAAGTTTTATCTTATTTCTAACAATTGCATCAGTAATTTTAGTTTCTGTACACACACACACACACACACACACACACACACACACACACACATATGTGTGTGTGTGTGTGTGTATGCATGCTCTTTCACCATTGCTTTAAGAACACCTGACTCTTCATTGTGAACAGGACCTCTACATTTGTGGCTTTGCCATAATAGTCAGCAATTTTTGAGTAAGTTTCTCTAAGTTATCAAAGTTACCATCATATCACGATCATAATTGTGACCTTTATAACTTTTCCAGATTAAATGGAAACTATGTGTGTGCATGTATAATTCCTGTGTGTGTTTGTGTGTGTGAGTGTGTGTGTGTGAGTGTGAGTGTGTGTGTGTGTATGAAAGTTTCCCAAATGGGAGAAGATCTCAAGGAAAAGCACATTTATTCTTCCCAGATCTATATTCTATCTGATGAGTTAGTTCTCTTAGTTCTTCAGATCTCTCTTACATAAACCCGGAGAATCCTTTTCAAGATTTTATCAGGCCTGTGCACATGTCCCAAACAAGGCTAGCTGCATATCTATATGACGATGTGAGCTTTCTTTATATCAGAACTTGAACCCATGACTGGAATCCTTGGGTGATGAAGTTCCTGTCTACATCTGAATTCTTGCATATGACATGGATATTCAGATTCTCAGGTTTCTCTCAGTCTATTTTTATGCCCTTCCTCTGCTACAGCTGCCTGGGACCCACAAAGCCAGTATGCATAATTTTTTATTCTGTTTCAAGCAAATGGGGCTTTAGTCTTATCTGCTCCCAAGTCTTCCTTAACTCAGCATCTGCTCAGCTTCTCCTGGACTTTTTGGAGCTTTCTTAAGCCACTCTTTCCACCTGTCCTTCGTGTAAAACAGTCCCAAACAGCATTCTGGGAATTTGCCTTTGCAGGTTCTCCTTATGTAAGCAGCGCTTCTCTCGGCTCAGCTCTGACACTGGCCAAGCACATACCCCTCATTCCTTTAGGGTTTCAGTCTGGGTTTATTTAATCCCTTCTCTCAAAATAGCCTTCTTCCCAAGTCCAAGTCAATCTTTCTTTTGGTGGGAGGTAAAGGCCAGTAACCCCTACAGGTTTCTGCTAATTTTTCTCTATTCCTCTTTTACCAACAAGGAAAGCTTGTGTTTCTGCTGTGTGAGCTAGTAATGGCATCCACCCGCTTTTTTTCCTTAACACGGTTCTATAATTAATGCATGTTTCTTTGATTCCACATTTATATTTAACAGATTTTAAAAGGTACAAAACGCGTTTTAAAGACGCTTCCTGTTCCCTTGTGAATACTCGGAGAACAGAGAAGCCATGTAAGGATTATGAGAGGCGCTTGCAAGAAGGAGTGAAGGCTATTGACAGACTCCCCAGAGCAGAAGCCACGTGAAGAGGAAGTTCACTGACTTGGAGACTCTTGCGCCACCTGCTGGTAATTTACCAAAGCAATTCAATGCCAGCCAGGAGAGACCTACTCTGAGGTGTCTGGGGACAACCATAGTCTTTCATCAAAGTCTAGAGGGCTGGCAGATGCAGAGCTTGTGCTTAGAAGTATGGAAAACTTACTTTTGGCTTCCCACATCCCTAGATAACTGGAAGCCTTTCTTTCTTCACCGCCCTCTGTTCCAACCCATCCTCAGATTGTACAAGCTTTAGAGTTTTGATGCCGTTCTTGAAGCTTCTCTTCTAAGTAGCTTTTCCTTCATCCTGTGGTGTTTATTTCCTATGGAAAATGCCTTGTTTGTCCGTTGAAAGTGCTTGGGGTCCTTCACTATGTGAAAAAAGACTTGGAGATAAGGATAAATTCTACAATCTAAAAGTGGTGGAAGGGGAAACTAGAAAAAGGTAAGGAAGGGTGTAAAGGGCTTTCCTCCTTGCAAACAGGGTATTCTGAGCTGTGTCCCACAGGTACCTAAGTGAGTTCCTGCTAGCCACTGCAATGATAGGAAGCTACATATTTTGTAATTGTCCCTCATTGCAACTGGACATCATCCAGGTTCACTGGGATTGAAGGGGTTCAGTTTATATCGACAGCCAACCAATGTCTGCCAGCATAACAAAGAAGGGCACCTGGGAAATTGTTCAAAGGGTGAATTCTGGGCTGGGGCCCAAAGATTCAGACTTGAAGGTTTAGAGATGGGCTCTGGAATCTGTACTTGTGACATAATCTCTGAATGGAGGTGATGCAGATGATGTCATATGCAGATGGTGTCATGGTGACATGAACAGATGGTGTCATGAGCATGGAATGCATTGCGTCACATACTCCTTCCTTCAATTTCAATATTATTTCTTCAGGTAAGTTCTCTGTCCTTTCATCTGACTCTCTTCATCATTGCTATTTTACATGACAAATAGATTGTTGTCCAATAATTCAGAAATGCAAATAGATTCAAACTAAATGGCATGATCCATGCCGTTCTTGGAATACTTATATTAACCTGAAGTTTTGAGTTATATGCTTCAATAATTTACACACATACACAAACACAATATATAAACTTATATGCAGAATTCTTTATAAGTTTTTTGTTTTTTTTTTTACTTATCAACATGTCATGAGTGTCTTGGTTTGCAAGCTAACCCATATTATTGTCAATGCTAGGTTTAATGATTAATTCAGTAGATGTGTGGCTATTCCACTCATGACCTCTCTCCCCAGTGACTCTAGCCTGTGAGCACACTTGGGAATGTTTCTGTACCTGTGCCTACTTGCTCAATTATTTCCAAAGGACAATTTCTTCATGGTAGATTTCCAAAGTCACAAGGTTTAAGGTACTGATAAATTGTCATATATCTCTAAGGAGTATTTCTTCATCTAACCTCTCAGCATCTCTTTAGAAAAGTGAGGAAACACGCCCCTGCAAATATGGATTTTATAATTTTAAAAATAACTTATTCCCATATGCTCTGATATGGGACACTATTTTTATTGTTCTGGTGAGCAGGTATCTGATTTGTAGAAAGAATGAAACTTTCTTTTGTTTTTACTGTATGTTTTCCATTTAAGATTCTGATTTCAACTACTTATTCAGATTTTTATCACTATATCACACCATCATTTATTTTTCATTAGTAACTGAACTTTTCATAACAACACTTAGCATTTTGTGGACTACACAAAATATTAATACTTTGTTTGATATACAATTAGACATGTTACATGATACCTTGTTGTCAACTAGTTTATAAACATGTTTCCAGACAATTAAAACTACTATAGTTATTTTAATGGCCTAATTTTATTATGATGTAGGTATCACTAACTTATTTTTAATTAGATATTTTCTTTGTTTACATTTCAAATATTATCCCCTTTCCCTGGTTTCCTCTCATAAAATCCCCTATAACCCTCTCCCCTCCCCCTGCTTCCTCACACTCCCACTCCCATTCCTAGTCCTAGCATTCCCCTATACTGGGGCATAGATCCTTCATAGGATCTAGGGCCTCTCTTCCCATTGATTACAGACTAGGCCATCCTCTGTTACATATACAGTTAGAGCCACAAATTCCACCATGTGTTTTCTTTGATTGGTGGTTTAGTTCCAAGGAGCTCTGGGGGTACTGGTTAGTTCATATTGATGTTCCTCCTGTAAGATTCAAACACCTTCAGCTCCTTGGGTACTTTCTCTAGTTCCTTCATTGGGGACCTTGTCTTCTGTCCAGTGGATGATTATGAGCATCTCCTTCTGCATTTGCCAGGCACTGGCAGAGCCTCACAGGAGACAGTTATATCAGGATCCTGTCCACAAGCTCTTGTTGGCATCTACCAGTATCTGGGTTTGGGTTGTTTATGGGATGTATCCCCAAGTGGGGCAGTCTCTGGATGGTCCTTCCTTCTGTGTCTGTTCCAAATTTTGTCTCTGAAACTCCTTCCATGTGTGTTTTGTTCCAAATTCTAAGAAGAGGCAAAGTGTTCACATTTTGGTCTTCGTTCTGCTTGATTTTCTTGTGTTTTTCAAATTGTATCTTGGGTATTATAAGATTCTGGGCTAATATCCACTTATCAGTGAGTGCATATCATGTGACTTCATTTGTGATTGGGTTACCTCACTAAGGATGATATCTTCCAGATACATCCATTTGCCCAAGAATTTCATAAATTCATTGTTTTTAATAGCTGAGTAGTACTCCGTTGTGTAAATGTACCACATGTTCTGTATCCATTCCTCTGTTGAGAGACATTTGGGTTCTTTCCAGCTTCTGGTTATTATAAAGAAGGCTGCTATGAACATAGTGGAGCATGTGTCCTTATTAACAGTTGGAACATCTTCTGGGTATATGCCCAGGAGAGATATTGCTGGATCCTCGGATAGTACTATGTCCAACTTTCTGAGGAACCACCAGACTGACTTCCAGGGTGGTTGTACAAGCGTGCATTCCCACCAGCAATGGAGGAGCGTTCCTCTTTTTCCACATCCTTGCCAGCATCTGTTGTCACCTAAATTTTTTATCTTAGCCATTCTGACTGGTGTGAGGTGGAATCTCAGGGTTGTTTTGATTTGCATTTCCCTGATGATTAAGGATGTTGAACATTTTTTCAGGTGTTTCTCAACCATTGAGTATCTTTGCATCGATAATCATAAGGGAAATTGGTGTAAAGTTCTCTTTCTTTGTTGGGTCTTTTTGAAGTTTAGGTATCAGAGTAATTGTGGCTTCCTAGAATGAATTGAGTAGAGTACCTTCTGTCTGTATTTTGTGGAATAGTTTGAGGAGTACTGGAATTAGGTCTTCTTTGAAGGTTTGACAGAACTCTGCACTAAACCCATCTGGTCGTGGCTTTTTTTTTTTTTTTTTTTTTTTTTTTTTTTTTTTTTTTTTTTTTTTTTTTTTTTTTTTTTTTTTTTTTTTTTTTTTTTTTTTTTTTTTTTTTTTTTTTTTTTTTTTTTTTTTTTTTTTTTTGCTTGGGAGACTATTAATGGTTGTTTCTATTTCTTTAGGGAATATGGGAGTGTTTAGATCACTCATCTGATCTCGATTTAACTTTGGTACCTGGTATTTGTCTATAAAATTACCCATTACATCCAGTTTTTCCAGTTTTGTTGAATAAAGGTTTTTGTGGTAGGATCTAATGATTTGTTTTAATTTCCTCAGGTTCTCTTGTTATATCTCCCTTTCCATTTCTGTTTTTGCTAATTAGGATACTGTTCCTGTGCCCTTTAGTTAGTCTGGCTAAGGGTTTATCTATCTTGTTGATTTTCTCAAAGAACCAACTCCTGGTTTGGTTGATTCTTTGTATAGTTCCTTTTGTTTCCACTAGGTTGATTTCATCCCTGAGTTTGATTATTTCCTACCTTCTACTCCTCTTTGGGGAATTTGCTTCCCTTTGTTCTAGAGCTTTCAGGTGTGCTGTCAAGCTGCTAGTGTATGCTCACTCCAGTTTCTTTTTGAAGGCACTCAGAGCTATGAGTTTTCCTCTTAGGACTCCTTTCATTGTGTCCCATAAGTTTGTGTATGTTGTGTCTTCATTTTAATTAAACTTTAAAAAGTCTTTAGTTTCTTTCTTTATTTCTTCCTTGATCAAGTTATCATTGAGGAGAGTGTTGTTCAGCTTCCATGTGTATGTGGGCTTTCTATTATTTATGTTGTTATTGAAGTTCAGCCTTAGTCCATGGTGATCTGATAGGGTGCATGGGATTATTTCAATATATTTGTATCTGTTGAGGTCTGTTGGAAATTATGTGGTCAGTTTTGGAAAATGTACCATGAGGTGCTGAGAAGAAGGTATACCCTTTTGTTTTAGGCTGAAATGTTCTATAGATATCTGTTAAATCCATTTGTTTCATAACTTACGTTAGTTTCACTGTGTCTCTGTTTAATTTCTGTTTCCAGAATCTGATGGGAGTGGGATGTTGAAGTCTCTCACTATTATTGTGTGAAGTGTAATATGTGCTTTGAGATTTAGCCAAGTTTCTTTAATGTGTGTGGATTCCCTTGCATTTGAAGCATAGATGTTCAGAATTGAGAGTTCATCTTGGTAAATTTTACCTTTGATGAGTATGAAGTGACTCTCCTTATTTATTTTTTTTTTTTTTTTGAGAACTTTAGGTTGAAAGTTGATTTTATTCAATATTAGAATACCTACTCCAGCTTGTTTCTTGGGACTACTTCCTTGGAATATTGTTTTCCAGCCTTTTACTCTAAGGTAGTATTTCTCTTTGCCCCTGAGGTCAGTTTCCTGTATGCAGCAAAAAGTTGGGTCCAGTTTACATAACCAGTCTTTTAGTCTATATCTTTTATTGGGGAATTGAGTCCATTGATTTTTAAGAGATATTAAGGAAAAGTTATTGTTACTTCCTGTTATTTTTGTTGTTAGAGTTGGAATTCTGTTCATGTGGCTATCTTCTTTAGGTTTGTTGAAAGATTTCTTTCTTGCTTTTTCTCGAGTTTTTTTATCCTCTTTGTGTTGTAATTTTCCCTTTATTATCCTTTGAAGGGCTAGATTTTTGGAAAGATATTGTGTAAATTTGGTTTTGTCATGGATCTCCTTGGTTTCTCGACTTTTGGTAATTGAGAGTTTTGCTGGGTATAGTAGCCTGGGCTGGCATTTGTGTTCTCTTAGGGTCTATATGACATCTGCCCAGGATCTTCTGGCTTTCATAGTCTCTGATGAGAACTCAGATGTAATTTTGATAGGTCTGCCTTTATATGTTACTTGACATTTTCCCTTACTGCTTTTAATATTCTTTCTTTGTTTAGTGCATTTGATGTTCTGATTATTATGTGTTGAGAGGAATTTGTTTTCTGGTCTAGTCTATTTGAAGTTCTGTAGGCTTCTTGTATGTTCATGGGAATCTCTTTAGGTTGGAGAAGTTTTCTTCTATAATTTTATCGTAGATATTTACTGGCCCTTTAAGTTGGCCTTTAAGAGTCTTCCTTCTCGGGCTGGTGAGATGGCTCAGCGGGTAAGGGCACCAGACTGCTCTTCTGGAGGTGATGAGTTCAAATCCCAGCAACCACATGGTTGACTTACAACCACCCGTAATGAGATCTGACGCCCTCCTCTGGTGCATCTGAAGTCAGCTACAGCGTACTTATGAATAATAATAATAAATGAATCCTTGGACCGGAGAGAGCAAGTGGGACCTACCAGAGCATGGGGAGCCAACTGGAGCGAGCGGGGCCTACTGGAGCAAGTGGGTCCGAACAACGGGGACGGCTGGAGCAAGTGGGTCCCACTGGAGAGAGTGGGGCTGGAGCAAGTGGGGCTGGCAGGAGCAAGTGGGGCTGGCCTGAGCAGAGACCGGCCAGAGTGAGCGGGGGCCCTCCTGAGAGAGTGGGGCTGGCCAGAACAAGCAGGGCGACCCAGAGTGAGGGGGGGCAAGACCAGAACGAGCAGGGTTGACCGGAATAAAAAAAAAAGTCTTCCTTCTCAGCTGGGCGTGGTGGCCCACACCTTTAATCCCAGCACTCGGGAGGCAGGCAGGTGGATTTCTGAGTTCGAGGCTAGCCTGGTCTACAAAGTGAGTTCCAGGACAGCCAGGGCTATACAGAGAAGCCCTGTCTCAAAAAAACCAAAAAAAAAAAAAAAAAAAAAAAGTCTTCCTTCTCTATAGCTATTATCCTTAGGTTTGGTCTTCTCATTTCTGTCCTGGATTTCCTGGATGTTTTGCTTTAGGAACTTTTTGCATTTTGCATTTACCTTGACTGTTGTATCAATGTTTTCTATGGTATCTTCTGCACCTGAGATTCTCTGTTCTATCGCTTGTATTCTGTTGGTTATGCTTGCATCAATGGCTCCTGACTCCTTTCCTAGGTTTTCTATTTCCACAGGGGTCTCCCTTTGTGATTTCTTTATTGTTTATACTTCCATTTTTAGATCCTGGATGGCTTTGTTCAATTCTTTCACCTGTTTGGATATGTTCTCCTGTATTTCTTTAAGGGAGTTATTTATTTACTTCTAATAGTCTGCCATCATCATCATGAGAAATGACTTTAGATCCATATCTTGTTTTTTTTGGTGTGATGGTGTATCCAGGACTTTCTATGGTGAGTTTTGTTCTGATAATTCCCAGTAACCTTGGTTTCTGTTGCTTCTGTTCTTACCCTTGCCTCCTGCCATCTGATTATCTCAACTGCTTGCTGCCTTCAATATATCTGATTGCTGTCTGTCCTTCCTGTAATCCCAGTTCAGTCAGAACTCCTCAGAGTCCAGCTTTCTTTCTGATCCTCTGATTCTGGGATCCTTTGATGCTGAGAATCTGTGTGTGTCAGAGTTCTTGACAGTCAAGCTTTCTCTGAGACCCTGAGATTCTGGTGTGACCAAGCTCCTGAGATCCTGGAATCCTAAGATGCTGGGCATGTTAGAATACCTGGAAGTGGTACAGTGGAACTGTTGTACAGTTCTCTGAGTTTGTGCCCAAGGTGGCCAGGAGCTGGTACAGACCAGAAGGAACCTGAGTTGCTAGTTGGGCAGGTTTCCTGTGTTCCTGCTCCTTCTGGCACAGGCCCCTCATGATTCTTTTGGAACAGATATTGCGTCCCACTCACCCATGATCCTAAGATCCTGGGTGTGCTAGGGTGCCTGGGGTGTGGAGAGTCCTCTGGGGACCATGGGATGGTCTGCCGAGTTTGTGCCCAAGGTGGCTCAGAGCTCGTATCACTAACTTTTAAGAAGATACAACATAGCAAAAGAAAATAAACACATATAAAAGAAAAAATAAATAATTAAAAAACAAATTTTAATTTCACATTGAAAATATTTTACCTACTTCAAAACCATATGAATATGTACTAAAGTTTTCTTATAGTGTTTTATAGTTTATTCTTATACTTAAATCTCAGATTCATCTGAATTGTCTTATGTAGAATGTTAGCTTTATTTTCCACACCACCAATCTATTCTTAAAAGTTAAATTGCTCTTATTTTTTTTTTATGAGAGAACAGGTCTGAATTGCTCTCATGTTATACACATATGCAGGACTTGTGAGGCAAAAAAGCATACCATCTCTTCATGTGGATATATCCACAGACTTCCTCTTGTGGTTTGAGATTTTTTTACTTTTTTATTTTTAACAGGTTTCCCTTCTCTTCCAATTAAATGCCATGGGCATTTTTACCTTGGATAGATCAACAAGCAGAGGGGTACACAATATTGAACATCAAGTCTTTGTTTATTCCTCAAAATTTGAACATACTCCAATATTCCCCATACCCCAAACCATAGCATGACAACAGCACAGGAAGATACACACATGCACATGGGCCATCAGCACAGGCAGAACCACATGCATACACTCCTGACATCAGCCAAGGCCACACATGACATTTCACTCCTGGTTCTGGCACTGTGTTGACACTTATCTAACAGAACTCTTAGGTGTTTGCCTCTATCAAGCTACCAGAATGATAGAAGAGAGACTGGGAACAAATGTAATGTCCCACACCTCTGGAGGATGGATGTCCATGTTTGAGAAGCTGAGATGGTCGTCAGTGAAACACTTTTCTTTGTCTTTGCTTGGTAATGTGCAGAGAAAGTGAACTCTAGTATCTCCATGCCTTTGTGACAGAACACCAGAGCCTGCTCTCTGACCTCATTTTATTTTATTTATCTCCTTCAATATGACTATATTCACAGTTATTATTTCAAACTGTTGATGTGGAAGGAAGATGATTCAGTACATGGCAGTTTAAATATTTATATATAATATGATCCAAACACTTTGAAAAAAATTTTTTGAAATAAATGTGAGAACAGAAGTATGAAAATGTCCAAATTGCATCCCCATCATAGTCATTTAGCCTGTAGTGTAGTTTATCCCAGGCTGTGCCAAGAGTCCTGATTGTTGGAGAAGACATTAATGCAGCCAGATTCTACTTCTCAAAGTCTCTCAATGGGAGGGGATGACACAGACTTTTGAAGAAGCAAATGACTACTAATTCCACCAGTAGCATTAGGGACTGTACCATGAGCTTCAATCATACCCTTCACAAAATGTGCTACCTGATCCACTGAATCATGATAATGCCAGATCCCTAAAGACAATTTATCAGATGAGAAACTTACTAGAGTTCAGATAGTGAAGGTATACATGGACTTTGATCCATTTTCTAGGTCTTTTCCACAATGTGAGATAGATAAAAAGATGCATCTGGTTTTCCCCAAACCAAAGGTCCTTTTGTTACTGTTGGCCTGTTGTAAATAAAAGCTGATAACCATTGCTCTGTACCATTGGACTCCTTGACTGTCCAGGATAAGGAAGTCATGGATAAATGGTAAAATTCCCTTCTGAATAGAATACAAGAGGATTTGGAAGTTTGGGTCAAAGAAAGGCAGGAAATAGAATCAGTATTTTTTTTTTCCTCTCTAAAACTAAGCATTATTTCTGGAAATGGAAAGACGAGTGCTGAGAGCTGGAGCCTGTATTTGGCAGGTCGTTCTAAGCCCTCCTCCACAGTCTGTCCAGGAGAACACACACAGTAAGTTCAGTCCTTTTTATGGACAAGTGGTAATCTGCAGAGAAGGCAAAAAACACCAGATTGGTGAGAAGCCAAGCAAATCTTACAGTGGAGGAAGGAAGAGGGAGGAGCTGCCAACTCTGCTAATGAGGAGTGCCCAAGGCTGACAGAGTGAGAAAACCTTTCTTCAGGACAGCCCTTTCTTCCCCCCCATCCACTTTCCCCCTGGAAAGCAGGTAGCTGAATACCAGCTGGGGAACCCCACTTGGAGCTACCTGGAGTGGCTAAACCCACTGCATGTGTTGTAGTGATCATTCAACAATTCCCACGGCTGCTTTGTGAGAAGCCGCTCTCTTAAGCCTCTGGTTTAAGAATTTAGAATAATCATGTAAAAATGATCCCCCTGTGCTCCATGATCCGCTGAATCTCACTAATGCTGGATCCCTGAAGAGGGCTTATTAATGGCGAGACTCAGTACCTCTCTCTTGGCTCATGTTTCACACGGATCTCTTATGGCTTCAGCTGTAAACCTCGCTGCTGATAAAGGGGGTATAATGAACCTTGCTGCTCCATGAGAAGGTAATCTGGGCTGGAGGAGCAGTTACCCACTCTATCTCCAGGCACAGAGGCTGTGATGAGAGATGTGTTCTATAGCTGCAGGAAATAAAGTTACAGTGTTACTTCTTGTATCCCAGGCTTTGCCCTGGCAAGAGAGGCTGCATGTGAAGACCATTATTTGGAACTGGATACATGTTTAATTTAATAACTAATTACTCCAATATTTTTTCAAAGATTAAATCTTACTATCTTGTAATTATGTGGATTGTGTGCAAGTGCATTTGTTTGTGTGAGTGTAGCTGCCCCAGAGGCCATACTCTGGGATACTCTGCCCTGTAGCTGGAGGTACAGGTGGTTGTGATACACCTGACATGGGTGCTGGGAACTGACTTTGGGTCCTGTGCAAGAGCAGCTGCACTCTTTACCACTGATCCATCTCTCCAGCCTCCGTAAAAGAAACATTTTGGTTTTGTTTGTTTATTTGTTTAGCTCATTGCTACTAACAGACAGACTCTTTATTGCTGTGTAAGCTCAGTACAGATCTCTGTGACTCAGTGAAAAGACCCACCATGTAAAAGTGGTTTTCTCCAAGTTTAACAACCTGAGTTTCATCCAAGGATCCCATGTGGTATAAGGAGAGAGCTTACGCCTGCACATGGGATAAGGAGAGAGTTCACTCCTGCACATGGGATAAGGAGAGAGTTCACTCCTGCACATGGGATAAGGAGAGAGCTTTCTCCTGCACATGGGATAAGGAGAGAGCTTTCTCCTGCACATGGGATAAGGAGAGAGCTTACTTCTACCCATCACCCCACACTCCACACTCACACACCATTCATATGCACATACAGTAAACACATGAATAAGGAAACAGGTGTCTTAAGAATTTTAAAAAGTCACACAGCCTTAGGAAGGATCTCTAGTTTCCCTATGTTGATCTTTCTAGTATATGGCTATGCCTTACCTCTTTTGCTTTGACTGACAGTGCCATCTTGGCCATGTATTTTGCTGACGGAAGTCTGCTATGGCAGTAAGCACAGCATGGTGATATTGTTTGACTTCACCTTTCCCAATAATTTCCCATCTATGAAGTGACAAGAGAAAAAGGTCCTTGCAGATATGAAAAAGTCATTTCTAGAACCAAGTTCTTTGTTAGTGCTTTGGCACATGTTGCTACAAAGTGTGTTTATGAACATAGAATTTCACACTTAAAATGGCTTGCCTCTGTATCAAGCTTAATTCTTTCTCAAATACTTACAACCAAGGGCTCATTTGCAGCTACAGCATCCGAGCAAGGGACTAGAAGATCTTATTCTAGACAGATGATTCTGGTGAGGTTGCTTGCTAACTCTAATGCTAAGTGTGGCTATTCACAGAGGACAAGAATGTAGGCTTTCAATCAAGGGCACTTCCAAACATCACGTCTTTCAAACCAGTGGTCACCTTATCAGATTCTGTACTGAAAGTGGGGATGGAGCATGGGTGAGATTCGAGGGAGAAAGAGCCTCTAAAAGGATGATTTTGATTGTCTTATTACCAAGGCAGATATTCTTCTCTTATTTTTCAGTACTAAAGGGTGAAGGGAAATTGGACTGTATTTTGGTCTTTCCTGGGTAAAGTTGATGTTTGCATCATAGAACCTAGTGCCCTAGGCTCTACTATAGGGTGCAGCCAGGGATTTTACTTCTGCAGATATACCCCTAGGGATTAGATTAACCTGCAAGAAGCAGATTACAATCCATGGTGCAAAATAATCTTAAAACACACACACACACACACACACACACACACACACACACACACAGTTCTGAAGGGTGAAAAAGGCAGATTCTGGGGACAGAAGGTTGGATTCTAAAGGACCAGAAGGGGACATCTGCTTTTCCAGACAGCCTTGTCTTCTCCAGATAAAGATGACAAGTAAAAGTGCCTGTGAGCCCACTTCACAGTCACTGGGTCATGGCAAGGCATCTATCACTAGGACCCCTCCCCCACCTGGCCTGTCTGACCTGGTAGGGCTATAAGGAAAGCACTTCTCACTTCCTTAACTTTAGGAGAGAGAGAAAAAAAGCACCTCCTTTTACTCTCTGCTTCCTGAATAAAGGATTAGTATTATTTTTCCTTCCTTCAGTGAACTCCCTTGCCCTTCATCCTCAGTAGATTGTCTGGCTTTGTGTTTCTCTGCCAAGATGTCACTGCTGAACAAATCACAGGCCTTACTGCTGCCCAGTTCACGCTGTGATGACTTTGTATTCCGAATCGCTTGAGGTCATCTCAATGGGAGCAATGGGTAAGAAGGAGAATTTACCCCCAACTTGAATTAAAATAACTTCCAAGTACTTCCTAGAGCAGGAACAAAGATGAAACGAGCCCCCAAATTATGGGAGCATTTGAAATAACAAGGCAAGGTTGTCCTTTGAAATGTACTCAGCCACATTTGTTTGCCTTTAGTCAGATCACCTTAATCAAGGACATTGGGCTATAGAAACAAATGGTTAATGCTTGTGGAAGGAACCTGGCCAATGGTTTTCTTTCTTTCTTTCTTTCTTTCTTTCTTTCTTTCTTTCTTTCTTTCTTTCTTTCTTTTTTTCCTTATCTTTTTACATTATTATTATTTTATTTAACTTTGGCTAGAATGCCCAGTAGGAGTGCAGGCTGAAGGATAGGCTATCTTTTGAACTGAAGACATCACAGGAAACTAGGAGACTCCAAATTGCTAACCTGAGGCCGGAGCAAAAACTTTTTTTTTTCCCTGTAGAAGGGACTGCTCCCCCACCCCCTTCGTCGGACAGCATCCCAAGTGCTGCCAGATTGCAACGGTCTTTGTTCCTGCAGCCAAGCCTTATAGCTGGCTCACACTCTGCCTCGCTCATAACCTCACACTAGGAAAAAAGATTACAAAGAGGGGCAAACACCCTAGAGGGTTCCCCTTTATCAGAGCATTCCCTGTCAGTGGGCTCCTCATTTCCCGAGCCCTCGTCTGATTATTAGTGTACTGACAGAATAAAAATAACCTCATATTCCTACATGAATCATAAATAAAACCCTTTTATTTCATCAAAGAGGTTGGCAGGTTTATAGTCCTTTGCAATGCAGGCAGGATGTGAATGACATACCTTTAATTTTGCTGACAAGCTCATCGGGGTTCGAATGAAAAAGGAGTGGAAAGTGGGGAACTTCGAAAATGGTTGTGCAGGAGCTTTTTGGTGAGGAGAAATATTTCACCTTGCCCCTGTAATCAGAGAACCAAGTGATCCTGGTAATGAACTCTTCAATTATAGCCCACTTCTGACTCCCAAAACTGCCAAAGCAACGATACCACTGTGATTATCACAGATGTCACAAACAGAAGCAACCAGAAAAGAAAGAAAGAGAGAAAGAGAAAGAGAGAAAGAAAGAAAGAAGAAAGAAAGAAAGAAAGAAAGAAAGAAAGAAAGAAAGAAAGAAACAAAGGAGAAAGGAGAAAGGAGAAAGGAAATAGAAAAGGAAACAGTATGTTGAGAAGAGAAGACTATAGGAAGCTTTGCCACAGATCATCAAATAGGAAAACACGGCTGAACCAAGAAAGGAAACAGTACCGCCCCCTCACACCTGCTCTGGCCCATTCCTGTGTGTCTGCGTGATGAGTCTGCAGATGCTCTCAGGTTTCTTCATCTGGGCAAGCACAGAACTCTGGGCTGAACACCCACCAGCTCTCTGGCTTTGGTTTTTGTTAGATATGATGTAAGATTTTTGAAATCTTTTCAAGGAAAACCAACAGGAACATTCAGCCACTGACTTTAGTATAAGTGTTTACTATTTTCCCACCAGAGAAGAAGGGAATCAGAGGATGGGGGCTGGGGGTGGGAATGCTAGGTATTGGGTTCATAAATAACTGACAGCACTTACAAAGGAAAAAAATAATACTTTTGAAACAAACTTTGGGGGTCAGGACTCTACATAAGAAAAATACTATAAAGGAAAAATATAAAAGATTTAAAAAAGTTAATTATTAAAAGAGTGAAGTCTTTACTTTCTTATGAACCCTTACTGGGGAATCAGAAACAGTATATTAAGGGGTGAGAGCTATTAAGCATTCTGGCTTGGCAGTTCCCACTTAGCTTCAGATTTGATTTTACTGTCAAATTTAAGTGTGCCTCCAATTCTCCACACTTTGCCAGCAATGACAGTTGCTATCACTGATGTTCAGGCCTCATTGTATAAAACTCAGGTCAAACACGGCCAGGCCAGAGGCCTTCATTAAGTCAGGTAAAGAGGACAAAAGAAAAATTGTCATCCTTTTTCATTTTCAAATGAACTGTAACAGGCACACGTTAGTCTAACTATAGTTTTCATGGAACCTAAAATCTTGCTAGCCTCAGGGTTTTGACAGGCATCAGAAGCAGGACAAGGGTAACTTGGGGACCTTGCACACTCCAGAGGCTCTGGGTGTCCTGTGTGGTGGCAAAAATCATCCTCCCTTTGCTGCTTATGATCCTTCAATCCAGAGGTCTGGATGGTTGAAGTTATTGTCTCATGCTGCCCGTCACTTTTAAATGCATGTGCCTACTTCTGCTGAGGAGAGTTCTTAATTGGGGACACTATGCTCTAATGAGGCTGGACATCATGCTAATGATGTCACAAAGGAGATTTGCAGCAGTAGCTCACATCCTCTCTCTAGATGAGTATTATAAGTGGGTGTAGGTGTAGATGCTTATAATTGTAATACTTAGATGGCTGAGGCAGGTGAATAATTGCAGTTCTAGTCAACCTGGACTAAAGAAGAAGACTCCTTTTGAAAAAAAATAGTAATAAAAGGAAGAAGAGAAAGAAAAAGAGGAGGAGGAGGAAGAAAGGGATGTCTGTCCTGAGGATTAAGGATAGTTGGCAGGCTATGAGTGCTAAGAGAAAAGGGGATGTTAACGGTACATCTAGTCAAATGGAACACAAAACACATCTACAGCAACAGGGCAGTACAATGCTCTTAAGTCTCTAGGTGAACATGTAGATGTTTGCACTGTGGCCAAGAAAACCTAGCTGGAAACTGTCATAGCTGCCATGGGCTCAGAACTGTGTGAAGAAGTACCAGTCAGTACAAAGATGGAATGCTAGACTGCGGACCGGGATGCAGGGTCTTCTCACAAACTATTCAGGATCAGCTTGTCCCAGCAGATTTATGAGCATCAGAGAAATAAAATATTAGTTTAAAAACCTTACCTAATATTATCCTCAACAGGTACACATAGGTGTATATTGACAGAAAAAAAAAATGGTCTCGTAGAGTGTATGTGATCAATGAGTAAGGATAGGGGAGTTAATTAAAGCCTGGTATTGCTTTTGTATCCATATACATTTGGCAAATCCATGCATACTTCATAGTTTATCTGAGGTTCTATGTGATGTTTCAGATCTGAAATAATCACCTTCCCTTATGACAATTCTAAAGTGTCTTCCCAGGGAGGACCTGAGGATCATTGGACCGAGGACAGGGGATTCTTAACATTGACAATGCAAAATAATCAGGCACCATCAGGGCATCAGGGAAATGAATAGGGTAGATTCCAAGAACACATGGAGAACCAGAGCAAGAGAAAGCCCAGTCAGTTCTAAGAAAAGTGCCCAAGAAAAAAGCAATGAGCGTGGTGGTTAGAACTGCATATGTCTCCCAGAATCTTAGGTGTGTCAACACTTAGTCCCCAGCTGGTGGCACTACCAGTTGGTGGCACTATCAGTTGGTGGCACTATCAGTTGGTGGCACTATCAGAGGTGATTTAGATTGTGTAGATTTTCTTGATAAACTATACCATCAGAGGCCAGCTTTGAGATTACCAGTTTCAAGCTACTTCCTGTTCTCTTTCTGTACTTCCTTCCTGAGGTAGTAGATGCAACCTCTTAAGATCTACCCTGGGCTACCATACTTAACTGCTGCCATATCTTCCTGCCATAATGGTCTCATCCCTCTGGAGTTGTAAGCCAAAATAAACCCTTTATAAGTTGGTTTGGTCATGGTATTTTATCACAGCAGCAGAAGAAATTCCACCCTGTGTGAAACTTTCACACCAGCACTTTCCCTGGTAGACATCAGAGTCAGCAGTTAGCAGGCTGAGGTCCTGCCGTGTTGAACAAGATACAGAACATGCAGTAGATGTCTCTGAGAACACAGATGAAGAACTAGCACAGGGAAGTTAGTGCCTAGGGATGGGATGCCCTTTTCACATTCAAAGAAATCAAGACTTTGAGGGGCAATGATTTATTCTAGGCCATTTGATTAGTACCTACAGAATGGAGTTTTCATTCTACTAAAGGTGTTGTGTTCAATGTTTCTGGTCTACAGTTATCACAAGCTCATAGCAATACCATGGGGAAGGTTCAATAGTCCACACCTTTCCCAAGGAGCTAGGCTTTAACTGCCAAGAAGAAGAATGGTCCTCAGAGACCAAGAAAGCTCTTGACTTGTAGACATAGATACTGAATCCTTGGCTTATTCCTGACTTATATAGGGATAAGTCATGAATCCTCAGAGAAAGGCACATTGTAGTGTAGTGAAGTCTAGGTGGTTCAATGGTAATCTATCAGCATCTTTCTAAGCATTTAGGATTCACATTCAACAGGTCACATTTTATCTTGAATCTAATGCTTGTATACTCAGTCTGGCTTTACAGTCTTGTTTGGTCCTCAGCTCATTTTGGCCTGTACTCCAGAGACTGCAGATCACAGGTCAGGGCACACATTAGATTTAGTGAGCCAGGGCATGGGGTGTTAATTCAAATTCACTATCTCTTAGTTGACCTTAATAGCACCTGTGCCCTTTGCACATCCCCTTTAGTCTTCTGTGTTTGGCAGCCCCTTTCTGCTCTTCTACCTTAAGCTCGAGAGTGTCTCTGATCCCCCTTCCCAGTTTTGGTCCTGATTCTTGATTTAATAAACAGTATAAAAATCATGATATCTCAGGACAAATGCCATCTGTGTATCTAGATTGTTGAAACCTATCTAAAGTCAGAAGCTGTCCTTTTCCACACACGGCCTACCTTTTGAATTAGGTGTACCATGTACCTGTTTGTTGATATGTTGTAGATGCATGAAGCATCCCTATTGCTGAAAGCCAGAGTATCTTCTTTGAATGCTTATGTGCACATCTCTAAAATGACTCTCCCGTGAATTTACTGAGAAAGAAGTCTTGCATCTCTGTTTGAGAGAGACAGAAAGAAAAAGATGTAGGAGGAAGGAGAAAGAAGCTGATGAAATCACAGAGAAAGACAAAATCAACCCCATTGAATTCTAGATTGCCATCTCATCAGGGTTTTTTGCAAGATTCCTTTGCTTCTCTTTTCTCTTTCATTAGTTTCCATTTTCCTTGAACAAGCACAGAAGCAGGTTCTAATTTTACCAGAGGCTTTTCATCAAATCAGACTTTTTATTCTTGCTAGGTTATCCTAGTCACAAAAACATCTCTCTTTTTCAAAGCTTGCATAATATTAGCTAACTCTAGTGAGGTACAGCTTCTTGAACCCACACAGTTAAGATGCAAACATTATTCTTTAACCTGACTTCAGTTATCTTTCATCATAGAGACTGACATTCTTAGTAGCCAGAATCTTCACAGACCCTCTGTGGCTTATGAAAATTTCCCTTAATCACTGGCTGTGCAGATATGAACTTCTTGAACTTTACAGCAAGCCATAACTATCTTCAGTGTTCTAAGGAATCTCAGATGCTCGATTCCCCTGCTCCTAACCTGGTTACAATGAAGACTTTTCTACATCCACAGAAGCCCATGTGAAGCAAAACCTGCCACTACATCCCTCTGGCACAGCTGTTGCCTACTAGGTCACTGCTTGGCACCAGGGGCCATTGGGAACAGCTAATTATATTGGAGCAGAGTGATGGAAGGCTTTTGTTGAGAACTGAATACCAAAGAGCGGACCCATGTGTGTCCTCAGGCTTGCTATGGCTATCTTCTTTGAGTATAAATACAGGCGATGGGTCAGACCCTAACTCCCAACTCAGAGGTGAGGAGAGAAAGGGTAATTAGACATTCTGAAGCGTCATTAACCATGTGTCATTTCTGAGACTTCCTCCTTTCCGTTAATGGACAAATCTATTTTCCTATATGTCTGATATGTTCATTTTATCTAAAGATGCTAAATATACTGGGTTTCCCTAGTTGGCTGAATTTTCTTATTATAAAATATAAGATGCAACAAATCTATTAGTAAATCTATACATTGAGGATTCACACTATGTCAGCACTGGTAGAATCTAAGGAGGTCCTAGTCATGCTCCTTTTTGTCAAGACATTTGCAGGATATTACAGTGGAAAGGGCATGGAATTCCTATGTCAATGGTAAATCCTTGTCCATAATGACAGATCATAGCTGTTTGGATAAAGGCTTTCAGACACTATCTTCTCTGTAGATTAATTTTCTCATCAAAAAACAGGACACTAACACTTGTGCACTTGAGGCTGGTTTGAGACTTTATTAATATGATACAATTAAAACAATTTCTCATAATTTCTGGCATATAGAGCTTCATTTAGACATTTGACAAGAACTGACACAGACGACATTTCAGAGAGGGTAAAATTTGGAGCATGGCTTATATGGTCTTTGAGAGTACAGAATACAACGAAAACTTGATTTGATTCATTGTAGTGATCAAGAAAGATTTTTCAGTTAGAGTCACACCAAGGTATTTCTAGAGAAACAAATAACCCTATTTTAAAAATGGAGTACAGAGCTAAACAAAGAATTCTCAGCTGAGGAATATTGAATGGCTGAGAAACACGTGAAGAAATGTTCATCATCCTTGGTCATCAGGGATATGTAAATCACACCAGTCAGAATGGCTAAGATCAAAAATTCAGGTGACAGCAGATGTTAGCAAGGATGTAGAGAAAGGGGATTACTCCTCCATTGCTGGTGAGATTGCAAACTGGTATAACCACTCTGGAAATCAGTATAGCAGTTGCTCAGAAAATTGCACATAATACTACCTGAGGCCCCAGCAATACCACTCCTAAGCACATATGCAGAAGATGTTCCAATGTGTAATAACGACACATGGTCCAATATGTTCATAGCAGCCTTATTTATAATAGCCAGAAGCTGGAAAGAACCCAGGTTCCTCAACAGAGGGATGGATACAGAAAATGTAGTACATTTACACAAAGGACTACTACATAGCTATTAAAAACAATGAATTTATTAAATTCTTAGGCAAATAGCTGGAACTAGAAAATATCATCCTTAGTGAGGTAACCCAATCACAAAAGAATGCACATGGCATGCACTAACTGATAAGGGGATATTACCTCAGAAGCTCAAAATACCCAAGATACAGACCACATGAAGCTCAAGAAGAAGGAAGACCCAATTGTGGATACTTTGGTTCTTCCAAAGGGGGAAGAAAATACCAATGGGAGGATATAGAGACAAAATGTGGAGCAGAGACTGAAGGAAAGCCCATCCAGAGACTGCCCCATCTGGGGATCCATCCCATAAACAGTCACCAAATCCAGACACTATTATGGATGCTAAGAAGTGCTTTCGACAAGAGGCTGATATAGCTGTACAAAGGTGGATGCTTTCAGCCAATCATTGGACTGAGCACAGGGTCCCCATTGAAGGTGCTAGAGAGAGTACTCAAGGAGCTGAAGGGTTTTACAGCCCCACAGGAGAAACAACAATATGAACCAACCAGTACCCCCAGAGCTCCCAAGCACTAAACCACCAACCAAATAGTACACATGGCTCTAGCCACATATATAGCAGAGGATGGCCTTGTCAGTCATCAGTGGGAGAAGAGGCCCTTGATCCTGTGAAGGCTTGATGCCCCAATTTGGGGGAACGCCAGGACAGGGACGTGGGGGTGAGTGGATTGGTGAGCAGGGGGAGAAATGAGAGGATAGGGGGGTTTTGGATGGGAAACCAGAAAAGTGGATAACATTCGAAATGTAAATAAAGAAAATATCTAATAAAAATAACAGAAAATTTTTGAAAAAAAAAAAGATTTTTCAAGAGCTGGTGTGGAATTTGATCAAATTCGAGATTAAGAGGTGTTGGCTCTTTGTTGGCAGGTAGCTGGGAGGAGAGAAGCCCGGCCTGCAAGGTCTCTTGGGCGCTGAGCTGGATGATGAGGGTAGGCGACCTGACCTGAGAAGAACCACACTGCGCCGGGAGTCTTGTTGAAGCAGGAACTCCCTTTAATGTGGCAAGAAGGTGGGGATAAGGGTATGGAGTGAGATGACTTATGGGATGGTGAGAGATGTGGGGTGATCTAGTGGGGCCTATAAGAAATTTACACATCAGCAGTAACTAGGCAGAGGCAGTCTCATTCAGGTCGTTAGGTCATGCTGAGTCATTCTCAAGTAACAGATCTCAAAAATCAAGCCAGGCTCAGGTTTGTCTTCACGACCCAAACCAAGGCCAAGTGGGCCCAACAAAGTGGCCCTACAAAGAGGGAGAGTAGTCTAGCAAAGTGCTGTAGCCCCTGCAAAACTGAAAACATGGCAACTCCAGGATACCATGGGGAAGAATGAGATACTGGCGTTTCTGGGCTGGTGATTGAGAAGATTCAGCAGTCACGAGTCTAGAATGAGTCAGGGGTTCCAGGACAGGAGGACTGGAATGGGAGATGTGAATATGTGATGTCGTGACATTCAGAAAGAATGTATAATTCTTGATTCATATCAATCAGGAGTGGGAGAGAAAAAGGGGGATAACCCTTTATTTCTTTGATTGTCTAACAGGGAAATAGCATCCACCTGATCATGGATAGGAAAATCCAGAGAGCTTGATGTAAAGCAATGCCAACCACACAGCAAGTGCTACTTCAATTACAGTTTTCCAGTTGCCTCTTAGAGCTTGGCCATGAAGTGGTGGAAATAGTTTCAGTGAATTCAAACTGGATTCTAGAACATATTTTGAATATAGAGTAAATGATGCTTGTTTTCTAACCATGGAAAAATGACCTTCTTGCCACAGGTTGCTGGACTAGCACATCTGTTTCACTGGGCTGAACTGTATCTGTGTCTTTTCCTCAATTCTAATCTCAGCCTTGCCTGATGGCTGGAGGAAGTTTACTTTCTTTTACTTTTTTTTTTTGCATTGAAGATTATTGTTTCCCCCCTCTAAAAGGAATGTAATGACACCAACTTGTCCCGCATTAGCACCACCACCACACAGTTGGAGAGAAATCTGCTCACTGGGCACTCAGCCAGGGATTGTTGGTATGACTGTCTCTGACCCAGTGCTCTAGGAGGCACAATCACCACAGATTAATCAGGGCACTTTTTATCAGTGTACCTTCATCTGCCAAGTAACTATAAATGCTTCAAGACTAAGGCTCTACTTCATCTCAACAACAAGAGTAAAAGACAAAATGAAAAAAAAAAAAAAAACTATATAACTTATTATCATACAGAATGGAGATCTCTTTAGTTAAAAATAACTGACTTGCCTATGAGCATGAAACTCAATACTTTTCTGATACACATAAAATCCCTGAAAATATTTGTCTCATCCAGATACTTTCTTGATTTCTAGTGATAACTATGGTAGCTTTTGGATTACATGACAAGTCTATGAGTGTGTTGGTCAACTATTCATTACTTTAACTAAATACCCAAGATAACTGGCTCATAGGAGACAAAGGTTTAGTTTAGCTTACAGTCTTTGAGGTCAAAATCAATAACTGGTTGACATGCTTTTGTGTACTTAGTGAGGCGTGTAACATGGTGAAGTGCATGTGTAGAGTGCAGCTATTTGCCTCATGTCTAGAATGTGAAAAAAAAAAAAAGACTGATAACCCATAATCCCCTCAGGAACCTGGCCCAACAGCATAAAACTCCAACTAGGCCCTGTGTCTTAAAGGTGTCTATAGTCTTCCAATAGTGCTAAAGTAATGACCAACCCCATAACATGGGAGTTTTTGAGGGATATTACAAATTCAAATTACAGCAATGAACTACAGGACAAGACCAAGAAATTAGACTGAATCCAGGGAGTACCTTCTTAAGTAACAGTGTCCTCAAAAGTAGCTCTCATTGTATCATGTGCATCATTCCAGTAACCTCTGCACCTATAGGACAGGGACTCTGGGAGATTTGGAAAAGAAAAAAAATGTATCTTTTCCAGGGCATATTTAAATTTGTTGAATATGATCATGTGTATACTTTTGCAGAATGAAAGGGAAATGAACATATGAAGAAATAGAGGAGTCAAAATATTTGACATTTGTAAAATACTTCAAGAATAAAGGCTGACCTCCTTCTTCTCTCCTTCCCTCTCCTTCTCCCTCCCTCCCTCCCTCCCTCCCTCCCTCCTTCCTTCCTTCCTTCCTTCCTTCCTTCCTTCCTTCCTTCCTTCCTTCCTTCCTGCCTTCCTTTTTTATCCACTCCCTTCCTCTTTCCTTCCTTCATTCCTCTTTTTCAAATGAGTACTGCTTTTTATTTTTGTTCATAACTTTTATTAATTAAAAGTATATTTTTCTCACATAATATATCCTGCTTCTTCCTTCTTCCCCATGTACTCCTCCCAATTCCTCTTCACATCCCATCAGGATCCATACTCTTTCTGTCTCTTATTAAAAAATTAAAGCTGCTAAAGGATAATAAGAAAGCAAAATATAATAAAATAAAGTACAATAAGATAAAACTAACATATTGAGTTAGACAAGACAGGCAGAAGGAAAAGAGCCCAAGAAAAAGCAGAAGAAACAAAAGCCCACTCATTTGCATGCTCAGGAATTCCATAAAAACACTAAACTGGAGCCATAACATCTGTGCTAAAGCCCTGGTACAGCCCCATGAAGTCCCTATATCCTTATTCTCTGAGAGTTCTTATGAGATTTGCTCAGTTAATTTAGAGGGCCTTGTTTTCTTGGTGTCCTCCATCTCCTCTGCCTCTTACATTCTTTCTGTCTCCTCTTCTACAGTGTTCCCTAAGAGCTGAGGAGAGGGATTTTGATGGAGACATCCCATTTAGGGGCTATGTGTTTGAAGATCTCTCACTTTCTATGCAATGTCTATCATCCAATGGTAATATTTCAGTATTTGTTCCCCAACCCCCAACTTGCTTAAGGGGAAAGTTCTCCAGTGATGGCTAAGCCAGTCATTGAGATATGAATGTAGTAAAATGTCTAGTACTGATTTTCCACAATGAATTAGCAATGTAGCAATTGTTCTTTACTTTCACTACTTTATTTTTTCCAACATGATATTTTCTTGGTTATTTGGGAGGTTCACATAATGTATCCCAATCACATTTATTTACCAATATTCCCAGGCCCATGACCCCCTTGTCCTTGTGACCTCCCTCAAAGAAAAGAAAAGTTCCAATTTATGTTGCCCATATTCTCAGTAGAGCATGGGCAAAGCCCTTGTGGCCAACCACTTAAAGAAAACTGAGTCCTTCCCCACCCATACCTCCACCAGAAACCATCAAATGTGAAGAGTTACACTTTAGGATCAATATCATAATTTTTAAGAATTCTCTTCAATGGTTTCCTGTCTAGGCTGCTTCTTTTAGGGGGAATAGCATATGAGGAGGGGAAGCTGTCACAAAGGCCTTCTATGTCTCTCTCAACTATGAGTCTGAAGTCATTGATACCACTGCAAAGGAAGCTTCCATGCCATGCTCAGTCAGTGGAAGCATGGGCCGTAGACTTATGCATGGTTTCTGGCAACAGCATGGACCAAGAGCATGCACATGGCCTCCTACAGGAGCACAGACAATGGAGACCATCACAGCCCTTGACAGCAATATAGAACAGAGACATCAACATGGCTTCAGATGAGAGCATGGACCATGGATGTCAACATGATCTCCAGTAGCAGCACAGACCATGTACCCTTTCACTATTTACCAAATCTTTTTGTTCTTTAAATTTCTTTAGTAGGGGCTTAGAATGAACTAGGAATTTTATAATATAACAGCAAGAGAATAATGACAAAATGGTTTTTTTCCTAATTGATGATTGTTATGACCAAGATAATCTACAAATTGTGTAAAAATAAATTCAATATTTGTGAGTTGAAACTTAAAGACGATAATAACCACATCATAGGATAATGAAAACATCCTGACGTTTCCAAGATGGAGGGAGAATAGCTCACAATACTCATGCATGTGCTCTTTTATTAGTTCTGGTTTGTATTTGAACTACAAGTAAAAAAGTATCAATTATAGAAATTACTATGAGATTTGCAGCAGTGGCCAACAGGAATAAAATCATTTTGGATTTGTTTTAATTCGTTTATATTCACTTTATAGCAAAAATTCAATTTTGACTTTTTATTCATCTATAGATATTCTTTATCTGCATTGATAATTCAGCTCTTGCAAAATTATACATCAAATCCTAGGTGCCTGAGGTCAGGGAACCTGAAGCTAGCAGAACAGCATAAGCACAACTATACCTGCCTCTAATCCCTGCTTTGATATTAAAGCAGGATAACAGGGAATGCATTGGAATAAGGAAGAGATTTTAGAAACATTTTGTGCTTCTTCAGATTGCTGGCTGAGGAATGGAGAACAAATTGTCCAGCAGACTAAGTGGTAAACAGCATGGGTCACTTCCACAGCGTGGGTCACTTCCATGCCTCTGTGAATCCTATGTTGAGAACTGAGTGTAGTCCTGGAATCCATTCTGATGGGTTCTCTGCTCTGTGCTTTCCTACCTGCTGACCATCATTGCAGGTTTGAGGGTAGTGAGGAACTTATTTCATAAAAGGACAAAAAGAGTTGTGATGGCAAAAGTATTATCAGTTGAGTTTCAGCCAGGGTAAAGGAACACTCTGTAGCCGGCCTGTGTCAGTCACTTAGATATTAAGGGAAGAATATAAGTCTGGGCTATGGACTGAGTTGCTAGTAGTGACTTTCAGGTTTTCTAAGATCCAAGAGCTACACATTTGCAGCTTCCAGGACACCAAAAAGGACTGGACAGAAAGACATGATGCTCACACAGTCATTGAGTGGCTGCTAGTGCACTACAGAAACCAGAAAACTTACAAGTATGTCATCCCAGAAAAGCCCATGGCCTTTACTGCCTTGACTCCCTGGGGAAACAGCCAGAAAGACAAGAAAATGGCTCTGGTTTCTCTTTCTAACCTTCTAGATATGAATGTGACTGAACTTAATTTACAGCACACTTTAACCACAAAGGAAACGCAAATAATTTTTACTTTCTTCCAAGAGTAGAAACATGAAATGAAGGTCCAGTAGGCCACTCTTCTGTATCCTTCAGAGACCTGGAAGCCACTACCTTTGAGGGATTTTAATGTTGACAACTTACGAGAACTGTTAACTGCAACAGCCAATTAATTTCAGTTAGTTAGAGGTGTTGGTTGGGTTAGGCCTAGAAGGAAGGGTAGATGATTTGAGGATGAAAATGATTGGGGATAGAAACACTTTACATAGACTCTTGGCAGACAATGATGGTGGCTCTAAGTATAGGGCACACAAAGAAAGGATTCACTGATAGAGTGACAACTTCTATTGTCAGGGCTCTGTCGAAGAACAGTGAAGAATTATTAGGGGTCAAGGTGGAAGACGTGCATTATAAGGTCAGCTCTGCCACATTCTCCCTTGCAATTCCCTTCTCAGCATTACTCTGGGGAGGACATCTCTGTAGTAAATAGAGAAATAGTAGAAGGAGAAAGAGGAGGAGATATCAAACCTAATAATAATAATAAGGAGGAGGAGGAGGAGAAGGAGAAGAAGAAGAAGAAGAAGAAGAAGAAGAAGAAGAAGAAGAAGAAGAAGAAGAAGAAGAAGAAGAAGAAGAAGAAGAACAACAACAACAACAACAACAACAACAACAACAACAACAACAACAAACACAAGAAACAATTTCTATCTCTTGCCAAGCTTCCTTTTCATTCTAATACATGCCTGTAGTACTAATACCAATCACTGATGTCCTCTTACTGTGCTCTGCCACATAAGGCATTGCTTACCTCTCAGACTGCTGCCCTTGTGATTAAGATGCAAGAAGAAGGATGAAGACTACCATTCATTGTTTTCCTTGCTTCTAGTCCATTGCAGACTTTCTTAGGGAAGGGGGGTTTTAGAGATTTATTTTATTATATTCGTGTGTGTGTGTGTGTGTGTGTGTGTGTGTGTGTGTGTACTTACACCTTACACATGACCGCTATTGTCCACTGAGGTCAGAGGAGTTCAGATCTCCTGGAGATGGAGTTACAGGCAATTGTGTGCCACTTGATGTCATGCTGGGAACCAAACTCAGGTCCTCTAAAACAGCAGTATGTGCTCTTCACAGCCATCTCTATAGCCCCAAGAAGGGGAACATTTATACAATGATTTTTGCCTATGCCTTGAACATAGACTTTCTTGTTTTTCTAGGTTCTTCTCTTTCTCCTAAAATTTCTTTACATTTTTCTCCCCCCCCCCTTTTTTTTCTTATACCATCAAGCTTTCTTATCACACTCTCCCTGCTGTCTCATTTGGTATGCAACCTCTCTGTTAGCTTCACTCAAGCCTTTTGCTCCTTTCTCTTTCTTTCTTTCTTTCTTTCTTTCTTTCTTTCTTTCTTTCTTTCTTTCTTTCTTCCTTCCTTCCTTCCTTCCTTCCTTCCTTCTTTCTTCTTTCTTTCTTTCTTTCTTTCTTTCTTTCTTTCTTTCTTTCTTTCTTTCTTTCCTTCCTTTTCTCTCTCTCTCTCTCTCTTTTTCTTTCTTTCTTTCTTTCTTTCTTTCTTTCTTTCTTTCTTTCTTTCTTTCTTTCTTTTTTCTCTTTTTTTAATTTTTTGAGACAGTGTTTCTCTGTATAGCCCTGGCTGTCCTGGAACTCACTCTGTAGAGTTCTGGCCTCGAACTCAGAAATCCGCCTGCCTCTGCCTCCCAAGTGCTGGGATTAAAGGCGTGCGCCACTACCGCCTGGCTGCTCCTTGCTTTCTGTGTTAACCCCCTCCCACTCCCACCTCCTTTTCTTTTACTTTGGCAATGTTCCAATTCCTTCTGTACTTTTATACTTTATTCCATTTACCTCTGGAATAGGGTCCTGATGGGTTTCTGTTTGTTTGTTCGTTTGTATCTTGCCTCTGCATCTATCAGCTTCTGAGCTTTCTGCTTTTATTTCACTGCATACATATAATACCCACATCAGTCTTCTCCTCTCACAGTTCCCTCAGGGTTTCCCATAGTACACTTCTTCCACTCATCCTAACATATCTCTCTGGTTTGTTTTGAGCCTCTCAGTCTCTTAAAGCCCAGAGTAAAACCAAAGGAAGGCCTCCTTTTTCACCCCTTTGTCTCTTTAAAAGGTCTCATGACTTTTGGTCAGATCCAACCTTCTCAGGACTCATCGTTGCCTCTCTGCTTATAACTATGTCTTTGATGAACTTTTCTTCAAACAAAGTAAGTCATCATAGGAACAGCTTGTATTAGATTCACTCTAAAAGATTTTAACCGAAAGAGTTCAGTTCGAATCCGCCTTCTACAGTGCAGTTTTATGGTCTGACATCTATCTCAGAAGGTTGTTTTTCAGAGGAAAATGATTTTCTTTAGTTCTACATTGTCTGGAATGTGTACACACATGTACATATAAACACATGTACAGCTGGGACATCATTCTTTATACATATGTGTTTGGGGTTCACATGTAGATATTTACAAACACATGCATAGACATACACTGAGAACCATGCATATGCAAATGAAAACATATCTAAAATATACATGCATTATATATCTGCAGTACTTATGTATATATGCATAAAATACAATTTTACTAAATGTGCATGTTATCTAAATAGCACATGTATCTACACATATATTTAGTAGTTGGAAATCATGGTAATTGAGCTGAGAATTCGATAAGGGCCTTTTACTTAAGAGAAAGAAATGTCTATCCAATTAGTGGAAGGACATTTTATAGATAAAAATTGAAATGTGTTGAAATTTCACCATATTTTAAAACTATAGAAGTCATCACAAGATAGATTATTTTATTTCCATCAATTGACTCTTTTTCTTGTTGACTTGTTTCTTTTCACAATTTTTAAAATCTCAAAGTACTCTTGCATAGTCAGATTATGACATGGAATAGAGGGAGGCAGGTTGACTCATTTAATTTTCAAAGTTGAGAAACTGGGACAGAACCTAATGAGATCTCCCACAGGTCGATGAGGAGCTGACACCTAAACTGTACCTACTTCATCTCTCCTCAATCATTCTTTATATGTGTCCCACCTTAGGACTCTTCCAAATTAAAAGAAAGAGAGAAAAATGTGTGGAACCACTGGGACATATTCAAGCTGGAATTAAAGGCATTCATTTTTTTATATTTAGCCAAATAAGCATCTGATTTCAGAAGTCAACACCACAGGTCAAATTACTAGATCCAATGGATTAACTTGTCTTAAATGAACACAAGCATTTAGACATTCAGTGAAACAGGAGTTAAGGCAAGAAACATTTGCTGCAATCCAATGTATGTGAGTGTGTGAGTGTATTCGTGTGTGTGTGTGAGTGTGTGCATTAGTACACATGTGTGTGTGTGAGTATATGTGGGTGTATGCATGTGTGAGTGTTTGTGTGTGTATGTGCAAATATGTATATGTGAGTGTGTGTGTGCCTGTGTGAGTGTATGTGAGTTTATGTGTGTGTGAATATGTATATGTGAGTGTGTGTGTGTGTGTGTGTGTGTGTGTGTGTGTGTGTGTGTGTTTGTGCCTGTGTGAGTGTGTGTTATATGTACATGTTTCTCTGGGTGTGTGTATCTATCTGTATGTGCATATGCACTGGGTACTTCCCCACTGTGTACCTTGTGTTTTGAGACAGTATCTCTTACTGACCTGCAATTCACTGATTAATGGAAGAGCGTCTGGTAGATGAGTTACAGGAATTTGCCTTTGCTTATTCCCTAGCACTGGAGTTACAGACCACTGTGGACACTTTAGCTTTGATATGGGTAAAGACCTGAGCTCAGGTATGTTTTGTGCCACAAGTACTTTATCGATTGAGTCATTTTCCCAGCCTCTCTGTAGTCTTTAATAATACATGTATTACTCATGGCAAAGACGTGAGGGTGTTTAAAAATAATATATTAATTATATTTTCTACACAGATTAATATTGATTATAAAAAATAATACCAAAATTACTCATCTAAATGTTCAAATTTGAATATATAGCTCATTTATTCTATTATGTAAATGTAAACTCTTAATGTCTAGGATGAAGAAACATTCATGTTAATTATGTTTGCTTTGGTTTGGTGGAGGCATTGGAATTGCACACAGTAGTTAGAATAGAGCCTGTATACGTTAGATTTATAAACTTCACACAAATATGAGCACCACTAACACTCTCCTGGTTGCCCATCTCCGTTCAGCAAGACAGTTCTCTGACAAAGAGGCAGAAAAGCAGTGACAAACGACTCTCCTGAAGTGATGTTCAGCTGGCAAAATTCCCAGGACTGGTACAGAGAGTGACACGGGCTCAACTAATCAGAGACAACAAAGTGAGTCCACAGTCATGTGCTTGGCAGACACTTTTCCCACCCATAGGCATAGCTATATCTTCATTCCCATGGCCACTCACTAACCTCCTCTTAGGATTGCATCCGAGATGGCAGTAGCTGCTTGCCATCAGTTGGCCTTGCCTTACCTCATCCAGGTTGATGGTGCATTGCTGAAACATATTAGCTGTGCACTTTACTACACTCAAGGAAAAAGCATGGTCTCAATCTGACTGCATATGAATGGGGCAGTCCCTGTGCTCTCTAACAGTCATAACTACACACATTTAGCCCTTGATTGGACAATGACTTCACTTTGGATTGAAAAGAAGAAGCTTTGGCCTTGGCTATTTTGGCATACAAGCCTGCAGTATGACTCTGTTTTCTAAGCAGACATTAATGATTCTAAAACTAATATTCATTGTTTGAAGAGGCACAGCGGCCTTGGCATTTACTTAACCTTTTGTCTCATGTACGAGACTGAGTCAGCCTAAATCCTTCCCTTAATTAATATCTTTTCTTTTTATGGCCAACCTTATTTATTGAACAATTTGCATGTAACAATTAGAGCCACAGGAGATTACTAAAACCCTTCCTGTTCAGAAGGCCATCTTTTAGATTTTTATTTATTTAAGTTTTGAAGTTGCTCAGATAATACAAACTTAGAAAGCTTAGCTGAATAAATGGGGAGTAAGTTAGGCCAGATAGATATCTTATGTCAGTGATCCCACCTGCTGGAGGCCAGAGGAAAGAAAGAGGTTTCCTGCTTTTATAAGAAATTTGTTTTGCCCTAAAAGCTTCAGAAAAGGCACAGTAGAGAGATGTTAAGACATTATTTACATAGTTATTCTCAAGTAATAGGATGTTGGACTTAATGTCTGTTAAAATAACAGAGATAAAAATAATAAAGTGTTTAAAATAAAAGAACTATAACTTTATTCATGAGCTCAAATCACCCACAAAAGTGAACCTCTGTTTTTGCCTTACCTCAAATTCCTGTCCACATGAATCCATGAATTGGCATAGTCTCAAGCATTGGACAGAAACAGCATTTTCTCCTATATCATAACCTTCATTTTATTAATAGATCTTCTTTTCTACATATATAAGGATGTACATTATTTCAACTAATTAGATATAGTCAATAGTTTACTCCTTGCCATGCTATGAATTGTTGTTTCCTTGTGATGTTCTGTTTCCTGGTGTTACTTTGCAGTATACACCTTTGAAGAACACACTAGTACCCTTCTCATTATGAAATCAAAGAGCATAAACATTTTTTCTACCTTGGTAATAGCATTTCTTAAAATCTTGCTTCTAGTAATATATGGGTTTGACAGCCTTGCTATTGATGTCTATTGTCTATATTTTTTAAATTGTAATAAATGGAGATGTATCAACTCATATCTGCTCTTGATAGCTTATATCTGATTTCCCAGAGTCCAGGATATATTATATCAGATCACATTATTTAATTTTTTATCATTCTCATTAATTAACATCTGAAGTCAAACCAAATATTTTTAATTGCTAAGGTGATTTTCAGGCTGTAAGGTGAACTTTAAATTGCTAAATGCCAGTAGTCATTCTCTACTACTCCATATGGAAGTGGGACAGGCATAGAGGATGCTTCTGGAAGTACGTTGATTTTTTTAAACAGTACTTAATATGAACTTAAGGAGTGATTATTTCCCTCTTGCAGAACTGGAAGCAGAGGGTGCATACTCTCTATTTGAGGGCTCTACTGAACCAAGGTTGTTATTCAGAAAATGCATTTTTTTCTTTCCCAACTGTCATTTCAAAGATATTTCAAGCACTTATATTACCAGTTATTAAGCACTTCAGCAAGGAATTATCTAAATTTCCCAAACTGCTCCTTAAAGACTTTTTGCAGACTCTCTTTCTGCTTTGCCTGAAGAGTTCAGACTGAATGTATGACACTAAATTTACACAGGTGCTAAAGATCTTTCTGTGATACAAATTCTTACAACATAAAACAGAGAAAGCCAGTTTATACCAAGTAGGGTTGTGGTGGCTTGTTGTAGAGAAAGAAACATCTAGAAAAACCAAAAGCTGTAGGTTTAATTAGAAAGTAGAAGCAGTAAATATATTAATTAGGACAAGTGCTTTTACAACGCTGCCATTATTACTCTTGCGTGTGTTTCTTTATGGAATAGGGAAGGTTCTACAACTGAAATGCTTTACACAAATTCTCTCCAAAATGGTATTTAACAATTGAAAAACTCCATCAAGAAAGCATAGGGATTTCTACTTTTGTATATTGTTGAGATCACTTGTTATCGTCCTTCAGGATTTGCATCTCAGATTACTGTAAAAATGATATTGCATTCATTGTAATTTGCTTTCCCTATTCACTAGTGGAGCAGAGCACTTCCCTTCATTTGTTTATTGGCCTTCAATAAATAATCAAGTCAAAATTATGAGCTAGTGATGCATAAAACTACAAGAATGGGTCTGGAAGGGATCAAGCAAGATCACATATCATGTGATTCCATTATGTGGTTCCTTCCTTCTTTCTCTCCCCTCTTTCTTTTTGTCCTTTTGATTATATCCTAATTATATAATATAATTATATTATATTAGTCTTAAGTTTCTGGAAAAATGCAGTTCCCTTGCTTAGGTTTCCTAAGGCTGTCTTCTAGACACCCCGAAAAGCCCTCAATCCTCCCGGTGAGAACATGTGTCACAAAGTCCTGGTCTCTCTTAGGTATTCGAGTCAGACAATTAAGATCAACTGTCTTCTGACAATGATCAGATTCCACCCATCCATCATGGCCTTGCCTACCTCCCACCATTCCATCAGGGCCTATAGATGACATTTCTGTCTTAAGGTATCTCTGGATATTATTGGACTATTCTATTGACATGTGGTAGCTAGTTATCATTAGCTCTTTTTTCAAGTTAGTTGAGAATCAGATAGAAGGGCAACTGGAATGTCATGAGACATTAGGTTAGAAAAGAGCTGGCTTTTAAGTGGATCATAAGCACTTGAGATAGTACATGTATCTCAGTAAGATCACTATCCTAACATTGCTCACCTAACACCTGCAGTAGGCACTATATCACATTGTTTTGCATTTCATTTACTTTCACAATTTGTAGAAAGGTGCTCTCCATTTAACAGATAATGAATATTGAATGTTCAGATTCAAAGAACAAGTCAATGAGACAAAATCTTGATTTGTTTTCAATGGACAGAAGAATTGATAGCGGTCATTGACCAGTGAGCACATACAAAGATCCTCAGCTAAGCAGAAGCCATGATAGAGACAACCAAAATCCTTGATGCTATCAAGTGCCAAACTGGGTGTGAATCAATGCAAAATCCCATATACCCTGCAGGAGAAGCAAAAGGGCATAATTGTATCAAAATGCTTTGGCAGTTTCTTATAAATTCAAACTTTTTTCTTGCTATAAATTCTACTCCTGCATACTTGCCATCCCCCCTAAAAGTAAAAACAAAACAAAGCAAAACAAATTTCTTTACAATGTACAATACACATTAATAGCTTTAGTATCCTTATCCATCACCACTGGAACAGAAAAAAAGTATTATCACATAGTTAATGTATACACAAAAGACTCGTCATCGGAGAGAAAAGGTATGGAGTAGTGATATGTTAGACCACAAGGATGCATCTGCAAGGGATCAGCTAAGATTACAAGTTGCATGATTACATTAAACAGTTCCTTCCTTCTTTTTCTTCCCTCCTTCCTGTTTTCCTTCCTCCCCTCCCAGCTTCCCTTCATCTTGCTCTCAGGCATTTCATTTATAAAGGCAACACTACTGGAAGAGATATGAGAATAGTGCTTGAGAGAGGCTGGAAGTCTGAGAACAGCATTCACTCCAAAGTATCGACAGGGCTTTGAGGGCAGGATGGAAAGGTCTTGTGTGTTGAGTGTGATGGTGTCTGTATGTGCTTCTGCATTTATTCAATCCTGTCACACTGTATGCTCTCAAATAGAAAATTCTCCTGTATACAAATTCTATTTTAATAAATGTGACAAAAATATAATACCCTTGGAAGAACATTTATAAGCCTTCTACTTAATCTGTATTCCCACTACCTTAAACTAAAGGTGTACTTCTTGATAGACATTCAATAAAGGATGTCTTGATAATGCCAATAGCTACTTTGCCTAATTTGTTTTCTTTTAAAAACATTTATTTTGTTTAAAATGCTTGATAAGAGATCTAATCTCTTACAATTTTTAAGTGTCCAGTTAACATTTTATTAAATCTAGGCAGCCCAGTTTTATTTAGCATAGTCCAACCACAATCATCCATGCCTGGTACCATTTCTGTCAGCTCACACTTATACAACTGACATTTCTGTGAAGCCAACCCATGAGTAATTTCTGAGTAGGTATTAAAACATCCTCACGTCTACAAATCTAATATATTAATAAGCGTGCTGTTTTCAATAAGACATCTAAATTTGCATGCACCATCCTACTTGTTATGTTCAGTGTTCAATTTTTTAATGTTTCTTGGACACTAGCCAGTAAGTCTGAATCCCTAGTTAGTTCATCTATTACTTTCTCACCACAATAGATTTGGGTGTCAGCCAAGAAGTGGACTGATATTGCATACCAAAATTGCATAATGCATTTCCTGATCTTCTGATATTGCCTCTCCATGTGAAATGAGAGAGTGCATGTGTCCAGGCATGCACACACACACACACACACACACACACACACACAAGCACACACAAATACTCGCATATTCTACCAAAGCACATGCTCCAAGTTAGGTAAACATTTTTTATTGCTGTTATTAATATCGGGTGCTTTCTACAATCCATGTGTTTGCGTCTCCATTTACATGGTCTTCTCACCCTGTGAAGAAGGGAACATGAATTGTAAAATTTGATAATGATCATAAAAGTTGCCTCTATATGACAGGGAGGAGAGAGGATTGTGAAAGAAATGTCTCATTTCCACAGAAAAAGCCTTTTTATCCTTTGCTTTTGATCTGGCACATTCTCTGTCTTAATTTTAATTCTTCCAATATTAGATGCTCTGGAAGAGTGGGGAGGTTTGCTGATGGAGTGGGGAGCACTGATGGGAGTGAGGAGCACTTTGCTCCCTCACCGTCATCTCCCTTAAAACATAAGCACAGATGAATGCTATTAAAGGCACTTGTAGGAATTATTCTGATTGTTATCTGATAACTAACTAACCTATTATTGCACTTCTTGAGCAGAGATTAATGGGAAATTCTTAAAGAAAAAAAGCCTCTAACGAGCCTTAGAAATATGTGTGGGCACAGAGTGTACCATGTGGCCTCAGAGAGCCAAACCCTGGCTGTTAATATCCTTGACTAATGAACCAAGGTGACAGTTCATGCTAGCAAAGTGTCAAGAAATAAGTAACCAGAGAGATGACCTTTCAATGTGCTTCTAAATGTAATTTTTAACAGAAAAGTGTCAATAAGTTCAAAATCTCATATGCTTTTGACCTGGTATCATCAGAGAGCAATGGAAAGGAAAGAAGAAAGTTTTAGGGGAAAGGAGAAAAAGGACCCAAATGAGTCATCTCAATCATAACATGGAGTCAAAGGGAAAGGTAGAAGAAATCCTTGTTCACTGTCTCATTCCAATCATCACTATCTTCTTACTGGCCATCATCTTTGTCAAGGCTTGAGACACACTGCATGATCTAGCTAGCCTCCTTCCTTTCCCAGGACTTCTTATACTATCTTCAGAATACAAACCCTCCTATCCAACCGTCCTGGGATCAATTTCTGCTTCTGTTTGATTAGGTGCATTGCATATGTTGTGCTAAGCTCTCAGTCTTTCCATTTATAAGATGAGAACATGAATGGGATCTTTACTGAATTTCTATGAAAATTGATATTAAAACATACCACGTCTTTACCACTATGCCTCGTAAGTCTGTTCTAATTATAGTAACTACAAATGTTGCTGCCATTGAGATTATGACTAGTTTTCTACATCCATGAGATTGTCTATTATCCCTCTCTTCTTCACCACCTTCCAGAGGCTATACCACAGCCCTCATTACCTGTCAAAGTGTGTAGCACAACACCTCCTCCTGGAGACAAGGAAAGAAACAGGGAGTGGATGCAATACATCTTTGCTTAGGTAGGACTATTCTTCAGTGTAGATGTGTGTGTGTGAGAAGGTGAGGATGTGTAGATTAATATTGTTAGTGTTTTGCAAGAAAAAAGGTGAAGATTGTAAGATTGTCTACCACTAGAGAAATTTGCTTTTATTTTCCACTGTCTTTTTAATCAGTAACAATCCACATGCTAATAGTTTGTTTAAAGAGAGATCTTTAAAAGATCACCAAAGAAAGATGGAGACATCTTTTTTTCAAGAATACCAGGAGTTGACACTTCCACCATTCCAAATAGCTGATATCTTTTTTTTTTTTTTTTGAGTGTGCTTGATTCCATGATGTCTAAAGCTTTTGTTAAAATCAGTGATTTTCTGTTTCAATTATGTGTGGCCCACAAAACAGGCATGTTCTCTGTCTATTAGTTCCCTTGCAAGGTCACCATTTAAGAGGAGCCATGTAGTACACTGTCGCACTTATTGCATGACCAGGAAAACATAGTGAACAGTGCTTGAAAAGCATCTTTTGTTTTGACAAAGTAGCAGAACTACCGGTCACATTAATGTACTGTACATTTTTAAAAGCTGAAAGAAAGTAATTAGGGTATGTGTCCACTAAAGAATGATGGAAGTTCATGCAGATAGAGATGTTTAGCCTGACCTAGATTCCATACAATATATTCATGTATAATGATATCATGTTACCCACATGTTTACAATTTCATGATTACATGTATGAATTAAAATAAATTTACATTAAAAATTAAAACAGGGCAATCTGAATAATACTACTATTCATTTATTTAGTATGTCAAGGAAAAATGCCCAGATTGACTAACAGAGAGGAGTGGGAATCAAGAGGCAGATTCCTTATGTCTGTCTCCTAATTGCACCACTTACTAGTTGTATGGACAATACAGTCATTTAACAGCCTCATGTCTTGGTTTCTTCACCTATAGGCTACATATAATAAGAGAAATCTCCTCTGTTTCAGTACTAGAATTAAATGAATTAATGTTGGGAACAGAGCCTACCATATGGTCAGCAGCAGATATAGACAGAAATCAGTGTATGTTAGAAAGAAATAACCAGGATATCTCAGTCATTGCACATAGATTCCCAGCTTCAACACGCATGCAGTCCCATGAAGTATAAATGAAATTATACATAAATTTAACAAGCAAGATAAGAGTTACACTGGATGCTGTAAGGTGGCAAGTGTTAATCAAGCCCGGCAAATGTAGAATAGGATGAGAAGTTCAGCAAGGTAGAAAGAGGCAAGGCCCATTCTAAGTGAGATTGCTAGTCAACAGGCTATGTTCATTTGGAATCAGTAGACCAACCCTGGGAAGAAGTGTGGGAGAATGTTGGGGGGCAGGAGCCAGGGAAAGGTTTGGCTTGGAGGTAGATTGTATTGGGGTAAAGAAAGGACTAAAAGAGCTCACTATAAAAACTCTTGGCCATCCGAGCTCATTGAAGGACTCTCTTGAATTTTGAATTTTACTTGGAGACATCTTCCACTAAATCCCTAGACTTTGAGAACTCCTTTCCCTCCACAGAAGCCATCATTATGAGATGAATGTAAAGGACCATTTCATTTAGAACACTTCAAAACTGGCATAACCACTGTGAGATAAAGAGGGGACTGGTCCAAACATTGTCCACAGCTTCCAGAGAAATGAGATAGAAGAGGTTCTTAAAGTTTCCCCTAAGAGCAAAAGCTCTTTTTCATTATTGCCGTATTCTTCTTTGGTGAATTTACAGTCCCGAGTGAATCCTGCCACAATTCTGGGAGAACTTGTCTTCCCTGAAGCAGAAGTCAGTCATGAGCCACTCAAACAAAGTCTTAAAATCATGGGTTAGGGTGGACTAGAAGTGAGGTAGTCCATTTGACAAAATCTTGGGTGTCATAAATGAAATTTTTTTCTTAGGTTTATAGGTAAAATAATGCATGCAGGAGATGGTGTGGAGAAAGTATTTGCTCTGCCCATTACCAAATCATCAAATAGTATAAGAGAAAAGAGATAGGTGGCCAGGCATGGTGGCCCATGCCTTTAATCCCAGAACTTGGAGGGCAGAGGCAGGTAGATTTCTGAGTTCGAGGCCAGCCTGGTCTACAAAGTGAGTTCCAGGACATCCAGGGCTACACAGAGAAACCCTGTCTCGAAAAACAAACAAACAAACAAACAAACAAACAAACAAGATAGGTATTCTTCCTTTGCCTTGGTCTCTTTACCATGTTAGCTGCTAACAAAATCAAGTACAATCTGTGGTGTGTATGTGTTTACACACACACACACACACACACACACACACACATGCACAAGAATTTCTTAGTGACAGGGGTCACTAAAAGTCACAAGTCTCAAAAACTTTCCTTAAAAGTAAGGCTCTAGAACTGTAGACTTATATTTTAGCCAACACAGTTTTTGGGTTGTTGTTGCTGTTGTTGTTGTTTTTAATCTGAAAGCATGCAGACATATTGTAAGCAGCTCAGTCATGGTAGTGGTCATTTTTATTTTTCAAGACTTCAAGAGTTGTCTCTATGACATAATGTCAGGGAAAGGAAAATACATTTCCAGTCCAGATTGGAGAGAGTTTTCTCCAGAATTGCTTGGTCCATATGCTAGGGCAATCATTGTGGCCAGAGCTTATGGAGGAGGAAGTTCTACACCTCTAAACTGACCAGAAGTGGAGAGCCTGTGAACCATGTTTGTTTCTGCTATCCTTCTCTTTCCTACTTCTACTTCCTGTAACTCACTAAAGCCTGAAAAGCTGCTTAGCCTTTGCTATGACGTGGGTAGAAAATCAACAAAGAATTAGTCCATGTCTTCGTTGCTTTTAGCTTAGTAACCATGTACATGGGTAGAGTGCTTAGCACTTTGGAGAGTTAATAAAAGTGCCAAGAGTAAAGGGAGACTGGGAAAATAACAAACACACGGACAAAGCTGTCAGCTGACTGGATTGTTTTGATTATCAGGTGACTCTGTCATTGCTTGGGTAAATGTTCCACTTTTAAGACAATCTACCCCCCTCCATTTGACTCAATTACTGTAGAAAGTTAGCCGACATAAAGAAAACACTCCACTGGTAAAAAGCGCGCTGCTGAGTTGTCGCATTGACATCTCTGCCACGAGTACCTGAAACATGCTGATGGCAAGAGAGGAATCGATGCGACGTGCTTTGTTACTTGGTTGTCTTCCACAAGCATCACAAAGGCTGCTGACCTCTAGTGTTAATGCTTTCAGGGGAAAGATACTAAAAGCACTTGAAAAGCTACTTTGAGGGATGATCTAATTGTTAGCTGGATAACCGCAAGTACCTGGAAAGGAATGAAAATGTTTATGATTCGTGTTTGACTTTGAATTCATATTTGAAAATGTGCAGGTAAACATTATAACCAGTTGAGTGTTTTGAAAATAAATTGATGTTTATTGCCTACATATGCATAAGTCTATGCCTGCTCCAGTAGACATATTTTATAACCTTTATTTTCTTTTTATGTTAACATTTGATTGCATAGCCATCTGAATGCGATGGTGGAAATTTGAAGTGGGAAAGAAAGTCCTTACACATTCATAGATGGCTCGTGTATTAATTGATTTTATTATCGAAGAATCTAATGCATACCCAGTATAGACAGAGCAACACAATCAAAAGCCTTGGTGAAATATTACCAATCACCTACCAAACATGCTAGAACCTTCCCATTTCAAGGGTTCCAAACTCAGCTACACTGCATTTCTACATACCACTCTTTACATCCTTAGAAAATCTATCTGCAAGTATCACTTCATCTAAAAAGTTTATAGTCATTTTTGGCACGTATCTGTTAAACTGAACTTATTGGTACCACTTTGTATCTCTCTCTCTCTCTCTCTCTCTCTCTCTCTCTCTCTCTCTCGTGTGTGTGTGTGTGTGTGTGTGTGTGTGTGTTATAAGCTTGTGTATGAATGCGTGGAAGTCACAGGTGGATGTCAACTGTCTTTCTTAATTGCATTCTATCTTATTTACTCACTGACAGACTAGATCAAGAAACCCCAGAGTCCTCCTCTCTGCTCCCCAGCACCACCGTCACAGATGCACATCATGCAAACACTCCTACTTCTGAAGCAGACATTGAACCATCTTCTCTCCAATCACTTCCTGAACATTTTTTTTTTGCATATAAATAACAAAAACTTTAGGAGACTATGGCATAAAACTGTTCAGCAGAAATCTCATTTCTACTAAAAGTCCAAAAAGATTGAAGGAAAATTAAAGCTAAATATTTAAAGTAATCAAAAAGCACCATGACAATACCTACAACCTATTACCACAATGGGAGTTATCTAATGTGCACTCACAGTCACATATCAAGAAGCAAATATGCCTTACAGAAGATCCATTCTTATATTTTATTGAAGATTCTGTCCTGCCCCTTCTCCTTGAAGTTAAAAATTAGAGGCCTAAATATAAGCATGGATTTAAATTCCAGATAGTTTGATCCTTCAACAGCTGTGTGACCTTTAGAAATGACTCAAACTTACTGAACTTTGGGTGACCCCAGTAAGACAGGAATGCATGGAATCTGCTTTGTAGAGATGGTTCAGATGATGATAGGCAAACGGTGCATGGTACATTCCTTCCACAATGGGAAGTAACAAAAAGACAAGGAGTAAAACAATAAGGGAAGCTGTTGTCTTGTACAACAGGAAAAGTGAGAGTTAAGTTTCCTTGGGCATAGTAATTCATGTTTATAATTGCAGAATTTTGGAAGCTGAAACAGGAGGGTAGCCATGGGTCTGGGTAACATAGGCAGTTACATCCAAACACTGACCTCCTTCTCCCAAAGTTAAAGAGGTCTTCAGTCCAATAATGTAATTTTAATAATGTAATTAAAATCAAGTTCATCTTTTTGCACACTTACATGTTCAGAGACTTTTTCACAGTCAAAACCATTGCACCTAAGTGAGAAGACTTCCAGTGGGAGACAGGAAATGCCAAGCCCAGTGGAACTTTTTGCAAGTTTCCCAGCAATGCTTTCCTTTAATCCCATCATCCAAACTGTGTCACATGCACGGTCCACACCAATAGCTAAACAAAATCAGTGATTTCAATAACTGCACTAAACTAATCAGAACCTATCCCCAGACTGGGGAACCGGTTACCACAATGACCCCAACACAACAAGAATTCAGCTGTTGATGAGAGTTGGGTTCTTGGGAAGGGTCTCACTAGTGATACCGTCAGTATATAGTTGTCACTCTTCAATGCATTCTTTAATAGATCATGACACATCCTTCTAAGCAGTGGGTTTAACTTATTCCCTTCCCCCAATCGCACCTCCACCCTTCTATCTCTTCCTAAAATGCTTGCTTTGACCTCACTCAGATGTTGCTCAGCTTTTCACATATACTACAAGGCACAAATTCCTCAGAACTGCATTTTAATTCATTTTGAAATAGGAAATGTCCAAGATTATCTTTCTGTCTTTTTGTCTGAAGCTTATAGCCTTTGATCTACTTAGCACACATAGGCTCTGTGCTTTCAGCTATACAGCCATACCAGAAACTTGTACTCTTAGAAACCTTGCATTTACTTTGCTCTTGAAATAGAATATAACATCTCTGTACTTTCCATATACTGAGATAAATCTTATTAGTCCTTCTACATATTTATATAATTATCTTCCTCCTGAAGCTGCATGTCAAAAGTGACACTTATTCCTTTGTACTGCATCCTGGTATCATAATATTCCTGGGGGTTGGGGGGTGGGAGAGAGAGACCAAATGTTCCCATTTTAATTGTTACATCATTATTTTATTTTTATATTTATTTATTTAGCTTTATATGTGCACACATGTGAAAATGAAGACATGCAAGTATCAGGACATTTCTGAAAATTAGAGGACAAGTTGTAGGAGCTGGTTCTCTCCTTCCACCATGTGAATTACATTGACTAAACTTAGGATGTCAGTCAAGGTAACAAGAGCCTTTACTCACTGAGAAATCTTACTAGCCTGTATTTTATTTTTAAAACTATAACCATAATACATCAAAAATTATTGAATAAAACTGATTCTGTTAATTTAACTTATTAATTAAATATTAGATTATCTTCAAATCAATAGGCATATATTCAGAAGTAGGGTGCATTAAATAAATACCTGTATGTATGTTCACATTGAAATAAATATTAAAGTAAATAGCATGAGGATAGCACTGCCTTCATGAAAAGGTTGTTATGAAGATCATATGAATATGAAACATAAAACAAAATTGAAGGAAAAAGATTAATAAATATCACAGCTTCCACTTATGTTTATTCTTTATAAAGTGAACACTTACCCTGTACTAGAAGACAGACATATTGCTAGAATTCCACGCACAAGAGAGGAATAGTCACAGTCCCATAGAAGAGATGGCATTAGCTAAAATCAGTTCTCCAAGTGTCGAGGCAAAAAAATAGGAGACAAATTTAAGCTCATCCCTAAAGGGTGAAAAAAAGTGTGCCCACGTTTTAGTTTTTGCCATTCCTGAATGTGACCCATCTCACAGAAGGAATGAAGTTTTTGCTAGTGAGCTCTGTCTGGTAAAGTAGCATAGGACTCACTTCAGGATACAGCTTCCAATGTTACTGACTCAATTTAAGGTCATCAATGTTGCTAATCACTTGAGGCCACATTAATTTATAAAGACATATATGTGCATATATATCCTGCTTATTAGACCAAATGAATATGTGTCTCCAAATTATAGATCTGTTAAAAATCACGATATTCTCATAATGAAAAAATGCCCCATTGGAAGGATAATTTAGTAACTTCAACAGGGCTTATTGAGTTTGTAAAAGACAGTTCCTTTTTAAATGCTACTTGATGATTAATGGAACATTGATTGAGAATTAACCACTATCTTGTTTATACAATTCATTTAAAGGGCTGTTAAGCCCCAAGCTATGATTTAAAGAATGATCTAGGCTCAGTTTAGCATTCATTACACTAAGCATCTCAGCCAATGGCAGTCCACAAAAGTAAATACCTCTTTATCAACAAAGCACAGAAATGCTAATTGACAGCTGGCAGCACCCAATCAGAGACTCTGATGACAAGCAACTGGTGACTTTTGCAACATCTGTTTCTCTTTGGTAATTCTCCAAATTACCAAAATTTGCTCTTTTGGAAAACACAATATAAAAAGGAAGGCATGAGATGTTGGGGCATCCACGTGGAGACAGTGTGGGGTGGAGAGGATGTGTGGGGTGTGGAGCAGACAGAGGGTGGATGGTGGGGGCAGGGACTAGAATATGGCATGTAAAAAATAAAATAAAATTTAAAAAATAATAAAAAATGCAAAACAAAAAGGACAAAGCGTGTGAATTTACAAAAAGGGAAGGAAAGAAAACCCTTTGTGTATGAGAGCATGTGAGCACACATGTGTGAGTGTATGTATGCATATGTGTTATTGGCTTCTGGAATGTAAGTATCCAGCCTGTGGAAGCAGAAGAAGCAGAATGATATACGTGGGAAAAGTTGCCTCAAAGTCTAGGCCTGAGGCATTTAATTAGCTCTTTCATATATTTTTTCTTCTCTCTATATTTTAGAGGATGCAACCTCTCCATCATTCAGTAGTATGAAGGAAATGCTCACCTTATGGAAACTAAAAGGGAATAAATGGTTATTTTTAGATATATATTTCCTTTGTCATAAACCCATCCAAGGTGTTAGGTATATTTCTCCCCTACCCTTTCCCCAAAGGGAAAAATTAGCAAAGAAAATTGGGAAAGAGAAGAAACAGAAGAAAAAACAAGAGTGCAAGGGGAAGGCTTGTCATTTAATGTGTTTGCCTACATGGCCTTATACCTTTGAACTTCCAAATGCAACTTTATACATTGCCTTTTGACATTATGCAGTTGGCAATCCTGAAAGCTCTCAGTTTAGACAACTAAATTATTGCTTGTCAATTTAGCTTGGAATGAAAGACAGGTGTTTTGTTTCACAGTAAAATTCCATTTAGAGCTTATATTAGCTCTAAATCCAATCCTAGGGTTGTGTTATGAGTTGGCATTGATGTGTGTGTCTCAGTAGAAATTATCAGTCAGACCTGAGAGTCAATCCACACAAGAGCCATTGCTTTGGTTCTAACTGGACACATGTAGCATCATTTAAAATCAATTGGGATAAAGACCTCTTCAGACTCTAAGGGTTGGCCCTCCTGCTGATATTTCACTACCATTTTGCCTTCAACCAAGAACCTTACTCTAGCCCAGTTGAAAATTGCTCTCAGTTACCTTAGAAGCCAATGAATGCTTCATAACTCCTTAGGGAATACTTGTTAAGATTATGTCTTCATTTTGAATAGCCACTTGTTTCAGTATTTCCAGTCAATGACATGGTGTAGTGTGAGGGACCCTCTTAGGCAAAGTTCCAAAGGTGCATTTATCACTTTGATCGGAGGAATTGCATGTCACAAACACAAAGGCATGAGACTTTCCAGAAGTTTCCTTACTTTTCCAATAGAACCGATCCCACTTCCAGCATCATGTATTCTGAAGCATGTGATAAGAAGAGGTCATCATCCCTACTAGATAACAAGATATGACACACAGCAAGTCTAAAGAATTGTATTTTGGCTTGCCTCTTTCCTAGGTACTTTTCTTTTCAATGTGGAAAAACTTAAAGGATTCAAATTAATGATGGCTCACAGTTCAGAGGAAGACAGGCCATCATGGCAGGAGCAGGCATAGCCATGATGGTGGATTGGTTATTGGTGTTCACCTGGAATCAGGTAAAGGGCAAGGCCAGAGCTCAACTGTCCTTCTTTCTTATATCATTTCTCTAATTTGTGAATAAGATAACATGGAAAATGCAGTAAAGAAGAATTGGGTTATCTTGGACAGGGAGAAATTTCCTGTATTGAAATAGAGCAAAAGGGCTTTTTTTTTTTTTTCCAATTTTTTTATTAGATATTTTCTTAATTTACATTTCAAATGCTATTCCGAAAGTCCCCTCCCCCCTCCCCCCTCCCTGCTCCCCTGTCCACCCACTCCCACTTCTTGGCCCTGGTGTTCCCCTGTATTGGGGCATATAAAGATTGTAGTACCAAGCGGCCTCTTTTCCCAATGATGACCGACTAGGCCATCTTCTGCTACATATGGAGCTAGAGACACGAGTTCTGGGGGTTCTGGTTAGTTCATATTGTTGATCCTCTTCTAGGGTTGCAGACCCCTTCAGCTCCTGGGGTTCTATCTCTAGCTTCTCCATTGTGGGCCCTGTGTTCCCTCCTCTAGATGATTATAAGCATCCACTTCTGTACGAGACAGCTATATCAGGGTCCCTTAAGTAGGCACTAGCTGTCCTATGCCATAGTGTCTGAGTTTAATGACTGATTATGGAATGGATCCTCCCGTGGTGGGGTAGTCTCTGTATGGTCCATCCTTTCATCTTAGCTCTAAACTTTGTATCTGTAACTCCTTTCACGGGTATTTTGTTTCCTCTTCACAGTGGTGGTGCACGCCAGTAGGATTTGCTGAAGGGGGCTTTTAAAACAAATAATCAGATATGAATTTTAATCTGTCAGATTGAAATACCAGCTTAGGACTACAGTGAAAAGCCAAATAGATTAGAGGTGATTGCACAAGTCTTAACAGTAACATGCAAACAAGATGATACTGGGACTGGTAATCACAATTACCACAAAGATGGGAACTCTGAGGTTGATGCATGCTCAGGGTAGAAGAAGGTGCTTGGGTCAATTCCCAGCAAATGAACAGACAGAAAGAGTTCTTCAGGTTCCAGGGCCAGTGACTCTCAACATAAAACATGCAGAAATTAACAACCCAGGGTCTCCCCATTGGCCTTCAGTTCTTACTCTGCCTATAAAAACAGCAGTGGTGGTTCCATTACAGAGCCCAACTCCTGACCTCTGTGTGACCTCCAGGTTACCCTTAAGTCAAAGTGTTGCAGGTTTCTGGGAATGCAATTTTCAGCAGGCTTCTGCCACCTTTCCCTTATAGAAGGATAGATTAATTTCATTTCAGTGGTTGTTTTTCAATCCTGTGGTTGTAGGCACTCATGGAAAAATAGTGCTGGTGCCCTCCTCCATTTATCAGTTCTAGACATTTTCCCTTCCTTAATTCCCATTTTCCCAGGTATCATGTATCTCAGAAGACAAAACCAAAAAGCCCAATTTTCCCCAAACTAATATTCATCCTAGGGAAAAAAAAAAGCTCATTGTTTCTTTATAGCACTTTCCAAATTGATCTTTGAGTTAGTGCTATGTTAGATTTGGAATCTATAGACAAAAACAAATTAAGTGGGTAGATGGAGCTCCTGAAACCAGAGTGAGATGTGGTGTGGATGGACCATTAGTCTGATTTTTATTGTCCTAAGTATTAATTTTCTCTTCAAGGAGTTAATTTTTAGGAGAAACCATCAACTTGTCTTCTGAGTCTGTCAGGTGTGTGATTAGCCAGGTCATTTCATAAACATGGCATTTTTAAGCCAAACTTCTTTTTCTTTCATTTAAAAAGCATTTAGAAGGCTGTAGGGACTTGCACAAATAATGCAAATCAGTTAATTAAGTTCCATGTTAATGGTTTAAACTCATAGGACTTTTATCATAGACTTTTGATTTTATTTTTCAGTTTTTAAAGGAGTCCTTGAAACCACAAGCACCTAATTTTGGTCAAAAGATTGTGTACAGTTTACACACATTTGGACTACTTTTTGTGTACCACAAAAATAGTTTAAATTGAAACTAATATAAAACACCAAATTTCATTATGTATTTTCTAACAATGTGTGTGCCACTGACACAGTTCAAAATAGCCTGTAAAAATTTTAACTTTAAACCAAACATACTTCTTGATCAGAACTAATGGAAAGTTTGGCTTAACTAGCATGGTAATCTTTTGATATCCCTCAGCTACTGAGCTGGAAAATAGGAGTGTCCCTCCATCCTGGGCACATTTCTGTGCCACATATTTGCTTTGGGGTTTTCAAAACAACAACCAAAACCTCAGTTCTTTCTCTCTGCTCTATAACTGAATCACATCTGACCAGTCAGCTCTGAGAGAGACAAAGAATGTGAGGGAATCAGACCATGCACTGTTGTTTCCAGTCACTTATGTTGTTATTAAAATACAAATCTGTTAACTTATACACTTACCTGTTTTCTTAGGATAAACCCGATATGAACTCACTATTTGGCCTCAGTTTACCTGGAGAATGGCTGAAGCCTACCCAAGCCAGAATTGCTTCTGTATATCCAGTGGGTTTATACCCCACACTTTTAATTTTAAGTTCCATATGTGTTCAAAACCTCTCTTCCACAGCTCATATTCTTCTTGACTTTTTTGTCTAACTAAATGTGAGTCGTTTTATGAAACTACCCTTAAGTGACAAGTTCCTGAGCATTTGTCTATGGTTTGTAACTCATTGTTTTGCACAAGCCAATTCTTATATCTTATAGCACCAGGTTTAAATTCTGTTGCAGAAAGTCTCTCTCTCTCTCTCTCTCTCTCTCTCTCTCTCTCTCTCTCTCTCTCTCTCTCTCCTTCTCTCTCTCTCTCCTTCTCTCTCTCTCGCTCTCTTTCTCTCTCTCTCTCACACACACACCAAATAGTAGTGTTCTTTCTTTCTTTCTTTCTTTCTTTCTTTCTTTCTTTCTTTCTTTCTTTCTTTTTTTCCTTCTTTCCTTCTTTCCTTCTTTCCTTTCTTTCTTGAAAAAATGAATGATCGTCAACCAACCACCCAACCAATCAGTCTATGGTGGAGACACCAGTGAATGACCTTTCTGTGTATTTTTTAATGTGAGCCCCTACCATCCCAGCAACGTGTTCCTCTCTTTCTATTCCCAGACATGAAAAGTGATGTGTGTAATATTTTAGTAACTTTGTTGACTTCAAGTTTGAATGACTTTCTCTGGGACATGCCTATTGAGAAAAGATTATATTCCTTGTGGACAGTCCTACATTGTGTGCTGAAATAATTCTGATTCTGTACAAAATAGCCACACCCAGCCCCCTAAAGCTAAGCTAAGAGCCACACTTTCCTGTCACTGCTTGTAGACACATGCTTCTTTGTGTTTGGATAATTAAAATTACTCACCCTAAATTTCGCTTCCCTTCAAGGGCATTGTTTCCCATTAACTTCAATAAAGCTTGTTTGACTTCAATGGAAGTTTTCACCTGCATAGGGACAGTGAGGAATCAGGACAAATATCTTTAAGGCTGTCATTTGTCACCATGAACAAAAGAAATAAAGATCCTTCGGCATGAGTCACCACAGCACACATTTCATGTGCCTTCTCTCTTAATTCTATCCTTGCTGACAACCCATGACTGCCACATAAAAGAGAGCATCAGAATTATAATTGAATGGTTCCGAAATATCAGAGACAGAACCTCTGAAGAGGAGGTTCACAAACTTATTCTTTGGCATGGTTAGTGATTTGAGTGCCTTCAGTTGTCCAGAACTGATGATGGCATTTCCAATGCAGAGCAGATGTATTCCCTTTGAGTCGACATGGGGTAAGGAAGTATGGAGGCTTAGCTTCATTCCACTAGCACACGGATCCTTGACAACTTTCTGCTACTCAAAATCCTCTGGGAAACTGGAAAGGCAGCTGAGGTATTTCAGTGTTATAATATTCATATACTAAGATGCAAGCATTTTATTTATAGTATAAAATTTCAGGCAAAGAATAAAAAAATCTTGGAAAAATTAAAATGCCAACCTGGATAGAGACTGGACAAAATTCCTCATGATTTCACAGAAATACTTTTTTATCTCTATTCTGTAAGAAAAGCCCATTCATGGTTTTTTGAGCTTCAAATATTTCTCAGCATGTATGGCTTAGAACAAACATTTTTTTCAGGTCTACTAGAGTCCAGATATAAGTTCTGGGGAGACCTGACTGCTTCTTCTTCTTCTTTAGGGAGATCAGTCACTGCACCCCACTCCTTACTTTTGAGGTCAACCAGATGATCCAGGTAAATAGAAACTTGAGCCTATCATGTCATCCTGGAGCTATTCTGCGCCCATACAAGCCAGCCAGTCCAAAGGTGTGGCTGGCTGTATTTTTTTCTGTGGGCCATGGTATCTGAATGGTGTTGATGTACAGGTCTCAAATGACTTTTAGATCACATGGAGAGATAAAGCAATAATTCTTTTCTTTCCTTTTTTCTTTTTTGCCTTACTATTTTTTTTTTAAAAACGCATTGCTTTAAAAGTATAACAAATTATTGAAGTGCTGATAGATGTAAAAAAAAAAAACTAATAGAATTGAATTTAAAAAATCAGCAAGCAGATGCAATGTACAGAATGAAGTAAACTCTCAGTTTATGAATGCTTGGTCATCAACAGGCAGTCTAAGGTCAGTCCCGAACAATTTGAAAATTTAGTGTCTTCTTGAAGTCTTAAATTCTGAGAGTGTCATTTACCAATCACCTACCTAAGGGTATTTTACCCAGAATATCATGGGCATTTAGATAATATTTGTGGGGGTGGATGGATTCACTCCTACATAAAAAATATGATACAATAAATTCTAAGCTGAATAAAGTTTTTTAAATGGAAAAAATTAAAAAATATAATACAGGGCAATGGAAGTGACCATAATCCTTGTTACTATAATCTCAGAATAGCAAAGTCTCCACGGGGTAACACACTGTGTTGCTTTCAATTCCCCAAAAGACAAAAACACATGAGATACCTCATTGGCAAAGTAAAGTTTAGAATAAAATAGTTTTTGAAGAAAAAGTCTCTGTGAAACAAATGCACTTCTCTGATTTGAGAAGCACTATTTAACTTGCCTTTGTCTCTTTTTTTCTTTCATATGAGAAAATATAGTTTCAGTAAAAAAAGAAAGAGCAAGGACTGGATCTTGATATTAAACTTATGTCCAGTGTACAATGCAGATTATGCATCAGCATTGTTTCCCAAATGCTGCTTCTTGGTCCTCCCATGAATCACCAGTGCCAGTGCTTTTGTTTCTGTCATTCTTTTCCAAAAGCTTTTGTGAAATTTTATTGCTTTCATATATATATGTTGTTCACCATTCAAGATATGTGGATAGGAACAGAATAAGTCAAAGTATCTTTATCTGTGAATAATATGATCTAGGAACAAAAAAAATCCAAGACACTCTACCAGAAAAAAACTGCATTGACACCTACCCTGTCCTGAATGACATTGCTGATGGTTTTAACAACCTTTCCTGCTCTCTTATTCTCTTTATTCCATATTCTTTTATCAACCACTTATGCCATAATTCAGACTCAAAGGGTAATAGTATTACAGTTCTATAAATAAGCTTCAATTTAAATTTAAAACCATGTTGTTCATTTCCTTTTCTGTATCTATTAAGATAATTTTAAAATTTAAAAAGAATACACATTTATTAAACATAGAAATATGTATGTCTATTACTGTTAAAATTTAAAAGTCATTTGTTTGAAAAGAAATAAACTTCATCTTTCCAGGCCATTATTGATTTTCAATAGAATAATTCCTAAATAGGTAAATTGATGCTGCTTTAGAAAAAGAACAAAGTTTGTAGGATAGTTTACAATGACTTAAACTATTGTGTCCTGGTTTTTTTTTTTTTTTTTTTTTTTTTTTTTTTTTTTTTTTTTTTTTTTTTTTTTTTTTTTTTTTTATGTTATTTTTATGTTTGTGTGGCTATCTTCTTTTGAAGATCACTTTCTTGCCTTTTCTAGGGTGTAGTTTCCCTCCATGTGATGGAGTTTTCCACCTATTATCCTTTGTAAGGCTGGATTTGAGGAAGGATATTGTGTAAATTTGGTTTTATCATGGAATATCTTGGTTTCTCTGTTTATGGCAACTGAGTTTTGCTGGGTATAGTAGCCTCATTTGGCATTTGTGTCCTCTTACATCTGTCCAGGATCCTCTACTGTTCATAGTGTCTGGTGAGAAGTCTGGTATAATTCTGATGGGTCTACCTTTGTATATTACTTGACCATTTTTCCTTACTGCTTTTAATATTCTTTCTTTGTTTTGTGCATTTGGTGTTTTGACTATTATGTGACAGGAGGAATTTCTTTTCTGGTCCAATCTATTTGTAGTTCTGAAGGCTCCTTTTATGTTCATGGGCATCTCTTTCTTTAGGTTAGGGAAGTTTTCTTCTATAATCTTATTGGATATTTACTGACCCTTTAAGTTAGGAGTCTTCGCTCTCTTTTATACCTATTATCCTTAGCTTTGGTCTTCTCATTGTGTCCTGGATTTCCTGGATGTTTTGGTTTAGGAATCTTTTGCATTTTGCATTTACTTTGACTGTTGTGTCAATGTTTTCTATGGTATCTTCTGAACCTGAAATTCTCTCTTCTATTTCTTGTATTTTGTTAGTGATGCTTGCATCTATGACTACTGATCTCTTTCAATTCCTTCACCCTTTTGGTTGTGTTTTCCTGTAATTCTTTAAGGGCTACCTGTTTACCTGTGTTTTCCTGTATTTCTTTAAGGGAGTTATTTATGTCCTTCTTAAAGTCTTCTATCATTATCATGAGATGTGATTTTTAAGTAAAAGTCTTGCTTTTATGGTATGTTGGGGCATCCAGGGCTTGCTGTGGTGGGAGAATTGGGTTCTGATGATTCCAAGTAGTTTTGGTTTCTGTTGTTTATGTTCTTGCCCTTACCTTTCCCCATCTGGTTATCTGTGGTGTTAGCCGGTGTTGCTGACTCTGACTGTGGCTTGTCCCTCCTGCAAACCTGTGTGTCAGTACTCCTGGGAGACCAGTTCTCTCTGGGAGGAATTTGGGTATGGAGATCTGTGTCCCAGGGTCAGCTCCAGGTGCAGACAGAAACCTGAAGGATCCTGTGTCCTGACTGCCCTGGGTGGGTCCCTCTTGGACCAGGAATTTGAGCAGAAGTGGTGGTCTTACCTGTGCTCACAGGCTTGTCAGCACTCCTGGGAGACCAGCTCTTTCCTGGTGGGCAGTATGAAGTGCTGTGGCAGGGGATCAGCTGGGGGCAATATGGCACAAGATTACCTCCTGGTGCATAGGGAATCCCCAGATGGAGGAATTTAAGACTCTGAGCTCTCCACAGGGTGTGGTCAGCCTTAAGTATGAAACATGTGTGTGGTTAATGCTTATCCACCCATGTTTTATTCAACCATAGTGGTACGTACCCAGAAGCTATACTGTGCAAGCTGTGATGGGGGTGAGAAGATTGATGAAATTTGCTTATACTATCTCTTATCATTGACATCTCAACACACTCTCTCCTTTGACATGAGCCAGACAGTTCACCAGGTGACTACAACTAATCCACTGGAACCCCAATAATCAATGATTCCCACATCAATACATTCTTCTCATTAGTGTCTTCTACTGCCTCCTTTTGATGAGCTCATATCATAGTATCCTGGGGAAGTTTTGGCTACATTAGAGAAAAAAAACAGACACTGTTTGTGCAAATGGAACTATTTTTCTTATTTGGTTATTTGTCCATTTTCTATTCTTCTCACTGATAGAACTGTTTTAAAGGCAAGGCTGCAGACAACACAAGAAAGAGATCATACACTAGGGAGTGCGGCCTAGTTACTTAAGTAGAAGGCACGGTTGAAAAATGCATTGAGCTAAATGTACATTGCAGAATGAAATGAGTTTCTCACGTTTTCCTGTACATTCTGGGCTAAACTTACATTTATGGTTATCACCAATGAAACCCCAAAACATCCTCTGAGAGAATTAGTGGGTGTCTGCACTCACTAATGGCATAAGGCACGATGAAAGAAATATATAACAGGGTAACCACTATGAAAACTCACAGTGTCAGGGAAGCACAAGCTGCTTACAGGCTCTGAGGAGTCACAGCATTGGGATAGCAACAACAACGTCTTGCTGTGTCATGGTGACAATGCTGATTGCAGTCAGAACAAGAAATCCGAAAGTTAAAAGAAGAAAACGATTTTTAAAAAATGTAGAAGTTTCTTTTACCTGAACAGATGGTATCCTAAACACTGAAAAAAAAAATTCGCGCACACATTAATTGCACAAGAAAAAAACATGCTTAAGTTTTCTTTCTCTGTCCATTTTTTTCTAAATCCTTGATGATTAGCCTTTGCATTTTGTAATGTAATTTAAATTGCATTAATTATGTAAAGAAGAGTTTTTTGACCTGGAGCCTTGCACACCTCAGGGGCAGCTCTGCTGGCCATGTGCTGTGCTAGGCAACTTAGATGCAAAATCTACTTTTATTTTCACAAATACAGTCACTCTCAGTAAGTAGAAAGTAAACCTAGAACAACTATGGAGCTTGTTTATGGGCGCACTTCTTAATGGCTGAAAAGAAAGGCCACTACAGGAAAACTAGATTCTGATGTGGATGTTAAAGAACGTTGTACTATCTATCCAACTTAGGTTGTTTTTCTTAAGTATAAGATTACTCCTACTCTTGTAGGGTTTAAAATTTCTATTATCAATGCTACAGCTAATAAAGTATGTGTTAGGCACTAGCTAAGCATCAGCTTCCATTCTCAGTACACAGCACACATTGTATATCGAAGAATTGTAACAACTTTATGTGGAACATTTCTGATGGGGGATAATACTTGCATTGCGCAGATGTGAAAAGGAAGGCCTGAAATAGATGGGAATATAAGCTGATTCACCTAATTGCAAAACAGGGAAATGTACAAGGCTGCCTTACTCTGGAGTCAAAACAAATCAGAATCAAATACTTGAGTTTGCTTCCTTCAACCCAAATTTCTAAACTAAATCAGGACTTAGACACAAAACAGCCCAAACTCCATTCTATGACTGGAATCGATCTATGATTTTTCTCTCTGGTCTGATGATTCTTTCAATTTATTTTCACAGAGCCTGGCATAATCGGAGGGCTTAGTGTTACCAGTCCAATGGCATCTCTGGTTCTCACAGACACATCTTTACTGAAAAGATTCATACTGTCCAAAGGGTGAACTTTACAGCTGGTGGTAGGGCCACAGGGCAGAGCCATGGCTTCAATCAACATAGAGCTACAGAAAGAGAACACCCCAAAGTCATGTGGCATGTGTGCATGCGTATGCACATGTATGTTATTTATTTGAGAGTGTGGGTTTTGCTTGATATGCTTCTGCTTCTGTTTTGAAATGAACCCATTTAAAAAGTGAAGATGCATATTTGAAAATAAAGAATATATCAGATCGCACACTCACCATAGTGATCTTGGCTTAAATACAAATACAACATAATGTCAAATATCTAGCTGAAAATCAATAGCTGTAGTCAATTAAGCAAGCAAGTGGAACTATTCTGAGAAATTCAGATAATTGACTAAAAAATTCCAATTTTCATTCAGACGCCTGTCACCATTCATCTTATCATTTGATGTTTTTGCTCTTGCTACTTTCGAGTAACAAATATTTTACTCCTTTGCACTCAATGAAACATACCTACAAAAAAACCAATGAAATAACACGACGAGTTAGAGACTGCAGACTTTCCGGTTTATCTTTTCTTTTAATTCATTCAGCTTTATTTTTCCTCATCAACTACTTTCATTTCAAGATCTCAGTGATCATTTACAAGTGTGGAAAAGCCTCTTTAGCCCACTCTATATTTCCTCCCAGGTGGCTGAACCCACAGTTTGATTTTTAAATGGGCAGATAGATGTGCTGTAATGAGAACACAAAGGAACAGGTTTATAACTTGGTACATTATGGCCCCAGGTTCAAAGCAGGGGAAGCCGCAGAGCTGTAAGCCTTTGTTTCTGACTTATGCAGATCAACAGCAGCGTTTTCCGGGAGTTTAAAAATGCAGAATGCAAACAGAAAGGGAAAACCAAGGAAAGGAGAGAAAATGAATTAAAACAAAGCAAAACTCTTGGGATGGTTTATGCTGCAGGGTATTTTCCCAGAGTTCTGTCCAAGAATAATCTAGTAAAAATGTGGACAGAGAACCACCGACCCCTGCTTTCCCCTGAACATATGCAGCTCTGATCAGTCTGGTATTTCTAGAAAAACAAGGTCCTGAACCCGAGTCCTCAGACACATAACAAAGCGCGCTTCACAGCTGTGATGCACAGTGAAGAGCGGCTCCAAGGCCTGAGTGGGTCCCAAGACAATGCCTCCTTTATCACCCAGAGGACAAATATCTAGACAGCAATATTTTCTGCTTGAATGCTTCAAGCAGCTCGTGCAACTCCTGCCTGAAAGGGAAAACTGAGCTCAGAGTGTTTGCTGAGTGATTATTTTAATTTACTACTTGATGTAAATCTAAATGAACTGACACCCAGCTTGAGATGGACAGAAAACAATCACCAAGGGTGGGGAAGCTGGGGGTGGGGGGAAGAGAAGGGGCTTCAGGAGAGGTGCTAAGGTTACACATCAGCTGGAGTGCAGCCCAGGTTTGGACAACTTTTGCAGCGGCCCTGTGAGAGAAGGGGGCGGAGGTGGGGTGGGGGGCGAGCTCAGCATTCCGGTCCCTTCTCTCAATTACCATAATAAGTTCGGTAATTTTGTGCTGTTTATTTATCAGGCCAGGATAACAAAGGGAGCCGCTGAAGTCTGTTCTGAAGGCACCATGACAAAGCACCAGACAGAAAGCGGTCACGTGTGGGGAGATGAGCAGACACCACTTCGCGGGCACCTGATTATTCTTTTCTCGGTATTTAGAAGCAAAAATTACCCTACGGAAAACAGTTGCAGATGCAAAACCACCAACCGGTGTATGAGGCAAATCGGGCGCGCGGGGGTGGGGGTGGGAGTCGTGGAGAATGAAGGAAGGTGAGACAACTAGCCAGTCAAGTTTAAATCCTTATCTGCATCATGTCAACATTTGTTCAAACTCACTGGGAGAGATAAATTATAATTTTAAAAAATCTTTTTCTTAAGTTCTTCTCTTTCCATCTGTAGCTCTAGTGTTTTAGGGCCAGAAGTTCTTTAGGTGGAGTCACTATTTCTGAGAAATTGCATGGTGAAATTATCTCTGCTTAGTTAAGATACACTCTGCCCTGTGTGCCGGTAGTATATAAAGCGTCCCCTTTTCCCTTCTCTTGCCCTCTCCATCCTCCTCCTTTTCGTTTTTGTTCATGAAGCAGTTAACAGGCAGAAGATGAAGATACAGATTCCTATTTCTAGGTTTGTCTCTTTTCTCTAAAAAAGTCTCTCATTTCAGCCATGTCTGCCTAATATCCTTATCCAAACAGTGGCGATGCTTGCTAATGAGCGCGGTCTTCCTTATTTGCAGCAGTGTTATAAATGGCACAGTGTATGCAGATAAAAATCCCCACGCACGGCTCTGAAAATATGCCCAGCAGAGGAGAAATACCGCACTGCTTGTCCTTCCACACTCTGGGTATGGAACCAATCACAGGCAGTGACTTCTCTTTTCCTTATGACCTCTCCCTGCCCTGTGTGGTAGCACATGCCTTCAATGTCAGCATAAACGGGGCCGAGACAAGGGAGTTGCAGGACAAGTCTAGTCTGGGCTTTTTAGCAAAAGCTTGTCTCACAAAAACTCTGTCCTTATATTTTTAGGTGTGTCTATATTAATATTAAGCCCAAGAAAACACACCTATGTATACATACCTGTGTATACAATACATGTATACAACTATTGCATAGCTGGGTTTCTTGAACTTTCCCACTGGTTGTCCTTTTAACTTGAGAAATTTTTACATGGCCTATAGTATCCAATAACAGGTCACATATACAAAACATCTACATATAAATAAAACAGAATGATATTTTAGTTGACTCTTTGAAATACATATATATATTATTAATTACAGAAGAAAGCAAAATTGCTTACTAATAAGATGGATATGTTTATTTTGAAATAAAGAATTAAACTGTCTTAGTAGTTGATACTACAAGGTAGAGAACATTTCACTGTTTTTCAAATAGATTATTTTACTTTTGTTAATACCTAGAACACTTCTATGTATCAACATGTAGCTCAAAATGACAAATAAATTTTTAGGGTCTTTTCAGAAACAGTTGAAAATTCTGTCCTAATTCCAAACAAAAATTCACCTAATGGTCTTTTATAAAACTAAAGTCAATAAGTAGCATTATTTAAAATCAAGAATTACACCACAATACAACCCAAAGATATGCTGATTTATATTTGTATACTGAGGAATTATAGCAGGAAGCAGTAAAATATTTATTTACTGTAATTAAGACATTGGGTTTTATTTATTTATTTGTAAGTGTGTATATTATATGTTTGGGGTACATGTGGTATCCTGTGTGTTCCTATCCATGAGTGCACATAGGCTAGAGAATGTCAGGTGTCTGTTATCACCCTCTGCCATATTCCCTTACAACAGGGTCTCTGACTAACTCTGTAGCTTGTAACCTAGACTTACGACAACAAGTCCCAGTGATCCATCTTCACACCCCAGTGCTCGGTTTTCAGATGCAGGAAACCACATCCAACCAGAATTTTCAGGATTCAATCTCAAGTCCTGGTACTTTATAGCAAACGCTCTTACCCACTGAGCCTTCCTCCCCACTAGGTTTCTCTAAGAGCAAACAGCACTGCACCACAGGGAATCCTTCCCAATTCCATGTACCATGCTCTCAGGTCAGAGCCTGCCAGTGCAGGTACCATGCTTGGCATCCTGTGACAGGGTGACATGCAAAGAGCACATTTTGTGTGTTCAGAATCGAGGCCATACAAAAACATAGCATACAGCACAAAGGCTGTCAGACCTGTTTGATTTTTCAATTGATTTTTGATTTCTGTGTACTCTGAAACCTTTTTAGGAAACTCCACATTTAGTCATGTGAACCTGTGTAAAGTTATGACTCAAAGTTCAAGAAACTGGAATATATATAATGTGTGTGTGCAATATATGCATACCTGTGTGGGTATACGATATATACCTACGTATATTGAATGTATACCTACATGTATCTTCATATTAGGTGAGCCTGAAAGGCATGCCTCTCATAGGGCCTGTATTCCTGTTTCCCACCTGGATGCCTGGAGTTCCTGTAATGGCCACGGATGACTCCACAGTAACTGCCATATGTGAACAGTGGGGTAGAAGCCAGCAGCCTGAGGCTTCCACTTTTATCTTTCTTTAAAAATATTTTTTGGCTGGTTGAGGTTTTGAGTAAGATCTTATTTTGGAGAGATAGTACTACATTTACTTTTAAAAAAAATACTTTTTCCAAAGGGAATGTCTGGGTGTTGGGATTTCATCCCTGCCTGACATTGTCCGTTAAAGACTGAAATTAAGAAGATCATATGCCCCAGTACAGGGGAATACTAGGGCCAGGAAACGGGAGTGGGTGGGTTGGGGAGCAGGGCAGGGAGGGTATAAGGGACTTTCGGGATAGCATTTGAAATGTAAATGAAGAAAATATCTAATAAAAAATGAAATAAAAAAGAAATGTAAATAAAGAAAATATCTACTAAAAAAAAAAAAAAGAAATGTACAGTGTGGCCTTAAGTAGAATGCCCATCCTTTAAAAAGAAAAAAGAATAACACAGTGACTTATAAAGATGACCTCCAGAAACTGGGGTGCCTGATGTCTTTAGAGAGTGCACATATTCTGTATCATGAGACCAAGGCCTTTCCAGAATGACCTGTCCATTTTTCCTGGCCATCTCTACTTGTACATGGAGCCATGTGTGCTCACCCATGATGTGGGATTGGACAGAATCCCTTTGAGCTCGTCTCCATATTTTGTTTCTATATTTCCTACTGATAGGTCACTGTTAGGACCACGTTGTTCAAAGTATGCTCTCAGTCAGCAGCTCAGAGGTAGGCAGTGTTAACTGCTTCGTACAGAGATATTCAGGACTAGATCCAAAGCTCAAGTCAGGCAGCAGAGTTCACCACTGATATCTCTGTGTCTTTCCCATGGAAATGCATTTGGGTATATAAGCTCTTTCTTTGACCACAAAATACCAAGATACCAAAACATCAATTACTGGAGAAACCCATTTAAACCAATCAAAACTAAAATACTCCTTTGTTAATTTGATGAATATTTCCTTTTAATACAATACCATGTTAATTGGTTTGCATTGAACAGAACACATCTACTAATACACGTTCTTGGTATATTTCTTTTCAGAAAAGTTAAATGATGCTTAGAGCTCAAGGTATGTTTTGTAAGACACGCATATTATCCTGGGGTGTTTTTTTTTTTTTCACTAGATAACAAACTTACCTTAAAATCTGGTAGCCTTTAGACACCAGAATTCATTTAAAAAATTCTCTTGACTTGTAGTCTTATTTAACACTAAACTACAGAAATCTGATGGCTAAAAGGGAGAATAGCTAGACTGAGTAATAACCAAGAATGTGACTGAATAAGCAAAGTAGAGTTTTCTTCTAAGTTATCATCCCTGCCTCTAGCAAACTCGGACAAGCACAAGCAGAGACTTTAATAGGCTTTTAAAATAACTTTCACCATACAGTGTACCATACAATGCTGTTTAGATTATTTTATTTCCATAATAAACCTTCATTAAGTATATTTATCTAATGATATGACAGAACCAAAAGGAATATAAAAAAATGTGTGCGTGTGTTAAACATTAGCTTTTGCAATAGATTTATAAATAAATTACAGATAATTTATAGAATCATGCCATATTTATAATTGCATGTTTAAAGCAATCTTCTTATGATAATTGCATTGTATGGCTGACTCTAAGAAAGGGGAAATTACAAATTTATATTTCCCCAGTTTACAGAGATAGGCTGTCTTTTATAGGTAAAATTGTATTGTGTAGGATTCAGAGCGGAAAATGGAGCTTCTATTTCAGTATAACTCAGACCCCATTACTAAATGTTCAGAAGTCTCAGTATAAAAAATTAGGTGTTCAATGTTTCTCAAAAAGGCCATTGCTTAAATTCCAAATTAATTTTCAGACAAAGCTGCTGTGAAATAATCAATAAACTTTGCATGACAAACCAAAACTCTGCTGGACTCTTCAAGATAAATGATACTAAAGCTCTCTTTTGAGAGGAATGAAAGATTTCAACTGCACCAGCCGCTTTCCAGTGCTTGCTGCTTCTTGATTGTCTTTCTAGAATTATTTCAGCATGAGAAACAAGTATACGGTTACAAAATACCTAAAGAACAAAAATATTCCAATTCACTGGCCTCAAATGCTTTATCTATTGCTAGAATATTTCTTACTGACACCCTAGACAGGGACAATTATGTGAATTAACTTGCTTTTGAGGTGGGAAAGAAAATACTACAGTATCTAGTTTTCAAAGTCTTTAGCAGAAACTAGAGGGCAGGTTGAGGATCCCATTAATTCCCACTCTCACATGGACCGGATCTGTGAATCAAGTACCAATGGTTTTTATGCCACCTTCCAGACATTACCCTTCCTGTGAGGAAATCATGCACGAACAGAATCACCCTGGTGTCAGGAAGTTCACATTTCGACTTGAACTCAGAAAGTAAAAGGACTTTCAAGAAGTATCTCATAGCAAGGGAGAAAAAAATGGATAAAACAGTAGCAAAGGGTACCTACAATCTTAAACTCACAATTAGGGAGTTCTCTAAAGAAATGGTTGAGTAAAGATCTGGATGGAGCAGAGACATCAGTAAAGATCTGACCTGCAGCATGTTGACAGCATAAAACCCCTGAGGTAGGAAAGTGACTGGAACACATCAGGAGAGGAAGCCGGCTAAACTGAAAGAGGAAGGAGAGAATGCATCAGTTGCAAATGAGCTCACAGAAACAGCAAGTTAGAGCATCATCCTATGGAAAGAATGATGGTGTTGCTGTCAGGATGTGCAAGGTGATGCCAATGTAAGAAACACCCCGCCCCCTCCAAATATCAGTGTCTGAAAACCCTATAGGTTTCGTTCTTGCTCATAGGAGCTCTACCACAGTTATTCTGAAGATTCTCCAGTTTGTCAGCTTTGTCCTGCCTGGAAGTCAGGCAGACTGAGCAATTCTTCTCTAAAACATTGTTAATTATAGAGGCAGATGGGAAGACTCTCAGAAGGGCCTCCTATCAGCAGCCAGTATTCCTGCCTAGAAAAGCGCTCTTTCACATGCGATACAAAGATTTAGTCAAATAGCCACTTTCCATATCATTTGGGTGGAAAGAAGGAACAGGAATGGGTGGCAGGCACACACAGGTAGGAAGTACAGAGCTACATGCAAATAATTAGTAAATACAGTTGTGAACTGTGCACTAAGAATATTGAGTTTTACAAAAATGAGAGGGGAAGGTTCCAGAGGGTTAGGAAATGTGTCTGCAGGGCAGTAGAGTTTGTATTCAGAGAATAATGATGTTAGGGTAGAAAGGGGAAAATCGAAGCCCTGTAAATGGATTACTTCAGTGATTTGGGAGACATAAAATGGCTAGAGCTGGCATGGTAATAGAGAAGGCGGGAGGATGGTTGGACTAAACATCTCATACTGGGCTTAAGAAATTCAGATTATGGCTTCACCTCTTTTAGTTTTAGCTTTTGTTTTTTTACTTTTTTGAGAAAGGAAACTCAAATGGTTCGTCAGGTTCTACCAGTGTGGGAAATGTCTAGCGAAACAAAGTAGCGAAGCCTTAAATTAACATGGCTGAGTGAGTGTGCCCATCAAAATATGCTGACCCACTCCCTCTTCCTTCTGGACTGGGGGACATTCAGATGTGGACACTCAGGGTACTTTAAGCAATCCTAGCTCTGTCGTTGCTTAAACAACTTCCGGTCCCTGCCCCCCCCCTCTCGGGCCCTCCCTCCTCCTCTTTGTCCCTCCTTTCCCCCTCCCTTCCACCCTTTCTCCATCTGTCTGACACCCCTTTCTCTCTTCCTGTTGATCAGCTCCTTCCTCCTTCTCCTCTTCTCTCCCTACCTGTGCTCCCCTAGTCTCTCCCTGCTCCTCTCTCCTCTGTCACTCTTACTAGACCATCATTGAGCTTCTGAAAGTTCCCAGGCACAGGATGAGGTGCAGCTAAAGAAGACCCTGCCATTTGTACACTTTAGATGAGCTGTCTTTGTAACCCAAATCTATCCCACAGGGAACGGATAGTGCTCACTTTCACTCAAGTGTCTTCAATGCAGTCAGATAGTACCTACTCCAAACAGCAGGGTCATAAGACTACAGTTTAGAGGAATTGTCTCATGTGAGCATACTCTAGGGCAGCGGTTCTCAACCTGCCTAATGCTACAAACCTTAAATACCATCTCTCATGCTGTGGTGACCAGCAACCATAAAATTATTTCATTGCTACTTCATAACTGTAATTTTTCTCCTGTTTGGAATCATATTGTAAATATCTGCGTTTTCCAATGGTCTTAACTCACTGCTGTGAAAGGATTGTTCAACTCCCAAAGTGTTCTCAGCTCACAGTTGAGAACCTCTGCTCTAGGGCATCAGCCAGAAAGAGAAAGCTCACCACTCTCTCACATCCTGTGTTATAAAGTACAGTACAAATTCTACTTCTTCTTGGAATTCATCAATATTTTGAGGAGCAGTTTTTGTCATTGCTACCCATCTCCTTCTCTTGGGCTCATGCGTACTATTATTTTTAGGTTAAAAAAAATGGAATGTTCATATAAATTTTCAGTTTCAGCCCCTAATGAGTATTGCTATTTGCCTTTACACAGACTTTTATTGTCTTAAGTGTGAGGTCATGCAGTGGCCCAGGAGCTTCAGCAAAACAAGTTAAGAAACCAAAACAATTCAAGCCTGAGAAGGGAGCTGACTATACAGAGCGTCAGGAGCTCTCCATGGCAGCAAACTTAAAATGTAGAGGTCCTACTGTGTACATTATTTCCTTTCATAACATGGAGCACAGCAGCAAATACACCATGCGAGATGCACTCCTTATCTGAAGAGTGCTCTATTCTCTTGCACTACCTGCCCACACCTACACGTCAAATCTTTATTTGCTATGATTACATCCCTCAGGTCCTACCAGAGAAGTTACTTTCATTTACTCTTTGCGTTTCTTCCAGTCTTCCCAAATTACCCAGCTGAAGCCATTACGCACTTGCAGGCTTTGGAAATCACTTTTAACTTTGAGAGCAGTCAGCTATCCACTGAGCCTCAGATGCTAATCTGTTGAATGGGTAAATCTTTCCAGCCCTTTCCAGGATAAGGCTCTGTGACACAGCCACGAAGAGGTAGGCGTCCTGGTTTAGGGGCCTTCAGGGATGGGATCTGTTTTAACGCTGTGCTCACTCAGGCCAAAAGCCATGTGCACCCTGGCACCCCATAAGCCTGGCCCATCAGTACTCTGAGAGTAAGCTATAGTCACCCATATCTTCTCATGGTCACTGAACTTGGACAGAACATTCCAAGGAGAAAAAGAATGTAACAAGAGTACGTGAGATTGCCTTTTTATTTTATTTTTTCCAGATTGCTGCTCTACTCTCCCATGGTATTGTTTAATCCAAGAATGATGAGGACCTTTTATTTGTATGTTTGGAGCATGCTGCTACTTTAAAAAAAATCACAGTTTTTCTACAGGCAGAGGAATGGTCAGGATGAGCTGCGGCAGCTCCTCCTAGCCAGCTTTATTTGGAACGTGGTACGTTATAATTGACAGGCCTGACAAGCACGTTGGTCTCATCGGCTGCATGTCAGGATTCCTGCCCTATATTTCCATATCAGCGAGCACTTCCAGTGTGTCCTTGAACTAATTGAAAATCTCCCTGGGTTTCAGGTTCCCCATCTTTGTTGAGGGACCCTCGTCATTTGCCACATACTCGCAGGAGGCTCCTGAGCATGCGGAATGCTGTCCTATAGCCTTGAGAGATTTTCTATCTCTTTACAGTGTGACTCTGATGTCTATTTGCTTATCCTTTAGAGAGAGCAACTCATATTGTACTTCTCATTCTCCAAATAGCATGTGAATTATATCAGTCTGTTAAAAAAAAAAAAAAAAGACAATTGGTGATTTTTAGAGCCACAGACCCAGTTCCTCTGCATTCGTTTTTCAGTTTTTCACCCTTCTGGATTTTACTTATTAGGAAAACAACTTAAAATGTTTGAAGACTTTTGCAAGCCAGTATTTAAGGCTTAAAATTGCCCATGTCCTCTCAAATGCTGTTTTAGTTAATACTTGGAAAAGGAAGGGGTTATAAAAGAATGATGGCCAGACTCCTGTGTTTCTAGTTGATTTATGGCATAAAAAATATCCTACATAGCAACTGGGATTTTAAATACAGAACTTTATTTCCCATGCTACAGGAAGACAAGAGCTCATCCTCTTGGATGCATAGAGAAGCAAATTGGCAAAGATCAGGAGAAGGTAACAGGCTGTTTTAAAGAGTTATGTAAAAGGAAATGTCTGAATTCAAAGGAGGTCAGATTCTTCATTGACCCGGAGCATCAGAAAGGGAAGCTGGCATGTGCAACCTTGTCCTCCTTCATTTTTACCTCCGTGGTCAAAAAGCCGCACCCGTATGAACACTGTAAAGAATTTGCTTTCTTCCCTGAGCTTGAGCATGGAGGAATTAGCTCCCTGGGTGAGCGAAGGTGAAAAGAAGCTACTTTGGGGAAATAAGCAATGTTCACAGGCAAGAGAAAGTTTGAAGCAAACATATGGTTGGAATGCTCAAGTCGATTTTAGATCAAGCTGAGAGAGTTGAGATCCGAGGGTTCAGGGATCCAGTTCAGTGCACATTCCTACTGTGCCCGACTACTAATTGCAACCTATGTTTGTCAATCAAATATTTGCAATTAACAAAAATATTCCCCTAAGAGACATAGAACAGAGCCGGCGAAGGGGTCTGGCACACTGCTAAATAGAGCGAGCTGCACACAGAAAATAAAATAAAATACGGTATTAAAAATATTCTGCAGCTGATAACACTGCTAGACACTCCCAGTCAAAACATTAACAAGCAGGATAGGTGGCATGGAGGCTTTTCAAAGGGATTTTGCTCAAAGAACAGAAACTTTGATCTCAGGGCCTCTGACCCCTCCTCCACCTCTGATTCTTCAATCTACAAGTACATATAGTGGTTTAATTTAACTCTGTGCATAATTTGCCTAAGGATAAAACTTGATCTAGATTTTTTTTTCACTCCAATTTTTCAAATGCTCTACTTTCCCCCTCCCCCCTTCTCCCCTCCCACACAGATTTCGAGAGGGAAAGGCTGAAGAGGAAGGTGACTGGAATATTAAGGACTGTCAGATATTCGGAGGAAACTCTAATTTGTAAATTGGTAGAAATGCCAGTAATTTGTTGGGAATTGAAGACCTTGTGTATTCACAAGTGAAGCTTGGCAGCTGTGCACTGTTGTTTTGTAAATCAATATTACATCTGAAGGTGCTGTTTGAATGCCTGTGTGTCATCGGGGTTTGTCTGCAACACAGTTCTGTGATAAGAAATGTTAAAACAAAACAAACACAATCCCTTCCCTGTCCACAACATGAATATAGCATTCCAATCAAGATAGACCTTTTGTAATTAATAAAATCCATTGACCACACACACACACACACACACACACACACACACAAAATGCTATTGAATGGAAGCTCCCTCCCAATATTCCACAAGAAAGGACTGCGTGGCTGTCAGATTAACAGAAGTCAAGAGGAGATGAGACAACACTCAGTACTACTAAAAGAGTGCCATGCATAATCAACAGAATACGCAGGCCTGTTTAGGAAATTAAGGGGAATCCAAGGTGACTTGGGGTCACATAGGAAGTCACAACGGCCACTAACTGGAAAAGTGAGCATTAAAAATTCGTCATTTGGTTTAAATAAACTCATCTCAATCATTATTAGAGACTGCATAGGTTTAATCAAAATTAATTGCTTGAGTGAATTTTTCAGTTTTATCTGGTCATTATCAGCCTTGGAGCTGCGGTGACTTTGTGCTGAGATGCTGGCTGCTGGAGGAGAAAAGAGCTGGGTCTCAGCTGCTTTTTGACTGTCTACAATTCTTACTGTTGTGGGCACAGTTAGGAGCAGCCACAAAGACAGGGGAATGTGATCAGCAGAAGGACACTGTTTCATTTATTATCTTTGTTATTTTTAATTTGTGGGCATGCATGTGTGTATAGGTGGGATTATGCATGCATGTACTTGTGTATAAGGTTGCACAAACATGTATGTATGTGTGTGTGTGTATGTGTGATATATATGGGGGGTCAGGAGTAAAAGTTGGATGTCTTATTTTATCATCCTCTACCTTAGCTTTTGAGTCAGACTCCCTTATCTTGTTGCTAAGTGGCCTGTCCAGCAAGCTTTAAGGACCTTTCAGTTTTCACTGTCCATCCATGCCAGAGCTGGGGTTACAGCTCTGAGGACCCTATCCAGTTCTTAAGTGGATGTTGGGATGGGAAGTCAAGTCCTCATGAGCAGCCAGCATTTCACCTGCTGACTGTTCTCACTAGCTTCCACATTGTCTTGATGAAATACATAACATCAAGTGTAATTGTCATTCTGGCTCCCTTTACGAGGTAACTATTGCCTTGAGTTTACTAATAAAACAGCCTACATTCAAGGTTCTAAAGATGCAAGTCCAAGATAATATTCTTGCAGTGGTTCAATGGCTTCCAAAGATTTTCTTAATGTCAGATCATTCATTAATAAAACTTTTGAACACAAAATATATAATGGTTTACAATGTATACCACTAGCAAAGCAGAAATTTTAACAGGTCATCATGCAAAATAATTAGAAAGTAACAGCCCCTTCCCAAATTCCATCTTCTTTGGGCTCCTAGATGACTCTCTCCACAGTAAGAAGCAGATGAAGTTGGCAGGGCCCACATCTCCATGAGTAGTCTGGGTCTTTGCTGACCCGAAGCCCAACAGCAAGTGGAAGGTCCTTGTGTGCCATCAGAGAACAGCAGCATAGATCCGAGGAAAAGTGAGGAAGTGGATGGACTTAGGTTCGTAACGCTATGCCTGATTCACTCTGATTGCTTCAACACAGAGGCACAGGCACAGAGCCCACTCCTAACCAGATAATATTGAAAGCATATCTTGAAGAATTCTTTTTGATTAAGCTCAAGTACCACCTAATAATAGTAGAGATTGATTTTTTTTTTAATACTCGGTGAGGAGTTTGCATAATACCCTTAGTATGGGGAAAAGGAAGAAAAATACAGATCATCCCTGAGTAAGTGTGTGTGTGTGTGTGTGTGTGTGTGTGTGTGTGTGTGTGTGTAAAATCACAGGGGAAGCTTGCTTGAGTAAAGATAATAAAAACTCTTTTGACTTATTAGGGGATGTGGTCCTGTTGTGTTCCTGCTAGTTGACTTTCAAGCTCAAGTGTAAGTGACCAGATAGAGTTTCCTTTAGTCTTCTATTCTTAACTACTTATCTGTAAAAGAGACAATTTGTAGACTATTTGTGAGCATTGGGAAATTTTTTTTGAAGTGATTCATACAATATATTGTAGTATTTGCTCTTTAAATCATGACTATTCTTATTGTACAGCTGGAAGAGACAGTGAATCCTAGGCCCAGTCTAAAAAGGCCATTCAGTTTTCAAGTGGACTGAACTGCAATTATAAAAAGTGTGAGACAGGGTTCCCAAGGGAGGAGCTAGAGAAAGTACCCAAGGAGCTGAAGGGGTCTCCAACCCTATAGGTGGAAGAACAATATGAACTAACTAGTACCCCCAGAGCTCGTGTCTCTAGCTGCATATATAGCAGAAGATGGCCTAGTTGGCCATCATTGGGAAGAGAGGTCCCTTGGTCATGCAGACTTTATATGCCCCAGTACAATTGAACACCAAGGCCAAGATGTGTGAGTGGGTGGGTAGGGGTGCAGGTCGGGGGAAGGGGGAAGGTTTATTTGACTTTCAGATAACATTTGAAATGTAAATAAAGAAAATATCTAATAAAAATTGGGAAAAAGTGTGAGAATATTTTCCTCTTAGAATACAGCTTCCCCCAATAATATCATATTTAGGTTCTACAACAGTTTTGAAAGAGAAAGAATAAGTTTGATTCTTTCCTATTTACAAATGACGGAAGTTTGATAAACCATTGTCACTAGGTGATAGAGCTGAAAATCAAAATTGGACTTTCTAATTTCTGGTCCAGACTTGTTTGTGCTATATCACTATCAAAAACCTCAATCAGATAGATAGTATATGTATATGTGTGGTTAACGAGGTTTTTCTTCTCTTAAGTCTATTTAATTCTGTGCTCTCTCCTTGATACACGCCACTTCTTTCTTCTCTCCCCCTTTCCTTCCTCTCTCTCCTCCCACATTTTTTTTCTCTCCCTCCTCTACCTAAGACCGGGTATGTTAAAGATTTCTCCAGCAATCTGGAGAAGCCATGCATTTTTTCCTGCTGATGATAGGGGCAGTAAATATGAGCAAGTTCCTCAGAAGCCTTTATTTACTTCATGTTAATGGTTATCTCTTGCCCAACTAAGACACATGGCTCAGTTCTCAATGAGAAGGCCAGTCACTCACTCACTCACTCACTGTTGGTTTGAGTTGTACTTAAGCAACGGAACACTTTCAGGAACTCAATCTCAATTTTCCAAAATTATAATGACAGTCTTTATTATACAAGATCAATAAATGTTTTACTTATGTCTAAACTTTTTATTACTATTACCTTTTGAAAGGCCAAGGATTTGACTTGGCTTTGCATATGCTAGAAAAATGCCCTTCCATTGAGCTATCTAGATGTTTTGTTTGTGAATAAATAGATGAATGCATAAAAGAAAAACAGCCTCACTCTGAAGTGAGCTAGGTGAGCTTTTGGAGGAAAAAATGATTTACTTGAGTCTATAAACACAGGAGAGAAAAAGCATGCTTTATTACTTAGCATATTTTCTTTTCTCACTCACCAACTTCACACTCTAAATAAACAACATGATTCCCAGGCACCATTCATACTAGAGTGGTATGGACATATTCCAAGCAAAATAGAACAAGAATAGTTGAGGATAAACACAAATTGAATTGTGCTGAATCCAGCTTGCAGCCCTAGCCTGATATTGGCCAGGGTCAGCCATATGTGGAACCTGAACACATCTTTGGCACCATGTTCATTTTCATAATAAACTTCTTTTGTTGCTCTCACACAGGTTCCCTGGTTTACTGTCTGAAAATAAACACTCAACAGAACAAGTGCTTTTGCTGAGTTCAAACTCTGTCACTCAGCCTTTGTTTTCATGGTCTTCCCTCGGTGTCTATAGTTTCTAAGGCAGAATCTATATGTCTTTGCTACAATAGTTACAGCATGTGTCTTGCTGCAACGTAATCCTATAATTTTAGCAGTACAGGATGAAGGTGGGAATAGATGCCGTCCATAAATTTGGCTGGAAATATGTCTTTCAGTATGTTGCCTCTTTAGAAAAAAAAAAAGTACTTTAAGTTAGCCACAAAGCAAGCAGAAATACCAGAAATGTGTCACCCTTCTGTGTTTATGACAGTTATCCTGGCTTGGAAGCAAGCCACAAGGTGTGTTCCTTTTGGAGATACATGTGACAAAGCTAAAAATAGAAATAGGAATATTAGATCATTAAAACCAAGTGGCACTATGTTGGGACTTCCCAAGAATGAGGTTATTTTGGCCACACTAATCTTAGAAAGTAGAAGGACACCCATCCTCCCTGCCAGGTTGTGCTTCGTGTTTGATCCTCGATAGGTAGAAATTCTCTGCTTCCCCCTGGTCCTCCTAGGCTGCCTATGGGCTCTATTGCAGCCTGCTGAGCTACTTTGGAGGCAAATGATACGTTTTTAAATAACACATTAATATTAAGAAGATTTCAATGAGCATATCAAGGTCAAAACCATTCAGTCCTTCACAGATGTCTAAGTGTCACATGAAACCAATGCCACCTCCCCACATGTGTCAGCTTCTTCTGGACCTTATAACACAGATGAAGAACAAGGCGTATGATGTTAAATGGTGAAAGCCTCATGGCACAGACACACACAGTATGTGTGCAATGTGTGAAATAATATACACAAGAACAGTGCCCTTTGCTTTATGGTCTAGTGCTGTTCTCCAGAGGACATTTCGTCACTACAAACAAGTGTGCTGCTTCTGGAATTGCAACGTGCCTTTTCTCTAAGGGAAATGTGGGAGGGTGTGTGCAATTCCATCACCCTCTGTCCTTGATTTCCTTACAATTTTCTCAAAGTTATGTTCTTCATTGATCATGGTTCAGAAACAATGGCTTTAACCCTGGCCCTTAGCACATCAGGCAAAACCCCTCACAATCTAAACAATGGCCCGAGGCTCTAGAGTGGAATGCAACTGGCCCATCAAAGAGCACTGACTTTTTGCCAATAGGTCGTGTGTGTGTGTGTGTGTGTGTGTGTGTGTGTGTGTGTGTGTTTTGGAATCATTGTGAGTGAAGAAGAAAATTTAAGGCAAGGTCTTTGAAAAGTTTAACTTTCTGTAATAACGATTCTGAGCTATGCACATACTATTATCAGGCATGCCTACTTCAGCAGACCAATGAAGTATAAAGACAGGCCATGTGAGACAAGTCATTAGACAGATAAAAGGCTGTCAGAGGCTGGACTCTGCAATAGATCCCAATCCGAAGTCTGGTATAACATACTTATGAGGGATCACCACCCAAGACATAGGCAGGGTAAGACAGAGAAGGTAATCCACATGCTCTGTAACCCTAACCCTGATGTCCTGAGGCATGAGAAGAGTTCTACAGAGAAATTTCCTTACTTTGGACAAAAACATCCACTTCCCAATGCCTTCGTGCCAGTCTCTAGATGGAAACTGTCCTGAAAGGAATGGGCATCTAGCATTGTGATGGTGCCAGTCACAGAAACCTTGGAGAAGCTGGAAACAACTTGCCTTTGGCCTGACAGTCCTATGATTGGCAACCACGTCCTTCTTTAAAGAATGACTTAGGAGCTTCTTCCACATGTCCACTATGGGGCTATGTCATGTAAGTGTGTTCACTTGACGATGGCACTAAATGTAGGCCCGGTGTTAGGTAAAAATAGACCTGAGGACTTCCCTGCCCTGCAAGGAGTACCAGCCATAGGCTTTAGGTAAAATATGTGATCCATATTCAGATTTTTTAGTATTTTTTTCAGAGAGAGAGAGAGAGAGAGAGAGAGAGAGAGAGAGAGAGAGAGAGAGAGAGATATTTAAGTGCCTCAAAGCTGGATTTAAACTTCTCCCCCTGTGAAAGTTAGAACCAATGTTCTTCTAGCCACGAATTCTTCAATACTGAAGAATTAAGTTTCCCTTTAACATCTGTGGAGAGGGGTCTTGATGTATTTCATGGATCATTAAAGTCTTTATAAAGGAATCTACGAATTATATATATTTCAGACAATATACAAAATGAATTTTAATAAATTAAAGAGATATTATATTTTTTCTATAGGAATAATGTACTTGGCTCTATTTGATTAAGATGCTACTTTCTGAGAAATAGCCAGAATTCCTTATTGCTTAACTATGAGATTGTAGAATTTGTGGAATGACAAATCTCAAGTTGCAATTTTTAAGAACTTAACATTGAAAAAATTTAAATGTTCTAAATGCAACTATTGAGATTTTCTTCACCCACTGCCAATTAAAAGTTCATCATCAACTCTCTGGTAGGTAATGCATGGAGGTTATACTGTGTTAGCGAGAACACAGGACAGTCTAGTAAGCTGTGAGTAGATTAAATGTGCATGAAATGTCCTTCTCAGATAATTCCAGCCTCTGGGTTAGTGGCATATCCTTTAAGTATCAGGAATGTTAATTGCTACAGTAATTCCACAAAGTCACTGTTTGTCTCACATGCATTCATGACCACTGCCCCAGCTCAGGGGTCACACATTAGGGTGAACTGCATCCATCCACCTCCTCTGCCACCATACACATACATCTTATAAAGGGTCACAAGTCTCTGCCATACTCTGCATTTATATTCATTGTAGTATGTGTGAAGTTGCCCCTCTTTCCTGCTTCTTTAAAAGTTATTTAGCACACTTGTGTCACTGTCCCAGTTACTAATACTAGGAAAACTGTCCCATGTTTACAACTGAGTTATTCCAGACAGTTCTCAGAAGTGTTTTGGAAGTGCATTGCTTGACTCAAATAAGTGGTATTTCCATCCAAACATCTGAATCTCTGTGGTGTAATAAATGAGGGTATGAAGAAATCTCAGAGCACCTAGACATCCTAAAACAGATCAAATGCTTCCCATGTTATGGGTGCATTGTTTTTAGGTGTTGAAACTAACATACTAACTGGTTCAAAGGCCCTTGATCAATTAATAGAGGACTTTAGATTTAGTTTGGGCTCTAATCCTATATACAGTTCAGCAAGCAATAATTTTAGAGTCTTCAAGGATTCATTTAGAAGGTCCCTGAGCAAAATTAAGGTTTGGGGTTTTATGTTGTTTTTGTTGTGTGTTGTTTAGTTTTAACTTTATTTTTTTTCTCTGTACTCCCAAGCATACATTACTATGGAGTTTTCCAGAAGTTACACACATGAAGAGTCACATGTATGAAGATGGACACAATGACATCATGCTTATAATTAATATAATAAACACTCACATGTTCTAAATTTTCTGAAAGATCAATTTTATGGAATGAAAATGTACATTTCCAGGAATTAACTTGGCCTCTTTTCATTATTTCTGCCACGATCTGAATATTTTTTGTTGACATTATAAACATCCTTTACATCATTACCTATCCAGCAATAATTTTAAAATTTAAAAGTTAATTTTCTGAGGGTGGGGAATTAGAATGGGTCATGCTAATTCCAGCAGGCAAGATTAAGTCCACTACCACAAAGCTTGAGCCATATTTGAAGCAAGCTTTATTAAATACTGTCCAGGATAATGGACACTGGACTCTCAGAGTATAGCACCAAGTCAGAAGCTTGTAAAGGCAAAAACTGCAATGCTACATACTTCCACCTTTGTCTAATTGGGGCGGGGGTGGGGTAAGCATACATCCTGAGATGCTTTCTGTCTACTACCTCCAGCGTCTGTGTGATCAAGCACACCCTGCACAGTTGGGGCAACCAAACTTGTTTAAAGAAGCAAAAGACATTGCTTATTGTCTAACAAGGTCTAACAAGAACAACAGTCCCCAGCGTTCCAGGTAATCTGTCTTTGGGCAAGTAGGGCTTACAGGTTAGAGCCATTTTATAGATCTCTTAAGCCCAGCAACCGAATGTTAAAACATAACTTTAGCCATTACATGTATACCTTTAATCTCACCAGCCAGAAGACAAAGGCATGCAAATCTCTGTGAATTTCAAGTCAGGCGGATCTACATAGCAACTTTTAAGACAGCACAGCTACCTAACAAGACCCTGTCTGAAAAAACCAACCAAACAAACAAATACATAAACAAAAGACCTTTTTCACTTTTTTAGCTGGCCAATGGTGGCACAAGTCCTTTAAGCCCAGCACTCAGGCAGCAGAGACATGTGGATCTCTGTGAGTTGGAGGCCATGAAGAACAAGGTCCAGGACAGCCATGACTGCATAATGAAACCCTCTCTTGAAAAACAAAAACAAAACAAAACAAAACAAAACAAAACAAAACTTACTCAAGGAAAGGTATACATTGTTTGATCTTCTTTTTCTTTTGCAAGAAGTATTTTGTATTCTCATGTGTAACAGTCACACATAAATTCATTCTATGATTTTGCTAATTTTTAAGAGTTTTAGAGGGGCAGTGTGATGGCTCAAATTGGTCAAGGTATTTGCTGTCAAGATTTGTGACATGAGTCATGATATAATCAGACTTCACTTAATAAAAAGATAAAACTGACTCTTGGAGGGAAGCTGTCCTTTGACTTCACCTGTGGGTCATGACACATACATACAGCAATCAATCAATCAATCAATCAATAAAAAATGTTATATAATAAAAAGCATATGAGAGATCTGGGACCTAAAGACTTAACAGAAGCTCACGTAGGCCATCTTTTCAGCTGCAAATGCTACATTTATTCCCAAATATGTATTTTCTTTCCTTTGCCTCAAGAGGCCCATAATGGTCCTTTGATTTAGAAAGACATCATTCTGAAATGAAATGAATTCTTTATATGAATAAAAAATCAATGGGAGAGAATATTATCTAGTATAAACCAAGTATTAACCGAGTAAAGAGAAGAACTAGTCAAATGACAACTAGCCTATTTGTAAGAAGCTACATAGCTGAGTGAGAAGCTTCCCTTAGCTTAGAAGTGCTGGGCTTCTTTAACCTAGGGAAGGAAGAACCAACCAATAAAACTGCCATGCTAGGGGAAGGGGCCGTTTTGTGAAGAAGCAGAGACTCTACCTTGCTCCTGTGCTAATAATCAAGCAATTCTGAGAGGCTTTGGTTTATTTGATTGACTTTGTTTATTTTCCCTAACAGTGACATTCATAAGAAAGCAAGGCCAGGTGTCAGAAGGCAGCTGAATGGCCAACTGCATGAAGTGCAACTCCATGTAGTTTGATAATGAGCAGAGAGCCCTGAGCCAAACATTGTGAATATCAGCTTTGGGACCAACATCCTGGAACACTGTCACATTAAATCTGGGCTATTCTCTGGAAGGAAAAATGTCCGTGGGCACTCATTGTATTTTAGATATCAAAAAGCTAAACACCAGTTTTTATGAGTTCAGTGTGATTGAGGCATTGAATCAGATTAAGTTCCCCTTTCCCTAAATGAACATCTTTGTTTCCCCCTCCCCTTTCTTCCATTTTCTATTAGCAGAAAATATGTCTGGCCAAAAAGTCTCCCAGGTGCAAGTTTTGTCAAAGATATACTGCAAATTGATTGCTGCTGGTCCAGATAGGCTGGGTGTGCAAGAGTCTCACTCACTATCAACACCATCTGTATGTGAACTTCTATTTTTTCTTTCATTCCAAAGCCTCCAATCCGTGGAGTTCATTATTCAATTGGATTCCCAAAGCTGATTTGTGGAAGCAGCAGATCTCTAAAGGATTCTATTCTAAGGGAGCATTGTGTCCTACAGATCCAGTGACCAGCAAGTGTCAACTTGCACAGAAAACACAGGGAAGGAAGCTTCATTTCGTATCTTCACTCCTAAAATACCAGGCTTCTCATGAATTTCAGATCCACTTGGCTTTCTACGTGACCAGGTCATGTGATCATTTCCTGGAAATAGAGAAAAGGCAAGAAAAATCTGTGAGAGGGGATCAGAGTCAGCCAGACACGGGTTGTGTGAAGTCTGCCCTTTGATTTACTGTGTGTCCACCCCATTTAGCTGTGTAAGTATGCTGTGTTTGTGACACACAGAAAGTCAGCATAGTTCCTTATTACATCCAGGGTTCTGTATTGGGAGATGAATTTGAAAATGTGTGTCCGCCTTTGGTGACATTGGCTAGGAACCTCTGTTGACTTCCTCAGAAGCAACTTTGAGGTTGAAGATCCGTGATTGGAATGCCTCAACTCTGACCTCTCCCATCCTTCTTGTTATGAATGGACCAAGCCCTATTTAAGCCACATTTCTAGCCTCCTGACATAAGGCTAATAGGGAGTAGTGTATTCTCAAAAGCCTACCATGGCAGCTGTCAACATGGTTGTTGTCGTTGTTGTCGTTAATAGCAGCAGTGGGAATGAACGTGTTTATTTTTACCGTCCAAACCCAGCCTGCCCTAGTAAAGCTATAGGAAGTTTTACGTTTTTCTGCCCCTTGATGAATCAGAGGGCCGGCATATATGAACCCTACATCTGTTAGAACAAAATCCTTAGCAGCAGGAGGAGAAACCATAGGGTTTGTTGTTTCAAAACTAATTGAATATTGGTAGACACTAGAGACTATTCTCAACTCCTTGCCCTTGTTTCTGATTATCCTAAAATTTGGAAATACATGCATTGCTGTGGTCCAGGATCCCCTGCAATCAGGAACTGCCAAGTACTTCATTTGTGTTTCAGGCTCTTTAAAAGCAGCCAGGAAATCTATGGATAAATTTTTTTCTCTTGATATAAAAGGACAAGGGTCAATGGAGCTTATGAAATCTGTCATCCTTCCAGCTGCCTTAACCATTAATAACCTGGATAGAAAAGAGTTGGCTATGCATGACTGTAAAGAAGAAGACAAGATAAGAACAGGTGCAGACCTGGCTTTATCAAGCCAGGAAATCATGCCTGCTACCCCCTTCCCTAGCTCCATATGTCCTGTCATACCAGAAAGCAGAAACCACTTCTGTTTAATCTGGCTGCCACACTGAACCTTGGGTTTCATAAGAATGGATGGATGATACAGGATACAATGTGTGTAGATGTTGTAGAAGTTGTTAAGGGCATTTTTTTCTTTTAAATTGAAAATCAGTTGTAAAATATGAATTCCCCCATAAGCTTGGGACAGTGGTTTGGGACGGTAGTGACTTGATTTTTATATCTACTCATTTATATTAAGAGTGTATTTTTCATTCACCAAGTAATCTGGGTTTTGAAAGTTCATAGAAGACACAACCCTTAAGGAGTTAAGAATGTATTGACTTAGCTCCTTTGTAAAATTACCTAATTCCTGATATAGCACCATAGAGAAAACAAAGTCTTATTAAACTATTAGTTGCTAAATTGTAAGATATGGGACCACTTCTACTGTAATTTAAAACAATCTCCAAGATATACTGAGTGCTTGCTACATGCCAAACACCATGTTAAGTATGTTACATAAAGTAAGTAACTGAATCCTAGGACAGTTCTTGAATAAGCACATTACCTCCCATCCTTCACTCATGCTACAGTTGAGGCACAATAAAGTTACATGTGTTGACAGAATATACAGAAGGTGATGGCAGAGCCAGAATCCAACCCATGGCCCCTGGATAGAATCCAGTGCATTCCTGGGAATGCCACAATGTCAGAGAATAATTTCTAACCTTGCTCTGTCACTTACCTTGTTCTGTGATCTTGCAATCATCATACATCTGCTTCCCTAACTTCCTCAGTCGAATAAGTTATCAAATGTTAACAATAAGAAACTGCTATAGTAACTGCACATGGCGAAGCAGCATAAATGTCTTCTGCAGTAACTTCATATGGTATGACAATATAAATGGTCACTACAGTAACTGTACCTGGTGGGGCAACATAAATGGTCACTACAGTAACTTCACATGGTGGGGCAACATAAATGGTCACTACAGAAACTTCACATCATGGGGCAGCATAAATGGTCAGTGCTTTAAGGTCTATAGGTTTTTTTGTTTGTTTTTTTGTTGTTGTTGTTGTTTTTTTGTTTTTTTTTAATGAAGCTTCAGCCCAATTCCACTAAAACAAGGAAATGTCCTGTTTCTCTAGAGTGGACTGTAGTTCTTGAAATGTAGTCTGGACTTCAAATAGACCCAAATAGTTTTTTAAAAAATATATGTCAAATATTGTTTCCAACTGGGTAAAATAAAAAGCTTTCGTTTGACTATCTGAAGAGCTAATGTTTGTCTTCGTAAAAGCACTTGTTAGAAAAACTAGCAAGGATCTTAGTCATCATTCACATGAGGAGGGGGGAAGGTGCAGATAGAACAGAAATCATGAATCGTACACTGGAAATGAATTCCTGAGTTCTCACCAGGGAGAATACTGTCCTGGACTCTTCCTCTTGCTCCCTTCTCTCCTGACAAACAGCTTATGAAGCTGTTAGCTTATTAAAACTATATAAAGAAGGTTCCTGACACAGAGGTACCTATTGTTCTAAAGCAGAAAATGCAGAAAGGACACAGCACAAATTAAGACTTTTCACTAAGTAAAATGAACCTTAAACAAGGAATGACTTAAAAAAGGAATGAATGACAGAACAGACACCTGAGATGTCCTTGAAAAGTCACAATACTGTTCACTCAGACTATGGAGGGATAAAAAACAGTATTTATTCTAAGTAGAGATCCTCCTGAAGGGGATCAGGGACCTTTGAATAGGTGAGTTTTCTGATAATGTAGCTGCTTTCAGCAGGAACAGTTAGTTCTGAGGATGATCAAGAGCTAATTCCTCAGGAAAAGACAGGTTTCCTTGGACATCATGGGAAGATACGGCCTGTTCCATTGTGTTGATCTAGCCCTGGCTTACAGAGGGTAGAGACAGTGCTGGGAGCCAGCACAAAACTCTCGTTTGTATTCAATTGGTTTGTCTCTTCCTCTGCCTCCCTTGGCCAAAGGGAAGGAATATGGCGAGTGCTTCCTTCTTTTAATCCTCACATTAAGGACCTTCAGTTACTTAGATAATAATCAACTTTGAACAGTGAACAGTTCTAGTTAATAAATGAACTAGGGATAAAACGGGTCTGATGGCAACAAGTCACAGTGTCAGTATAATAGAGGCCCAAACTTTGGACTTTCTTTCCTCCTCCTCCAGATAGGGAAGACGGGATGCACAGTTAGCTGGGATGTCTTCTCTCTGAAGGCTTCCCGCATTTCCGCGTTAACCTGTACCCTACACGTGTCCTGGTCTGATGCTCTACTGTGGGCCATGTTTCAGAGACTGTTGCCTTTACCCCAGACTGGTTCTCTCTCAGCCCTCTTTTCTGTTTCAGCTCAGGCATACTGATAGGATAAGGGTATTCATGCAGCTATGCCTGAGGGGTGGAGATAGGCATCAGTCCACTTGTTTAGATTCCTTTTCCTATCTGGACTTAGTGAGCTGCTCCTCAGCCATGCCTAGGTACACTTGATGCACATTCTGGCTTTTCATTTAAGGAACACAGAAATCTTTAGTTAAAATGCTGGCCAGACAAGACTATGCAGTTATTATCCTCGTTCCTATATTCCTAAACTATTCCCAATCTCAGTTTCCATAAAAATTATTACGAAAGACTGAGAGTCCCATGATGATTTTATGCATTTCTCCCAGCATTGTCATAAAATGTTCCCAGAGACAAGAGTTGAGAACTTTGACACACTGATGTGTGCTTTCAGAGGAATGCTATATTCCTGGTACTTTCATGTGTTTTCAATGTTAATTTATTGCTCCTGTACGTGGGACTCATGCTATCAGTTCTGGCAGTATCAGATTACAATAACTGTATAGAATGTTTCAGAAATAAGTTTAACTTTCCACATTATCCCATATCTTCCTTTTCCTGGGTCTTCTTGCCTAGTCAAACTGAATTCCAGTTGCCACTTCTGTTTCCGTGTCTTTCTAATGCAATTTTCACACCTAAGATGTATCCAACTACCATTTTCCATTTATTTATATTTAAAAATTGATTACACTCATGTGTGTATGAGCACATACATACAGCTGCTCATAAATGTGAAGAAGAGGGGACAATTTATAGGAGTCTGTTCTCTCCTTCTTCCTTGTAGGTCTTGGGGATTGAACACAGGTTATCAGGCTTGGTAATAATCACCTTTATCCGCTGAGCCATATTGCCAACTCTGTCTCTCTTTCAATATCAAATCTTTGCTTTATAAAATCATCACCTCTGTTAACATCTCAATTTGATCTGTTCTTTCCAAAACCAATTAGCCAGTAACTATGTGATTCAACACGTTTTCTAATTGTTTCATCTAGATAAGCCTACATTCTGAGTTAAATGACAAATGCCACAAAATGTCATTGCTCTGCTCTCAGTGACTTTTAGGGATTGAGTACATCGTGTGTGTGTGTGTGTGTGTGTGTGTGTGTGTGTGTGTGTGTGTGTCCAATTCCCTAATTGATATATAATCAAGTATCAAATAAGATCACAAAATAAAACTAAAATCTGAAAAATATATCTTATCAGTGTTTCTGAATATTTTACAGATAACCTCATAAAGATCGTTAATACCTGAAGATATTTAATTGCATTTATCAATTTTCACCTAACATTTTATACTATATTTGGTGCTGTTATTTTGATAGCCCATCGTATCCCTTTCCTTTCCTGAACTATTAAAACCTCCCTTGGGACAACTAATGAACCTTTTAATTCTAAAAGTCATATCCAAACAAAAGGATAAGTTCTGGAAGCCCCAATAATTGTCTCAAAAATCAATGCCTTCTTACAGTTTTTGAAATGCAAACAGGCAAAGATAATAGAAACATTTTTCACTGGTTATTCAGACCACTGATTTTATTGAAAAAGGTTTCTCTCTTCCTCTCTTTCTCGCTCTCCTTGTCCTTCCCTCCCCCTCCTCTCCCCTCCTCCTCCTCTCCCCTCCCCTCCTCTATGTGTAGGGGTCTGTATATTATGCTTTATCAATGAGTTATTGATGTAGAAAATAAACTGAGCTTCCATGAACCATGTAGGCTGGAGCCTGAAAGTTATTCAGAATGTCTCACCATGGAGGGCTTTTCTGAAAGCTGCAGGCTGTGTTCTATACTCTTCTGTGTCACAGGTTATGCTGAGAGGTGGCAAGACAAAGAAAACCACACTGCCCTAGAGGTCGAAAAAAATAAGTTAGTGTAGAGACAGAATACTCTGAATTTTTGTATTATAATCTCTTAAAGTTCCGCATTAATAAATCCTGTACCAGAAACTTTTGGAGAGGATCTTAACCTTCAAGTGCTTGCAACTTTTTTGCTGAACTTGGCATCATTGCCCTGAGTGAGCTAACGGAAGCTCATAGGTTTAAATGAACACCAAAGAACCCACTTTTCATTGTCAATTGATAAACAGTGAATTGATGTACAGATACTGAAGCTTGAGCTTATTAACAAGCGATGTGAGCACCTCTGTGTTTGGTTGGTTGGGTTTTTAGTGACTCAAGAACAAGATTTGGTGAACAGTTTATGGTGTATTTGGCCTTATTTCAAATTTTATTTACTTCATCTTTATCCCTTTCTTTCCCAAGGAATCTTACAGCATTCTCTCTAAACAGGTGTTAATTTAACAATTTTAAGTCTTTAAGAGTTTAAGTCTTACTTTTTTAATATATATTATACTAAATACTAGAGAAGGGATCCAAACTGTAAAGCATTGTGAGAAGGTCTGCAATTTGTTCTTATGGCAAATTAGATTATTTTTCTAGTAAGTTAATATCTAAAATAAAAGTAATAGAAGAGAGATACACATATGAAATAGATTTATAACCTAATGTGGAATGTAGAAATAGGTAGGCATAGACAGGAGATCCTTAACACTACCTACAACTAAATATATATATTGTCCTTAAAGCTGTGTGTGTGTGTGTGTGTGTGTGTGTTCCTATAGGTACCTATAATTAAATATTCAATCTCAGTGGTCATAGCTTTATTATCTGTGAGCCAAATAAGAACATGTTGGTTAGTCTAATCTAATACAGTAAGTTTCTAGTGAACCTACTCACTAACTTTGACCTTGTTTGTACTTAAAACAAAAATTAAGATCTTGCTGGCATTAAAGTGAACCCCAACCACCCTGTGAGATATACACTATATGTTTCCCTCATTACATTTGAAGAGACAGAAGCTCAGAGAAACTGATCAATTTTTCAAGGTCAAAATAGATAAAGGAATACTAGTATAAAAATTTGGTTCCTGTCAGATAAAGTAAAACAATATATAAAAGAACAACAACGACAACAAAAAAGCCTACTTATTCCTTCTATTATATCATAGTGTGCTTAAAGGTAAAAATTTCAGACAAGACAAAAATGAAAATACAAAGGAAATGAAAAAAATGAGTGATTTACAAAAGTAACTTTCGATACCAATCCTCAGTGCAGGAGCACAAGAGGGACCAAGCAGGGATACTCCATAGAAAAACAGTTGGGTAGGGAAATTGTCTTAAAGGTCTCAATTGATTCTCATATCTGATGTTTATAAACAGAGTAAAACAAATTACATTTTTATTATACTAAATTTAGTTAGATGATAAAGTTTAATAGCAGAATAAGGATATGCTATTTTTCTTTTTTTAGCTGTTCAGTTGACTTTGCCGATATGGAAATAGTCCATCTCATGCCCGCATTTAGTTTGCATCCTTATACATTTTTTTCTATAAATCACTTTTAACTCTAGCAAATTTCCATCGTTTTTATATCTTCAGAATGAACTGAACTGATTTTCACACTTTTCAACTTCTTTTAGAATCAGAAATACATTCCAACAGCCTTAAGATATGTTACCTGCCTTTGTGCCCATCTGGATCCCTGCATGCTAAACTTCAGTTTTAGCAATTCAAATCTTTCACAAGTTCTTGGTGATATTTCAGGAACTGTGTCATGATTCAGATATGTCCATGGCTAGTACTCTGAAGGGCAGTCCACAGACCTCCAGGAAGGCTAGAGTATTTGAAATATAAAGCTCAAAATTTTAACCCTAAAAATGAATGAGCCCTCCTCAAATCCAGAAACTCTCCTTCCAGTTGATGTCAAGCCTTTACTTGAGACAGATCTAAAGCCCTATGTCTGTATGAGCAGGAAATATCAGGTCTCCTCCTCCATGGATTTAATGTCCTCAGGCTTAAAACGTAAGTATTAGATGCTCAGCCCTCGAACATGCACCTTCATTCCCTGGCATCTTTATGACAATGTATGGTGCAGTCCTTCACTTTGCTGTGATTACTGAACAGACAGCACAGTAGGCAATGTGAGAAGTGCCTAAGTGCAGCAATCAATTCTGAAGAGAAACACCAAACATAAACTCCCAATGCTGGCAGGCTTCTGTGAATTCCCCATCTCCTTCCTTTTTAATCATTCAATTCACACACCTTTAGAACCCATTGGCCTAATTTATTAATTAATAACTATTATTACTTAGTGGAATTGAAAACTGAAATTACTGCCTGACTTAAACATTATAAAAATTGGCACTGTGTTCTGAGGGTTTTTTTTTTTTTTTTGAAGAGTCCAATCAGCTGGGAAGATGCCATTGTATTCTAGCTCTAAGACCCGTGTTTCCAGATGGATGGAGGAGAGGTGGGAGACAGTCTCTCTGACATGTTTAGACTAAGATATGAGATTTAGTGCATGCTACCCGCGCATTGATACCAGACTTTTGGTCTGTCAGTCTTTCTGCTAATAACTGTACCATTTATAAATAACTCATTGTCTTGTTTTCATTTATGCTTGATCCCTCTGGCTGCCTATGTTCCATACCTTAGCAGATAATTTCTAAGTTCAACTTATCTTTGAGCTGCTACATGAAAGACTTTTAAAGAGAAAGGAATGGTATAAATTTACTACCTATTAATGCAAGGAAATAATGTAGTAACCAGATTAAATCTGGGAGGCATTCATTTTCTGCCATAGGTACTTTTTGTCTTATATTTGGTAGGCCTACAAAATAGTTGTATAATTGGCTAAGTGAAGTCTATTTAAAGCCCCTGAGTGTGTGTGTGTGTCCCTTCAGCCACAAGTTTTTCCTCCCAACTGTCATTCTACCTAGAGGTGTCAATATATCATTTTTCATCTTCTTTATCTAAATTACATTGCCAGTACATTTTACATGTTAATACACATTTGTTAATTCTGAAATCTTCTGTCTATGACATGAAAAAGCTATGGAGAAACTGACATTGCAGATGTTAAATAAATTAATAAATAAATAAAATTTTGCCCTTGTTATATTGGCACTCATATTTATAGACAAGATGTGAAGACATATAGAGAGAACTTGGAAAACACCCCCAAGGTACACAAGAGGACAGAACCAACTTGTCAAAGTTTGAGAAGAATATTACTCCTAAAATGGCATGATCTGGTTTGATGTTCATAAGACTAGTCAAGGAGATAGATCCCCTCATAGGGGCAGCTCATGAGCCTAAATTACCTAGCAGAGCTGGACTAGCCAAGAGAAGATTGGTAAACACACACACAGTAGGTTTGGTGTGGGCTCCTATGTAGTCAACATACTCAATGACTGGCAAGGATGGTAGGTAATCCTCACAATTATTTTAATAATCTGTTCCATACTATGATTCTGAAAGTTTAGCTGCTCTTGGAAGAGTCTATGAAGCTTTTCTTCTCACTTCCTAAAGACATAGTCTGAGGCAACTCTAACCTGTAGCCCACAGGTAACACACAGTTTGAAGTGATCAATAAAAATGGAAGGTGGCCCAACACAAACTTACTTAAGACAGTAGAAGGATTTTTTTTTGCAACTTGATTATATGGTTTTTGAGCCTGAACTCTATAAGGCAATACCTAGTGTTATGATGTCAAAGGTTAGGTATAGTTGTAAGTAAAAAGTCATCCAAATGATCAAGCAATCATTTATGGGTGGTTCATAATATTAGGACACTGTTCTGTCCTTGTTTCTCATTCTTAATGAGAAATAGCAAACACTACTTTTAAGAAAAAGGCATTTAAGTTGCCAGCCATCTTTTATATTTTGTTGAGAAGTACAAATCACACAGTTTACAGTCTAGCTGTGTGTTTTGGTTCAACTACATACTTTCTCTAACTAAATGAACACAAAACAAAGCAAGTAGAATACCTGGAAGGTAAATGCTTTATCTGATGTTGCCACTTAAGGAACACAGGAGTATGATATTTTTTTTTCCTTCAAACCATAAGCCCAGTAGGTGACTGACAAGCAGATCCTAATCATCTCTTGCCTGCAAATGTTAACATCACCTAATATTAACCAGGATGTAAATACCAATTAAAATCCAGATCTTACTCAAATCTGGGCTCTATTCCAGATCCATATTGTTAAATATGATTTTATATTGTTAAAAAGAGTTGGCAGAATAAACACAGGAAGTCCCAGAGATCTTATTTCTTACTAAGTCGTCTTTCTCAAAATGTTAATTGAAAAAGTATTATTGCAAACTAGTCAGTGTACTTGATGCACATAGTACAGTTTCAGAACACTAGAAAGAGTATAGATGAGGAATTGGCCAACTACAGCCCTTAGGCCAATCTAGCCTATAGAATGTGTTTGAAAGTAAAACTTTATTTATGCAACCATTCTGATTTGCATACCATAAAGGGGAAAATTGCAGAGTGCAGTAGTTATGTGAGTCTAACTGACAAAGCCTAAAATATTTGTTACTTGGTGCTCAATATTTTAAACTTTGCTGATCATTGGTAGAACAATAATCTAAAAGAGAGATTTCGCAATGACCCAAATCTAAAAGCACGTGTTTGGTAACAAAACTTGAACTGACCTAAAATCTTTTATTGGTAATGATATAAATTTACTTGAATTAATATGAGGTTATATAACAGGCTTTATTATTTTCACGGGGAATATTTATGCAATTTATTACAGAAATAGTAATATATGCCATGCCATTACATGCTATCCCAGACTATACTGAGATGACCCAATATTTTACATTTATTCTACTCTCTCTACAATATAAAATATCTTTAATTAAAAACCTACCATCTTCCAAAGTGCGATTTAGTGGACGAATGTTAGGTTACCCCTAAACTTCAACACTGAACAATCAAGTCTGTTAATTGGGAGTAGGAAGGCTATGGGTCGATAATCAGCTGTCTGGCATCACTGAAACGTGTTTTCTAGTAGTGGCCCTTGGATAATTTGAGTGGTGTAGGTAATTTGAGTGGTGTAGGTTAAGACATATGAGAAAAGTATACAACAATAAACAGAAATATTGCTGATGTTTTACAAGAGCTAGTAAAAAGTATCTGGATGATCATATATGTGGGACAAAAAATGGGGTCCCACATCCACTCTGGGCTATTGCTAGGTGGGCATTGGACTATGGGAAGCCACGGGAACCTGCTCTGGGGGTGAGGAGAGGACACAGTCCGGGGTCCCCGTGGAACTGCCAAAGTTAGGCTCTGATTCTCAGGCACCGAAGACCACTGAGCACCACTGAAGAGTTGGTTCTGAGGTCCCTGGGCCATACGGAGGCCAGGGATGTCAGGTTCTCACTCTCGAACGACCTAGACACCACTGTATGTCACCAAAGAGCTGAGAATAAAGTGGGGACCCTCCGGTGAAGGGAAAAGGTCAGGGAGAAGAGAGTCTGGCTAGCTCTGGCTGCTTGCTCAGTGGGTGGCTTGCATTGGTAGTAGCCATGGCTGGAGCACACTGAGGCTTCCCCTGCAGGAGGTTAGATGTGGCAGCTCATTTAAGGGAAAACTGCTAGCAAGGTGGCAGATCACAATGAGAAGAGGCAGTCCATAGTTTTAGGACTTCTATTGTAGAAAGGCAGAGAGAGGGAGAGTAGAGAAGCAGAGGGTGGCCATGGCCATGTGGAAAGAGGGGAGAAGGAAGAGGAAGAAGGAGGGAGAGAGGTGAGAGTAAGAACAATAGGGTAAGAGAGGGAGCAAAAGAATGAGAAGGGGAAAAGCAGCTCCTTTTATACCTGAGCTGGGTCTATCTGGCTGTTGCCAGGTAACTGTAGGGGTGGAGTCCAAACAACCTATGTGACTAAAGACCACAGAATTATGGAGCTGGGGCCTCATGTCAGGATCCTAGTATCTGGGAGCATGTGGAAAACTACCTTCCATCCCTTGTAGATTAATCTGTTGTGTCCCCAGCATTTAAACCTAGCTTGACAAGAAAACAGTCTGCCTTCCATGGTCCCACACATATTCATTTTGAATAATGCCTCAACTATAATATAAAAAGAAGAAGTTCTTACTATAAACAATATTGCAATGTTTACTTCTTCCTATTTCAACAGATACATTTTTAAGAATTACAATTTTACAACATAAGGCAACAAAATTTTCCCCTAAGGAACTTAGTTGATCTTGGAGAATGAACAATTAATAGGTTAAAGCATCAGTTTTGTAAAATAAACTTTTATCATTTACAAGATGTAAATCCTGGGCAGTTCTCAGTGTTGATTTCAAGGATCATAACATCAACATGGGCATCTTTATTCATGTGCACCATCCTCATCACCTCTAAGGTAGAAAGCTAAGCTAGCAATATGGTGTGGTGCTTTATAGCAGATATAAGAATTGGGCATAAAAATATAATATAACTGAATTAGTGCACAAAGCAGGTAGGAGCCTGAGTCATCAGAAAAAAAGTAACAAGTGATTTTGACATAGAGCATTTTTATGCCAGACATGATTTCATGAAGACCATAGTATACTATGAGAACCTTGTCACAAATGCTGGAATTAAGAAGCTCAAGTCAACATTAAGTCTCTTTGAGTGACCAAAGTAAAGGAGTCAGCATTAAATTCCAGTTGTTGGTGATCCATATGTGTATTTGTCTGATGATATATGAAGAGAAGAATTTGGATTGCTTCAAGAGCCTTGTTGACTTTGGCCAGTGGATCAACCATACTGTAATTTGGCACTACTAGGAGACATCACACCATTCCACACGGCTTTAATTTGCTATTATATTCATAGTCTTTCCACAGAAAGTCTCCCTTCAATTTCAGGTCCGAATTAATGAGAAATACAGACATATTTTAAAGAACTAAAGCTTCACCTTCATTATTAGCTTAATGCCATATTGAAGTCAGTCTGTTCTTTCAGTGAATAACACTTAAAATAGATATAGAAAGGCTATAAAGTCAGGGTTGTCTTCACAATTTGAGATGTAGGTATTAACATGTTGGTATGTTCATCACTTTATATTGATGGACAGATCGATGGCTGATGATCAGCTAAGGTAAATGTATGCAAATATGGTTGATAGCTCTCAACTAAAAGCACTGAGACACATTTATACCTAAGTAATAGTCAGTACACTGAGAGCTCAGATCTTATTTAAAAGCTGTTCTTCAGGGATGGAGAAAGACAGATCATTTCAGGGCTGAGACTTAGAGAGTATGATATTATTCATATTATTAGATAGTATAATTATAAGAGAATTTAGAACAGTGCTCAAGGCAGAATATTATATATCAAAAGGTTGTAGAATCTACTTAAAGTGCCTCCATTGTCCAAATTTGAGATGATTTAGATATAAAAACAATGATAGTAGCAGGTTCTTATTAGCCATACACTAAAATGAGAATATGTGAGTGTACACTTATAAAAATGAACCAATAAGTATATTGTGGGGAACAGAAAATGGCTTCTAAATGTGGGGGTTCCAATTTATAAATAGAGAAGGAGTGGAGGGTTTTTTTTTGTTTTTTGTTTTGTTGTTGTTGCTTTGTTTTGTTTTGTTTTGTTTTTGACAGCCAATTTTTTTTTGGGGGGGGGGGGATGGGTCTCTAGGGGGTAGACCTGGGCCCTCACTGCACAGCTTGTTCATTGGCACTGCCTCCAGAATCCTGTGGCTTCATCACATCGGGAAGCTCTGGAGGGCTGGAGAAGGGCTCGATGAGGAGAGCTTCGAAGGTGTCATCTGCTCGGAAGGCCAGGCCCACTGTGGCTGGGGCCTGTGGCCGTGCTGTCTGGCTAGTGAAGCCACACTCGCCCAGAGTTTTGCCATCATCAAGGAGCTGGTCATCCTTGTAAAGCCGCTGCTCCTCCGGCGGCCACTTGAGGATGCCCTCGACGATGCGCTTCAGTTCGAACATGGTGGTCTTGTGGCGCCAGATCATGAGAAACACGTCCATCCCAGCGACTGCTAGGACTAGAGTTTTAAAATAACCTTAATGAAGGTGGGTGTGGAGGCACAAAACTAAAATTGGCACAATCAGAAGGCTGAAGTGAGAGAATCTCATCTTTGAGACCCACCTAAGATATACACACATAAAGCTCTGCCTCAGTGATGTGATGAATCCCTTAATAATCATTTCAGGCAGGATTCATCAGTGAATACTAAAACCTAAAATAGGTGAGACAAGCAGGGTATTTATATTGGCTTAAAGCATCTTCTACCAGACAATTAATATTGAAGTGAGAATGTGATTCCACACTGAAGAAGCAAGGCAGATAATATCTCAGCAAGTGGTCAAAGTGAATAGCAGCATTCTGGTTCAAGTCAATAACACATGCCCCCGATATGACACACTGTCTTCTCTGGGGAATTCCCAATAGAAATCTTGAGAATCTAATTAAAAAGAAACATCAGAAAACTCAAACTGAGGATCATTTTAGGAACATCAGGTCAGTTCTCTAGAGAAAGTGCCAGAGTCATGAAAAAGAAATGAAAATATATTAAGATTAAAGAAAATTCAAGAAAGGTGTGAAATCGAATACTGGGTCGTTGAACTTAAGAATATTTTAGTTTTGTATATTTGTAAAGGATAACGATAGAGCAACCGATAACATTTTATTAAAATCTAAGGACTACCTAACCACACTACGTTGAAGACAACCTCCTAGTTTTGAATTACATTATAATGTATTTGGGGTAATAATAAAACAAACTTGATTATATTCATTACTGATCTTGTTGTTGTGACAAACTGCCTGACAAAGGAATCATAAATGAAGATTTAATTTAGCTTATAGCTCCTGAGGATGCAGTCCATCATGACAGGTATGATGTGTGGCACAAGCAGAAAGCAGGTCCCAGGAAATCCCCAGTCATGATGCAGAGCTGATGGATACCCAGAGGCCAGGAGCAGAAGTCCATTGCAGGACACCCACCGTCCTGAAGGAGACTTGATCAATATTGCTCAGCTGATGTTCTCCTTTTAATCATTGTGAGTCTCTAGGCCATGGTACGGTACAGACTACACTTAAGCTGGGTCTTCTTACATTAAAAAACCTAATCTAAATGACCCCTTATAGACATCTCTAGAGATTTGTTTCAGGAGAAAACTATTACAGAACCCCACAACCTGTCAAAATGCAGGGAAATCAATGAACATGGGTTCCCTACATACAACTGATATTTTGTAAAAAACAAAACAAAACCCCAACCCTTACACTTAACAAGACTTAGAGAATATTGTGGAATAAGGGACAAGACAATTATAAGATCCAGGAGACCTGTTTCTAGATAGTGTCTTCTACCCATAAGGGACACTATACCCAGGAAATCTCAATAATCTGGTTCCATTAAAAAGATCTTCATAATGTCCACTCTACTTGACATGCTAACATAGGTGGAGGAAATTTCACAAGGTCCCATCCATAGATGAAAACCAACAGAAGATTAATGGTTACTGAGAAAGAGATTGTAATTTTTTCTCCAGAGATGAACTCCATGACAGGTTATTCAATCCTGAGCAGTCAGTCTGAAATACATGTATGTTGTAGAAGTCACATTAAATAAATTCACTATGCTGTATACATGTAACAATAATAATTAAAGAAGAATGGGTCATGAATTTGAGAGAGAGTATAGAATTTGGGAGTAAGTGGCTGGGAAAAGGATGCCTGGAAATGATATAAATAGGATACACATATATGAAATTCTAAAAATAGATTAAAATAAATTAAATTAAAATAACAAAAACCAAATACAAAGTTCAGGGCTAGACAAGCCCAAAATAGTTCCAAATGGCTAACAGAAAAAGTTTTCTCTGACTTTTAAAGAAAATAGTAAATGAAACCAAGTTGCCAAGCTTTTATTTTATATTTTTTAAGAAAATAAAGAAAAACTTCAGTGTTAAAGAATACATAGTTAAATAGGCTTTATTTTCTGCTAGATTTTTTTTTTCTGAGTAACTTTCTATTAGTAATTTGGAGAGATGATTTCAAACGCAGTAAAATAACGCTAAGAGGTTTATCATTAGATCAATTTTACACCACTAGTAAGAATCTGGCTACAGTTTCAAGCAGTTCAGCCTAAGGTATGCAATGGGCCCTTTGTATTTATCAAATGTGTATCTAAAAACTTGAACAAATGATTAAATTATTTTATATAAATGAATCAATATTAAGTTGCTATATAATATGGTGTCGGTTACAGTTACAAAGGATGATTTTGTCTTGTTTTGGGGGGTTAACTCTGTAGTTTCTAACCTATATGTGGATACAATTTTAATGTAATTGCAAAAATAGAACTTCTGGTCTTTGCAAGTTATTTTTATTCAAATCTTAAGGTATCTTATTCATTCTTAAGGTAGCCTTTTAGATGAGTAAAATAAATGAAGGACTGTTCTTAGATTTCTATTGGTAATTATATCTCAGAAGTAAGACAGCTGATTTTCAAGGCAGTCTTATAAATAAACTATTATAGTTTATTGACCACAAGGCACATATACTGATGATATGGACCATCTGCATTATGGTCTCCATATACTGGATCTTGCTTACTGAGGAACTAGGTGGACTGAAGCTCACAGAGCTTTTCCACATTTGTGGACATACATATCCACAGTAAGTGGATGTTTGAAGCTCTATCATGGACATAGTTAGTAGAAGAATGATATAATTTTGCATCTTCCTAGAAGGGCATGTCACAGGTGCACCTGAACTTGTTCCTGTTCTAGGTTGTTTTCTTTTGGAATCTCTCCATTCTCCATGTAGAAATCTGTGTGTTACAGTTTACTTTCTGATTTTCCAAAAGAGTCTAAGGATTTTTATTTTGTTTTTGTTTTTGGTTTTTTTTTTTTTTTTTTTTTTTTTTTTTTTTTTTTTTTTTTTTTTTTTTTTTTTTTTTTTTTTTTTTTTTTTTTTTTTTTTTTTTTTTTTTTTTTTTTTTTTTTTTTTTTTTTTTTTTTTTTTGCCATCACACCTTTGCTTTAGCAACAGCAACCACACAGTGCTATGCATTGGAATCGTAATGGAGTTGTAAGAAAAGAATTTGCTGAAAAGCCTGTTCTCAAGAGGTATAGATTCATATAATGATTTTGACCCTATTGTTTCTCCAGGTATCCTGAAGCAATTAACTCAAATGTGAAATGAGCTTCGTGTTTGTGGGTGACGATGCAGCATAAGTGTGAACGTATTGAACTCTCTCCAAAAAGGTGTCAGCTCGAAAAGCTGCACTTCAGGATTATCTGATGTCGTGATGATGTCGTGACGATTCCTCTTCAGAAGACGGCACTTGTGAGACTCTCAGGCTCTAAACAGAGCTGAGTTAGGAGGAAACTAATATCCAATGCTCTGCAAGGAGTTATATTCAGCATATCATCTAGAGTCTACTTACTCTGGGTGATCCTTTCCTATGATACCAATAAGCAATACCTTCAGCTTGCAAGACTGATAGCATTTTACACCAGCCTGCATGCAGGTCTGAGTGGCTCCTACCATACAAATGAAAACTAGATGTAAGCTTTTCTCCACCTCCAGCCTCGTTTGATTTTATTTAGACCTAAACTTCTGAGGAAAAAAATGGATTACACATTTTTTTTGAAAAAATTTAATTAGATATTTTATTTACATTTCAAATGTTATCACCTTTCCTGGTTTCCCCTCCCAAATCTCCCTATTCCACCCCCCCTCCTGCTTCTAGAAGGGTGTTCCACCACCTTCCCACCCATCCCTGCTTCCCGGTCCTGGCATTTCCCTACACTGGGAAATCGAGCCTTCACAGGACCTCAAGGGCCTCTCCTCCCACTGATGACCTACTAGGTGACCCTCTGCTACATATGCAGCTGGAGTCATGAGTCCCACCATGTGTACTCTTTGGTTGGTGGTTTAGTCCCTATGAGCTCTGGGGGTACTGGTTAGTACATATTGTTGTTCCTCCTATGGGACTGCAAAACCCTTCCGCATCTTGAGTACTTTCTCTAGCTCCTTCAATGGGTACCTTGGGCTCAGTCCAAGAGATGTCTGCAAGCATCCACCTCTGTATTTGTCAGGCACTGACAGAGCCTCTCAGGAGACAGCTATGTTAGGCTCCTGTCAGCAAGCACTTCTTGACAACTACAATTGTATCTGGGTTTGGAAACTGTTTATGGGATGGATCCCCAGGTAGGGCAGTCTCTGGATAGCCTTTCCTTCAGTCTCTGCTCCACATTTTATCTCTGTATCTCCTCCCATGGGTATTTTGTTCCCCCTTATATGAAGGGCTGAAGTATCCACACTCTGGTCTTTCTTCTTGAGCCTAATGTGGTCTGTGAATTGTATCTTGGGTATTCTGAGCTTCTGGGCTAATATCCACTTATCAGTGAGTGCATATCATGTGTGTTCTTTTGTGAATGAGTTATCACTCAGAATAATACTTTCTAGTTCCATCTATTTGCCTAAGAATGTCATGAAGTCACTGTTTTTAATGGCTGAGTAGATTATGCGTCTTACCTCTCATTCCCTTCTCAAGCTGGACTTATTGCTTCAGGTTTTCACCTTGAAGGGCCTGTTTAACCTAATTAAACAGACTCCCTTTGTATCTAGTATACGTATTTTTTCTTACAAAAATTTTAATTTCGTAAGGCTTACCCTAAGTGATCTATGTCTTTCTTTGCCAAAGGCATATGTGGAGTGATAAAATGATGAACAAAGAAGAGAATTCTCCTTAATGTTTGTTTCCAGGGGTTATCTTTCCCACTCGTACTATTTTTCAGTTTGACTGGAGGGCAAATCACTCAGAAACATTCCTTTCCCCATTTTGCCTGGCATGTGGGCCTCTACAGAAGCCTACAGGAGTTCACTTCCTGATTTGATGGCCTGATGAGAGAAAAGTAAAATAGGAGATGGCACCATGTATTCTACAATTCTAGAAAAGTAGAATTGTCTTCCATTTGGATGGTAAACTTGGGTTGGGGCAGAGGTAACAGTTCCTCTCTCCTAGAAAATTAGGTGTTCTTTCAAAATGTAAGCACAAGGATCTTGGGAATGAGGTGTGATCAAAATAGAATAAGTCCTGCCTTCTTTCCTGAAGTTTACATTCTGCCAATGGGATTAAAATGCGTCTTGTATTAAATTAAATATTAAAATGTATTCTTGACTTTGTAGTCAGACTACTTGTAAAAGCCACACCCTAGCCAGAGATTGATTTGCTCTCTTCTTTTAAACTATTGACAGAATATCTATTTACAATAAAAATATGTAAGAGCCTAACTTCATCCTATTTCTTCCACATAGAATTAATTTTAACCATTCTGAAGATTGCCTCCAAACTAAAGAAGCTATCTTGGCAAGCAAGCAACAGAGAGGATGGGGCTTGCCAGGTACTATGGGTTTCTCTCAAGCCTTACCTGATCTTGCCTCCAGAACTCAACAGTCCATACTTAATGCACACTTCCTTCTGACCTGGATGGAGCTTGGAAGATGGAAGCCTAAATCATATATGCTAGTACTGCTGAGGAAAGATGTCAGTTTCGTTAAATTGCATGCCGTCTGTTAAACCTGGAAGTCATTAAATCGCTTCAAGGCAACTTTGCCAAATGTGGCCTGGAGAATTTGGACACACTCTTAACCTCTCCTTCATCTCTGGAGAAGGCCAGCCTACATGTCATCTGTGAAAATGGAATCAGCTTTGTCACCAAATATTGCTGAGAATCTCTTTTTTTCGTGTTCAAAAGAACAGTTTGAGTGATAAGAGGACCATGGTTTTTCCTATTTTATGGTTGAGTCAAGCTGAGATAATTTTCAGAGAGAGAGGAGGAGGAAGAGGAGGGGGGAATGGAAGAAATTTTTCCATAGTGAATGCTGACACTGACAGAGAAGTCACAAGAAGTGGTAGAAGTCACAGGAAGTGGTAACATTTGGGATGATGGTCAGAGAAGCCATGCTAACAACCAACTCAGAAGAAGGAAGAAAGATTAGAGTTGTGAATTGAAGTTGTGTGTGTGTGGGGTGCTGCTTAGAGCTATGGTAATGTGTGGTTGGAACAACACAATTTTTTTAAAATGATGGTTCTTCATATATTTGGACTCAGTGATGTTTTCCTATAAAGTGAATAGTATCATTTGATGATAAATGAATTATTGTAAGTGTACATTGAGCAACCCAGAGAAATTTAAATGGTACACCCCACACCATAGTGATAGGACTTTCCAGGGTATTGAATAAGTTTCAGAAAAAAAAAATGCTCTCACCCAACTTATAAAATGGTGACATACTGAGAAATGTCAGTATGTGTTAAATCACAGCAACTATGATGTAGAGTTCTTCTGTAGGTTTTGGTAATTATAAATAGATGTCTTCTTCATGCTGTTGTTTTGAGGAATTATGGGAAGCTGCCTTATTATACAAAGTTATCTAGAATCCTTGGCCACAATCATTGTGATATCAGTAACTGCTGTTCCCTGAAGTTTTCAGATTGTGTCAATAAAGGCAGTATACTCACTGTATACCCTCTCTATACCCTCTGTATACCTTCTGATCCCCTTTCCTCTAAATGTGTGTGGCATAACTGTTTTTGAAGTTTCTGGAGACACATAGAACTGGAAAAATTTATGGTATTTCTAATGTTTTAGGATCGCTCCCATTCAACAATTAGCAATGTCTAGTTAATTCCACTATTGTTTTTGTTAGAGATTGTGTGATTTGTTCTCAAGACCACACCTGGATTTCCTTTGAACAAAACAATTTTATAATTTCTTTCTGTTCTTCTCTGTGTATTTCACCTCTCTGGGATGTTCACTCCAAATCACATGAAAGACTTTCCCAGATGGCACTATCTCATTATCAGCTCACTAAATGTTTGAGCCATACATTTTGGTTGCCAACATTCCTATGTTGATAATCTAAACACTACACAAAGGAATTTTATGTCAAAAGATGAAGAAAATATTATTTTTATCTATGATCTCATTACTAAGAGGCTTGTTGTAGGTTGGGCATGTCTGCCTGTGTGTGCTTGTCTTTGCATGAATTTGCCATGTCATGCATTTTTGTGCTATAAGATAACTTATTCTTCTGTCAAATAGAATAGTTTTTCTTTTAATATGTAAATTTAATTTAATATATTTAATATGTAAATTTAAAAGACAAATCATTTTAAAGGTCCCTCTCAGATTGTCAGTTAATTGTCCTTGGGACATAGAAGTCATTTTCTTCACTGATGTATCCACATGGAAGTTGGTACAGTAAACAATTCCAACACATACCCAGGCAAGAAACTATAATTGAGCTCAGCAGTCACACACAGAATGAAGACATGGAATGAAGAGAGCTTCTGGTTGGGAAAAATGATTCAATAGGAGAATAAGGGGAATGAGAGAAGGGATGAGGTTAGACGACTATAATTCATCATCTAAACACATGAAATGCTAAACAGTAGAAGGAACCTGACTAAGAATCATCACATCACCAAGCCTTCCTTTGGCATAAACCCCTCTCTTGGCCTGTTTCTAGACCCTGACATAGATGTTGTGTCATTTTAACCTAGATCAGCCAGTTTCATAGATTTTGTGCACTGTAGATTTAAAAACAATAAGGAGAGACTACTTAATGTTCATACTAATGATCTAAAGAGCAGATCTTATTTTGGAATTTCTTGGGGTTTTAAGCAGAAAAATGTACTATAAGAAAGTGATCACCTGAATTTATATGCATATATATATATATATATATATATATATATATATATATATATATCTGGAAGAATGAACCCCAAGAGGGGGGTTGGTTTATCCAGTAGAGACTGTGCAACGAGTCCTCAATTCAGGAATCAGCAGTTGACTTCATTTTAATATTGTTCAATGGGGAATAGCCTTTTTTTGTAGAATATTTGTCCCTATTTTGAGAAGGGACAAATATTCAGATCTCCTGACCCAGAGGACTTCCATGTGACTAAACAGACCTACCCTTTGAACTCTAAAAGATGAAGCAGCAGTATTCTGGCGAAGATACCAAAGAATTCAGTAGCCTCTCATCCTATGCCTGCGACTAGTCATTACCTTCTGAGATCACAGTTGTAGTCTATTATGTGTCCTTGCCTTTGGTGAAGAGCATTGTTTGGACCATTCTGTGTGTAGCACATCCATAATTCTTATTTATCACTCATGCATGGCCATTTGATATGAAAGAAAGAAATTACTTCAATAAACCCATGGCTGAAATCTCTGTTACTTGGGATGGTAAATGCCTATTTGGGTACATTTGATTAAAAAAAAATTATGCTAGAACCATTTCTATGGTTTTCACAATAAAAACATTCACAGGTTGTTCAAAACATATTCATTTATTTAAGAGCATGAGACCCCTATATATGAAAACAAGAACACTTGGTATGGAATGACCCGTCCCCTCCTCCACCACCATCACCACTCACAGAATGCTGACCCGATAACCAGATCTCTCTGCCTCATAGTAAGACACTTTCCTTAAGAGAGATGCAGGCCTTGTCCCCGCCCGGGATGCTCAGCCTTCGGTCTGAAAATTCACTGAGTAAAGTTCTGTGACTGGTTCTGCAATGAAACATTCTTTCCAAACAACTCTCAAATAAATAACTGAATCCTAGGATTTCTGTGCAGTCATTGCATCAAGCTACGAAGTCTTCAAACAGTTAAGTTGAGCAGTTTATTTAGAAAGGCTGACAAATTTGCTTCACTTCAAAATATCATTAACACCAATAACACATTTGCCCAAGCCTATTTCTAAGTTGAAAAAAAAAAAAAGATTGCAGCAGATTAAGACCTTTGATATAATGCTATAAGCTCCCAACAATTGTATCTTTTATAGTGAAGAGCAACTGCAGACACAAATTGCCCTCTTCCCTGCACCTTTTTCACAAAAATCAATATTAAAGTAGTAGGAGCCTTAACTCTCCCATACGCTATATAAGAAGAAAACCACAGCCAAGCTCAGGACAGTCTAGGTCAATAAAGAATCAATAATGTGGTTGAATCTGTAGAAAGATAAAAGACTTGGAACTCTCTACACAGGGATCCATTGTCTTCTCTCCATTCTCTAAGGCCTCAGAGGGTCATCACTTGTGTGTGTGTGTGTGTGCTGGGGGTGGGGTGAGGGCAGTCTTATTTTTTCTCTTCTTTAAAGTTAATGTGTGTTAAGTGTTGGTAAAAGGAAAGGAGTGCAGGAAAGAAAGAGAAGAAGATTGTGAACACTTTCTTCTCTCAGATACAGTTTTGGGCTCTTCTCCAAATGGTCCTTTTCAGGGGTAAGCGATGGGCAAGGGTAAGGGGATGGCAGGGGTAGGGGTGGTGAACCGAAGGGAGCTTTTCACACAGAAAATGTGAGTCCATGTTAGTACCAAGAGGTAGAGTGCCTGAATTAAGAATCTTGCCTATGACATGTATTTTGGAAAAACGTATACATTGTAAAGCCCTGTTTCCTCATCTAAACTGAAATAGAAGCTGCATGTATTGAAATGAAGAATTTTCCACAGTCCTTTCTCACAACCTCAAATGTCCCAGCAGAATGTCTGAGCTACTTCTTGAAGTCACACGGGGCTGGGTGCCAGCTTCTAGCCTGGCTGAGGAGCTATGACCGTAAGTGACAGGATTTACTCTGGGCTGAGATGTTATCGTATTTTGTCCTGCTTTGGGAAACTTACAAAAGGTCCTGCTGAGAGATAGTGCCAGTGCTGCAGGCACCTGTCTCAGAGGAAGTACCACCTAAAGCGCGGGAATCGCAGGGCATCAGGTTCTTTCAGTTACCAAATCAAATTTACTATGTCTTGTTGCCAAGACTTAAGAGCACTGCTTTATATAGACATAAAATTGTCATATTTTTGGCATTCCCAGGGTGCTGAGAGGAGTACCTTAGACTGTGAAACTTCCCTATCACAACACTGGGAACACATATTAATGAATGATCTGACATAAAGAGAAGGTTGCTCGAAGTGATAAAATGAGATACTATTGTGCATTCAAGCACCTTTAAGGAGAAGAAATCTTAGAAAAGTCATTCTGAAAACATCCAAATTGGGATTTACAAAAGACAGCTATATTCAGAAAAAAATAAACGAAGAAAATTATTTGGTTAAAAAAAAATAAAATAAAATACTGCCAGGCATGTGTTTCACTACTTTAATCCCATCATTCCTGAGGCAGAGGCAGGTGGATCTCTGTAAATACGAAGCTATCTGAGTCTCCATAGTGAGTTCCAGGCCAACAGGTCTGTGTAAAGAGACATTTTTTTTTAAAGAAAAACAATTCTCCCTACTTAAATCTCCCATGTGGACATTTTTAATTTGGCTTAAGTAACTAAAGGCCCTTAGAAGTACTACAATAGAAAAATCAGATAAATGTAATTTTTCTTCCAGGACTTTTCAAGTTTATTTGACCACAGAATGCTTTTTCCAAGTAACACACCATTAACTTCTTACAGAATGCATTGGTATAATCTTCAGAGAGCTAATTTGTTAGAATGTTAGTAAAAATTACTTGGGTTATACTTAGCATTAATAATAGTTATGGATTACATTCATCAAGGCACAATGAGAAACCTCTACGAGTACCTTTAATAAAGCAAATAACTGTACTTGTCCCATATGAAGTGTTGTCATAAGCTTTACATATATCTATCCACTTAATCTTCATAATATCCTCTTATGTAATGAGAGATCTGAAGATTGAAAAGACACAGGTTTGGTGCAATAACTCAATGTTTCAAGTCCCTGTAATTCTACTGTCCAAACTTCTCCTTATGTTTAATTGCATAATGGCTGGCTGTGACAGTTCAAGGCATCAGGAAGACATGTTACCTTGCTGAAGTGGTTAAACGGATTATACAGAATAGACATATTGGCAGATATTAAGGTAGAATTGGAAACACAGAAATTTAAAGATTTCTCTTCTCCAGAAAGTAAAGTGAACCCTTAGCACACTTCCATCCCCAAGGATACCAGTGGCATTGTCCCAAATCATAAGACGTAGACCTTCTGATCTCCCTAGAAGGCCAGTTACTCTTTGTGTATTATGCACTGCAGCCATAGTTTCTGAACAATATGTATAGTTCACAGCATGCTGCAAACTTTTCCAATTTGATATCCAAACCTTAAGCTGAATCTGTAGGTGTTTATACAGTTTCTCAGATGAGGAGTTACAAAAACACCCCCTTGAAACTGCTCTCCACCTACAGCACACATTCCTGAAGGAATATCCATCCTCAATATGTTAATGTTTCTGCATGACTAACCAGAGGAAAATGTAGCATATTGTTAGGATGCCTAATTAGACAGAACTATTGATTAATTTTCAGTTAAGGGTTTAGTGTATTTAGACTTCTTCATTTTGCCGTTAACTTCCCTGACTTCCACTATTTTCTCAAAAAGCTGAACTCTTAGACAGCAGGATGAAGAGAGTAGGTGGCACATTTCTGTGGATCCTTCTGCTACTGTGAGCATTCAGCATTCAGTGGGGGACAGGGATCCCACTTTCCGTGGATCATTCTCTTACTCCTCCAGAATGTTAGGTTTTGGTCAATGTATTGAAATGTCGAAGAAATTAGCTTAAAGGAGAGGTTTAATTTGGCTCACTACTCTCCCTTGTTGATGGTTGCCTGGCTTCATTGATTTTGGACCCAAGTGGAGAGAAATTATCACAGGGAAGGCATGATGGGGAAAAGCTGCTCACCTCCATCATATCTAGTAAGAGAAGAGGGAGGGAAGGAGAGAGAGAGACAGAGACAGAGACAGAGACAGAAACAGAGACAGACTGACAAGCTATTTTCTGCAAAACCATACTCACAAGTGACATCCTTTCTCCAACTAGGCACCTCCCTACACCACAGACAATTGCATTGAGTTAAAACCTGGATGTGTACATCTTACGACTCAACCATCTTTCAATAACAGCACACCATTATGGACATGAGCCTTCAGGAGACATTGCAGATTTAACATACATCACTTGGGCACTTGGTCAGGGCTGGTCTCTGCTGCTTTACTGCTGTGAGAACCACAATATAGTAATCCTTGTGAGCTATGCTGCATGCAGATCTCCTGTAACACCCAATGCTTGGAGTATTTCTCTGGGATCATGGTCAAATGGGCAGGAAATTATTGGAGTAGGCTTTTCCTGCTCAAAGCAATGATTGAAGTCTTTTTTGCTTATAGCACATTGGCTTAGCACACAGGCTCTTGGTTTCTACATGTTTAGACTCTATCCAGATTGATTCATTGTCTTGTTGATTGGATTTTGACCACCAACATGAAACCACCCCCACCTAGTTTCCTCAACTGAAAATTGGAAACAGTATTATTGATCTTATTGGAGTTTTGTGAAAGCTACATGAGGCTAGATAAGCAGAGTTTCAAATTGTAACATACTTCCTCCTTTGATGAAAAACCCTTCTCCTTGTACATAAAATATAGTAGAACATTAATAGGAGGATGAATATTCAGATTTTATCTTATGTTTTCCTATTTGTCTTAGGTAATCTGGGGCAAGACTACATAATACCCATCTACTATATGTGTGTGTCACGAGGAGTGGCTTGTAACATGGGGACAGGCAGCTGAGCTGTTTCTCTGCCTCTGAGGTTTAATTTCCATCCTTCAGGGACTCACATCTGACTAGTGAGGCCTATAGGCACCTCAAGTTCCTCTGGACTTCCTCTAGCAGTCCTTCTTCAGTTCTGGCTCATTGCATCACAGACCTGGTGCTACTTCTCTCACTCCATCTCTGGTCCATAGAGTTCCATCAGATCCATCAACAGGTCTAGGGAAGGCAAACTTCAAAGTTGTTTATTTGAATTTTCCTTCATCTCCAAATGACTCTGTGATAAACTCAATTTCTTATTTCTTCATTTTCAATTAACTAGACTTGTGCAGAACTGGAGAGATAGGGAGATATATGAGGGGGCACAGCAGTGTATGATGCTAATATAGCTCCAATATAGCCTGTTAGACTCAAATAATCCTAGACATATTTGATTTTTGTTAAAAACAGAAGCAACACACAAGGAGCCTCTGCATAGACCACCCAAGGGGGCATTTAAAGAGAATTTCCAATCTATTCATGATCTGTAATTCACAGCCCCCAAAGTTTCCATGTTATAGCAGAGTACCTAGGGACTCCATATGTTAGGGGAACACAGCAGAACCAAAATGATCTGAAGAAGAATGCATTAGATTCAAACATGGGATGAAACAGTACCCATGGAGCCTCTGTTCCATTGTTTCTACCTGGGATTCTGGGAAAACGCAGCCATCTCAGCCCCATTCAAGTGTGACATTTCTTTTGAATATGACAGTGGCAGCGACCTTGTCATTATCTGATTCTATGAGCAACATTTCAGCTTTCATAATTCAGTTAATTTTCAAGCCACTGGTTCATTGATCCCCCAGTATAATTTTCATATAATTAAACTACATATACACAGTTTTACCCACACAGAACATTATCAATGGAGACAAACAGCAGAGAGAGAAAAACAAAGCTGAAAACTCAAAAAAAGCTATAAGCAAGAATTAAGTATATTTTTCAGTTTTTTATATCATAACACACGTGGATGGGTAATGAGAAAAGTCAGCTGGGGCTGGTGAGGGTGGACAGGTGGAAGAACTCAGCTTTTCATTCTCTTAGGTTTAAGTACACAAGGGCAAAAGGCACTCAGTGCCATCTATTCATGGACCAAACACATGTTCTGCATACATCAGAAGGTGATAACTTCGGATGCTGGGTCCACAGTTTTATAGAAAAGGTTCAAGAAATCATTCAGCTTCAAAATATCAAGCATTGCTATGGAAATTCTTAAAACTGTATTTATGTGTCTAGGTGTTTTGCCTGCATGGATGTCTGTGCACCATGTACATGGCTTGTACCTACAGAGGCAGACAAGGGTATTGGGTCCCCTGGAGTTACAGATAATTGTGAGCCATCATTTGATAATAGGAACTGAATGTAGGCCCTTGGAAGAGCTTTAACCACTGAGTCATCTCTGCATCCCTCTACCATATAATCTTTTAATTTTAGAAAAAGATGCTTGACTATGTAACTAAAATCAATATAATGGATTTTCATTTTAACTTAGCATATACATGGATTTTAATTTAAAGTTAGGATATACAATGCCACATTTCAATATTGCATTATCATGCATTTAGGTTGTCATATGTTGTTATTCGTTCTTGTCCTTTACTCTCTTATCCCATCCCCCTTTCTACACACTTGCTGGGCCCCTTTCCTCCTCATGGTATTTTAGAAGCAAGTTGCTATTTTGCTTATATTAATGATGAAACAGTCAGTATGGCAGACATTATATAAGTTCACTAATGAAGTTTCCTGGATGCTTGAGATCCAGTCAATATGGATGTTGGATGCTCTGTACCTTTTAAAAAATCATATTTCTATGCAGGCTATCTTGGAAATGTCATTTCTTTAATATAGACAGGTTCATTTCACATCTGTATTTTCCTGTTTTTCCCATCAACTGTCACATCACTATGTGTCCTTATCTTTTTGACCTAGTTTAAATAAATATTGCAAATGCGGGAAGTTGTAGCAACTGATGATGAGTTTCAAGTTAATATTTCAAGTTTTCCCCCAAAGTATTCATGAAACTTAGGGAATTGTGAGGTAGACATAGTAAGCACACTTTCATCCTTTAAAACTCCCTAGTGACTCTGAGGGGACAGAGAACAGAAGGAAGTGGTTGAGCACTCAAAAATTGTTGTTCTAACGTGTGGATACTTCATTCCTCCCTATAATAGGGATTAAAATATACATGGAAGGAGGTGCAGAGATAAAGTGTGGAGCTAAAATGAAAGGGTGGACCGTCCAGAGAGTGCCCCACCCAGGTGGTTCATCACATAATCAGCCACCAAATACAGACACTACTGCATACACCAGCAGGATATTGCTGAAAGGACCCTGATATAGCTGTCTCCTGGGAGGCTTTGACAGTCCCTGACAAATATGGAAGTGGATGCTCACAATCATCTATAGGGCAGAACACAGGGTCCCCAATGTAGGAGCTAGAGAGAGTACCCAAGAGCTGTAGGGGTCTGAAACCCTATAGATGGAACAACAATATGAACTAATCAGAACCCCCAGAGCTCATGTCTCTAGCTCCATATGTATTAGAAGATGGCCTAGTTGGCCGTTATAGGGGAAGAAAGGCCCTTGGTCTAGCAATGTTTATATGCCCCAGTACAGGGGAATGCCAGGGCCAAGTAGTAGGAGGGGATGGGTAGGGGAGCAGGGTGGGGGGAGTGTATAGGGGACTTATGGGATAACACTTGAAATGTAAATGAAGAAATTCTCTAATAATAAATAAGGAAAAAATTGTTGTTCTAATGTCTCTAGTCTGTAAATGATATGAAGAGAAGCTGAGTGGGGTTTCCACAGTGAGTGATTTCAAACCTTGCCATTTCTTGGGACCTTCTTGATGTTATGGAAGCAGTTACAGGGAACTTACCTTTATAAATGCATTCATCATATTTGGGATAATCAAATGCTCACTCTATGAGAGAAATGTAGGTGGCCCAGAGGTTAACGTAAAATACTGGAAGTTAGTAGGGACAACTGAAGTGTAACAAATACTGAAAGAATTATGCACGACAATTTGTCAATATTATTAGCTTTCCTCAAATTTCAAGTGAGCTGGTTTCTTCTTTTACTCAATATTTCTCCAACCATTTTCTTTCTTCTAAACCCATATTAAAAGTCAATAATGGCTATGCAAAGACTTTTAAACTCCTTGCAGTTGTATCTGTCAGTTCTTAGTGTCCTTTTTTGGGGTATTCATCTCTTTTTCAGGGAGTGCTTATACCTTTATCTAGATGGGTTTGCCTGTTTTCCTCTAACGGCTTCAGAGTTGCAGGCCTTTCATTAAGGTCTATGATCCATGTCAAATCAGGGCTGCTTGCTTGTTTGGTTTGGTTTGGTTTTGATTTTTGATTTTTGTTTTTTGTTTTTTTTTTCTGATATTTTGATAAGAGATAGGGATTTAATTTAATTTTAATTTTTTTACTTGTCAGCATCCAGTTTTCCTATACCACTTGTCAAGAAAGCTACCTCTCCTCCAATGTATATTTTGTAGTCCTTTGTCAAAAGTCAGGGACTAATGTAATTCCTGGGCCTATGTCAGTTTCTGTGCAATCGGTATGATGCTTTTTGTTACTATGGCTCTATAGTGTAATTTGATATCAGGTATTGTAATACCCCTGGGATTGCTCTTTTGGGCTCAGAATTGCTTCAGCTATCTGGTGATTTTTTTGTGCTTCCTGAATGAACTTCAGTTTTGTTTTTCCAATATCTGTGAGAACATTACTAGAATTTCTTCGAAAGGAATTATTCTGGGTCTATAGTTTACTTTTGTTGCTACAACCACGTTCACTGAACCAGTTTTACTAACCCAGGAGCATGAGGTCCTTTCCATCTTTTAATCTCTTTTATATATATATATACTTTTTTCACATTGATTCAATGTTTTATAAGTTTTTTAAAAATGTATAAAGTTTTGGATGAAGAAAACAGGATATTTTATTCAACCATAAAACAACAACAAAAAAAACCATTACCAACCTCATTCTATAAGATAATAGTTATCCTGATAAATAAACTGCACAAAGACTCAACAAAGAAAAGAATTTCATACCAATTTCCATTATGAACATTGATGTAAAAATACTCAGTAAAATACTCTCAAACCAAATCCACAAAAACACCATGACCAAGTAGGATTCATCTCAGGGATGCAGAGTTGGTATAATATATGAAAATTCATCAACAAAATCCACCTTATGAACAAACTGGGGGTAAAAAAACACATGATCATCTTAGTATGTATCTAAAAAGGTTTTGAACAAAATTAAAGTCTTGGAAAGATCAGGAATACATGTGCATACCTGAACAGAATAAAGGCAACTTATAGCAAGCCAATAGTCAGCATCAAGTTAACTGGAGAGAAACTTAAAGCAATTCTGCTAAAGTCAGAGATAAGATAATGTCCACTCTCCAACTATCTCTTCAGTATAGTATTTAAAGTTCTAGCTAGTTGAAAGGGCCCTGAGCTGTCTCATGGGAGACTATACCAGTGCCTGGCAAACACAGAAGTGGATGCTCACAGTCAGCTATTAGATGGAATACAGGACTCCCAAGGAAGGAGCTAGAGAAAATACCCAAGGAGCTGAAGGGGTCTTCAACCCTATAGGTGGAAGAATAACATGAACTAACTAGTACCCCCTGAGCTCGTGTCTATATATAGAAGAAGATGGCCTAGTTGGCCATCATTGGGAAGAGAGGCCCCTTGGTCATGAAGACTTTATATGCCCCAGTACAGGGGAATGCCAGGGCCAAGATGTGGGAGTGCGTGGGTAGGGGAGCAGGGCGGTGATGGGGGAGGGTATAGAGAACTTTCTGGATAACACTTGAAATGTAAATAAAGAAAATATCTAATAAAAATTGGGAAAAAAAAGAAGGAAATTCTAGCTAGAGCAATAAGACAACTAAAAGAGATCAATAGGGGATACCAATTGGAAAGAAAGAAGTCAAAACATCATTATTGACAGATGATATGATAATACACAGAAGTGACCCCCAAAATTCTACTAGAGAACTCTGATAGCTGATAAACACCTTCAGCAACATGGCTGAATACCAAATTAACCCAAAGAAATCAGTATCCCTCCTTTATATAAGAGATAAACAGGCTGAAAAAGAAGTTAAGGATACAATATCCTTTACCATTGCCACAAATAATATGAAATAGCTTGATATAACTCTAATCAAGCAATAGAATGGCTTGTATGATAATAACTTCAATAGTGTGATGACAGAAGTTGAGGAAGGTATCAGAAGATGGAAAGATCTCCAATCCTTATGGGTTGCTAGAATTAACATAGTGAAAATGGCCATCTTACCAAACATAATTTACAGATTCAATACAATCCCTACCAAAATTCCACCACAATGCTTTACAGATTGTGAAAAAACAATTCTCAACTTCATATGGAAAAAGAAAAAAAAAGAATATCAAAAACAATCCAGAACAGTAAAATAACTTTAGGAGATGTCACTATTGCTGACTTCAAGCTGTACTACAGAGTAATAGTAATTATTCTGCATGGTACTGATTCAGAGACAAAGAGGTAGATCGATGGAATCAAATCAAAGACCCAGAAATAAACCCATACTCCTACAGGCACTTGATTTTTAACAAAGAAGCCAAAGCCATACAACAGAAAAGGGAGGGCATCTTCAAAAACTGGTGCTGGTCTAACTGGATGTCTGCATGTAGAAGAATGCAAATAGATCCATATTTATTATTCTGCACAAAACTCAATTCCAAATGGATCAAAAACTTCAATGTAAATCCAGGTACACCAAATCTAATAGAACAGAAACTGACAAATAGCCTTGAACTCATCAGTATAGGAGACAACTTCCTGAAGAGAACACCAATGGCTCAGGAACTAAGGTCAAAAATTAATAAATGGGATCTCGTAAAACTGAGAAGCTTTGGTAAGTCAAAGAACACCATCATCAGGACAAGACAACAGTGTATAGAGTGGGAAAAGATCTTCACCAACCTTACATCTGACTGAGGGCCAATATCCAAAATATGTAATGGACTCAAGAAGTAGACACCAACAAACCAAATAAATAACCCATTTAAAAAGTGGGGTACCCATGGGCAAGAACTAATCCCTGTCAATATCAATAATACTCTGTTATGCTTGCAGACAGGAACCTAGCATAACTGTCCTTTGATAGGCTCCATTCAACAGTCAATGGAAAGAGTTGCAGAGAACCACAGCCAAACTTTAGATGANAACCAACCACTCTATTCAAGGAAATCAGTCTGTCTTACAGGTTTCCAGTGTGTCTTATGGTGTTTCCCAAATCCTACTGATAAATGTCTCGATGAGGGAGGGGCATAGACATGCCCTTTCTCTGTGGGTGACAGGGTTCAGCTTAAGCCACCAGTATGACAGCAGGTGCCTTTACCTCCTGCCTCACCTCAGGATCACCGTTTGTCTTTTATATCACTCATTTGTCTCAGTTTCCAGATGAGTTAGCTTTTCCCTATTGACAGTTCCACCCTGCTCTGAGTTTAGGGGATGACTCTTGGGGAATGAGTTTAGGGGATGACTCTTGGTTCCCCAAGTCTGCTTCTAACCTGATAGATTTAGTTGTTTTTAATGTGTCTTCATAAATCCCTCTCTCCAGCCCCTTAACCATTTTAGTCAGACTCTTTACCCAACAGTTTACCATCAGAATATAAGGCCATTCATTGTCTTTCAACATGATTTATTTTTAAATTATTATTACTAATTGTATTAGAAGGAGAAAAAAACATTACAATAAGGTTTTTTGTTTTTGTTTTGTTTGTTTTGTTTTGGTTATCTTTTTTGAAATAATCATTAACTGTATTTTTTGTACATCGTGACTATGACAGTCCTGAGCAAGAAGGGTTTTCTGTTTAAGCTGTTGTAACTTTTTTTGTTTATGTCTCATCATTTTTTTTCCTGTGGCAGATTTTTATAATTTTTTAAATGTATTTGGGACAACTGTTTCAAAGTAACATGTAGTTTTCCTGACAACTTTTATTTGTTTATTTATTTATTTATTTTAGAGAGGAAAGATTTTATTTCATCTTATAACTTACAGTACATTATGAATGGGAGTCAGGACAGGAAATCAAACATTAACTTGGAGGCAGGCACTGAAGAACAGGTCATGAAGGAATAAAATTACTATCTCATACAGACTAATGCCTTATTCCAGATGTTCAGGGATGGCACTTGCAATAGTAAATCATCAGTCAAGAAAATCCATTTGGTCCATCAATTCTGTTAGTTTCAGTGTGTCTCTGTTTAGGTTCTGTTTCTATGATCTTTTCATTGATGAGAGTGGGGTGTTGAAGTCTCCCACTATGATTGTGTGAGGTGCAATGCGTGCTTTGAGCTTCAGTAAACTTTCTTTTATGAATGTGGGTGCTCTTACATTTGGAGCATAGATGTTCAGAATTGAGAGTTCATTTTGGTAGATTTTTCCTTTGATAAGAATGAAGTGTCCTTCCTTAACTTTTTGATAACTTTCAGTTGAAAGTTGATTTTATTTGATATTAGGATGGCTAGTCCAGCTGGTTTCTTGGGACCATTTGCTTGGAAATTGTTTTTCAGCTCTTTTCCTGTATATAGCAAAATGCTGGGTCCAGTTCAGGTACCCGGACTGTTAGTCTATGTCTTTTGGTGGGGGGATTGAGTCCATTGATATTAAGAGATATTAAGGAATAGTGATCGTTGCTTCCTGTTATTTTTGTTGTTAGAGGTGGAATTATGTTTGTGTGGTTATCTTCTTTTAGGTTTGTTGAAAGATTACTTTCTTGTTTTTTTCTAGGGTGTAGTTTCCATCCTTGTGTTGGAGTTTTCCATCTATTATCCTTTCTTTGTATTTCTGGATTTGAAGAAATACATTGTATAAATTTGGTTTTGTTATGAAATACTTTGGTTTCTCCATCTATGGTAATTGAGAGTAATGCTAGGTATAGTAGGCTCACTGGGCATTTGTGTTCTCTTACGGTCTGTATGACATCTGTCCAGGATCCTCTACCTTTCATAGTCTCTGGTAAGAATTCTGGTGTAATTCTGATAGGTCTTCCTTTATATGTTACTTGATCTTTTTCCCTTATTGTTTTTAATATTCTTTTTGTTGTTGTTGTTTTGTTTTGTGCATTCATTATTTTGACTATAATATGACAGGAGGAATTTCTTTTCTGGTTTAATCTATTTATAGTTCTGAAAGCTTCTTGTATGTTTATGGGCATCACTTTCTTCAGGTTAAGGAAGTTTTCTTCTATAATTTTGTTGTAGATATTTACTGGCCTTTTGAGTTAGAGATCTTCACTCTCATCTATAACTATTATCCTTAGTTTTGGTCTTCACATTGTGTTCTGGATTTCCTGGATGTTTTGGGTTAGGACCTTTTTGCATTTTGCATTTTCTTTGAAACTTTGTGTCAATGTTTTCTATGGTATCTTCTGGACCTGAGATTCTCTCTTCTTTGTCTTATATTCTGTTGGTGATGCTTTCATCTATGACTTCTGATATCTTTCCTAGATTTTTCTATCTCTATTGTTGTCTCCCTTTGTGATTTCTGTTTTGATTCTATTTCCATTTTTATATCCTGGATGATTTTGTTCAATTCCTTCACCTGTCTAGATATGTTTTCCTGTAATTCTTTAAAGAAGTTATTTATGTCCTTCTTAAAGTCCTCTATCATCATCATGAGATATGATTTTAAATCAGTCTTGCTTTTTTGGTGTGCTGGGGTATCCAGGGATTGCTGTGGTGGAAGAACTGGGTTCTGATGATGCCAGGAGGCCTTGGTTCCTGTTGCCTATATTCTTGCCCTGGCCTCTAGCCATCTGGATATCTCTGGTGTTAGCTGGTGTTGCTATCTCTGACTGTGGCTTGTATCTCCTGCATATACCACATTTTCTGTATCCATTCCTCTGGTGAGGGACATCTGGGTTCTTTCCAGCTTCTGGCTATTATAAATAAGGCTTCTATGAACATAGTGAAGCATGTGTCCTTATTACAAGTTGGAGCATCTTCTGGGTATATGCCCAGGAGTGGTATTGCTGGATCTTCCAGTAGTACTATGTACAATTTTCTGAGGAACTGCCAAACTGATTTCTAGAGTGGTTGGACCAGCTTGGAATCCCACCAGCAATGGAGGAGTGTTCCTCTTTCCCCACATCCTCACCAGCATCTGCTATCACCTGAATTTATGATCTTAGCCATTCTGACTGCTGTGAGGTGGAATCTCAGGGTTGTTTTGATTTGAATTTCCCTTATGATTAAGGATGTTGAACATTTCTTAGGTGCTTCTCAGCCCTTCGGTATTTTTCAGTTGAGAATTCTTTGTTTAGCTCTGTGCTCCATTTTTTAAATAGGGTTATTTGGTTTTCTGAGTCCAACTTCTTGAGTTCTTTATATATATTGGATATTAGTCCCCTATTGGATTTAGGATTGGTAAAGATCCTTTCCTGCTCTGTTGGTGGCCTTTTTGTCTTATTGACAGTGTCTTTTGCCTTACAGAAGCTTTGCAATTTTATGAGGTCCCATTTGTCAATTCTTGATCTTACAGCACAAACCATTGCTGTTCTGTTCAGGTATGTTTTCCCTTGTACCCATATTTTTGAGGCTCTTCCCCCACTTTCTTCTCTATAAGTTTCAGAGTTTCTGGTTTTATGTGGAGTCCTTTGATCCACTTAGATTTGAGCTTTGTATAAGGAGATAATAATGGATCAATTCACATTCTTCAACATGATAACTGCCAGTTGAGCCAGCACCATTTGTTGAAAATGCTGTCTTTTTTTCCTCTGGATGATTTTAGCTCCTTTGTCATAGATAAAGTGAGATCTGGGACAAGAATTCCAGAGCCTTTATAAGTCAAAAGGTACAATGATTATCAAGTTATTGTGCTTTGAGCAGAGTTGGAAAAATATAATCCCAGCTTCCTGGATAAAGAGTGTGCCCTACTGAAAAGAGATGGGTTAATTATTTAATACTTCAGCTACTTAAGCCAAGGAACTTAAGGAAAAAATACTTTATCACACACTGTTAAATAATGAACAAGTTCTGGAAATAAAATCCTCTGCCTTCCCAAGCAGAGGAAGGGGGCAGGTTTGGCTTGGCCCAGATTCCGACACTCAGCAGGGCTTGTCAAGGAGAACAAGGTGAGAAGTAACAGACCATCTTTTCTGTTTTACACTGTGAATAAACTTTCCAACACAGCCCAAGAACTTTCAAAATCTTTCAGATCTTTTTACAGCCTGACATCATGTTCCTCTATGCTGACATCATGGCTTTTAAGGATAGGAATCCCATAGTCCTCTCTTCTTAAAATGTTCCAACCCATCAAAACTTGGCACTGGACACCATTCCTTAAGTTTCCAAAGTTTTCTTTGGGTTTTGAACCCAAAGATACCGATCAATTTTGATGTGTTTACAAACTGTGAGGCCAGGCCTGCGAATCGCACCTTATAAACTAAGGCTGGCTGGCCAGCCGGCTGGACTGGGGTTAGCAGACGCTTAGAAAAGAGACACAACAGTCTGGGCTGGAGCAAGAAGGTTTTCTTTTACTTTTTCTCCATTTCTAACAGCTTTTAGAACCTTCCCTAGTGTTCTTAGGTTTGTTTTTTGAGCTGATAATCTTCACCACACACACACACACACACACACACACACACACACACACACAAAACAACTGTATTCAGAGTTCATTAGATGCTTGTGCTCTGGATCAAACATTACCCTCTTGTTTCTAGAGCACCAAGAAGGCAACTTGTTTCAGGGAGTCAAAAGGCTGCCACAAGGCCATCCTTTGACCCTCCCACAGTGAGGCACATGGAGTAGAAACTAAGGTTCTGATGCGGTGGTCTTTTCAGGGATCTTCGAGCCTTGTCTTGCAGACTGCTGATGACAATTACCCAACTGATTCTGTATTATTGTTGGTTTTAGTACATTATAGCTCCCTATGTGTCCTACTGAATAAAACGCATAATATACAGCTTTAGTGGAAGCAAGAGACCTTGATGTTCAGAACCTCAGCTGAGCCCTATTCCTTCAGAAGTGGAAGGCAGCTCATACACTTTGACACGGGCAGGGGGGAGGAGATCAGATTGTTGTAAATGTTTCTAGGCATTTACTTTCTATCCTCACCATGTCCTAAAACATTTCTACTTTTAGATTGGTACCTGTCCACCATACTCTGACCAAAACTCTTCTAAATTGAAACTCTCCAAACCAAACCAATAACAAAATTCTAGCCAGCACCTGTTTTTATAAATAACAAACTGCCCTGGCTGCTTTTGTTAAATGATGGTAGAGTTAGGTCATTAGCCTGCAAGGGGAAAAATCACAGCTGTATTGCCTTTGAAGAGACAGTTCATGGATCTCTGTTAAACTAGAGCATTCTATGTAGCATATGGTGGCTTAAAAGTTAGCAAAGTGGACACTGCCCACTCTCACACTACTTCTTTACTTCTGAGAGAGAGGTCTGACCTTTCTCAGAAGCTGTTTGGCCTGGATTAGACCATTGTTTCCAGAAAAGAAGATTCAAGGTATTTGCTTTGACTCACAGCACACAGACCAAAAGAATATGTAGAACCCTTCCTAGACCTTTGTGTACACATGCGTACCTAAGCTAGCACACATATGCTTACTTGAATGTGTATATACACAAGTACTCCAAGCCTAAGCCAACCCACCGGAAATTGCTAGGAGAATAGTCAGCAGAACTCAAGGGCTTGTGTTCATAGAGGGGTCTCTTTGTTAATGTCACTCCAGAGGAGGGTGGGAATGGTTGGAGAAGAGGTGAGCCCTGCCTGCAGAGGTCTACAGTGCTTCAATCAGAAACAGCTGCGGCCAGTTTAATGCTATCACAGGGCTCATATAGATGTGACATCAGGCAGAACTGAAGTTTGGCCAAGGCATTTTACTGGCAATATACCATAGACTCTAAGGATTTGGTTGCAAGGTTGTATGTGGCATATGTTTCTTTAATGAATTCACAATTGGGAACCAATACCACACTGTTGGCCCTTCTAGTAACTCAGCTTAAAACCAAGAAGTAGTTTCAGTGAATTTTTAAGGTCTAGAATTAAAATCTTTATTAATTTTAAGCTAAAAGGGAGTAAATGAATATGCCATCATCTCCGTTTATTACATGTCTAACTAGAAAGATTTCCACAAACAGACCAGTATCCTGGCCAAGTAGGAGGAACTGGGAGACACTTTATATTCTAATTTCAAACTGCAGGGCATCCCAGGTGTACTGTATAGGATTTCCTGTAATTTACCAGCAAAATAAGCAGCCTACAGGAATACGTTTGCCATACTGTACATTTGTATTAATTACCCAGCAGGATAAAGTGATTTCTTTGTGATAGAAAAAGATGTGGATCTACAGGAAAACCATTAAACCAAACCAGGGAAAGCAGAGACTTCTCTATTGTTAAGCAGCTTGGCTGGATCAGGACTTGAGTCTGGGAACCAAACATTTGCCTCATACACACAAAATCTTCTCCTGATACAGATAATCAGTTCCCTAGTGGAAACTAGCAATCAAATCTTGCAGAGCCTTTCTGGCCATCCTTAGGGTTACCCTTGAGTAAGAAGTATGGCATGTCTCAGGTGTGTGATCTTGTTAAATAATAATTCATAGATATAAAAAAAATTATAGTAAGAGTACATAAGAACAAACGAAGTCCAAATGACAATGGATGTCAAACAGTGCAGAGGTGAACAGACAGTATACTACAGGGGTAGCAGGCTCCATGCAAAGAGGAAATGTTGCATTGGATCTTCTAAAGGGAAGACAATTTGGGTAGACCTCCAGGTAGGAATTCTCAGCAATGAGGCACACAGGGAGAAGAAGGGTATGAGATAAGACGAGGGTACATGATGAGTAGGAATTTCATGTGCCATTAGATCAATAATTCCAAGTTATGAGATCATTGTAAGTAGTAGTGTGGGGTCATAAGGAATCCATCAATGCTGAATAGATCCTATGCCTCAGGTATTCATAAGATAATGTAACCATAGCAACTTGTTTGAGACCATTGATATAAGGAACCTAAATAGTTAGTATAGAAAGGTAGACAGTAGAATGGTAATTGTCAGTAGCTTAGGAGATGCCAAATGGGAGAGTGTAGCACATTCCCACTCTACCGCATACTGCCAAGGCTAACAGCAGTGAGCAGAGCACTTAAAGTCTGCCAGGAGGTGGGGCTTATCTTTAATTCTTCTTCCTCTTTCCCCTCCTAGCTCACCTCACATACAGTGCACATAACTATATCTAAAGAGTGCTGAAAGACATTCTGAGATAATTATATAGATTGTGATGATTGTTTACAGGAGCATACTAGTCACTAAACATACCCAGTTGCATATACTAAATACGAATAGGCTTTATGTGGCAGATATACAAACACACACATATATTTGTTCACCCCAATATTTATTTTTTATGTCATCTTATGGGCTTCTAGCATACAATCACATCAGAAGTAAGGTTAGATATGTAAAAATATTAATTTTACTACTCATCCTTAGAGGCCCTCATGGAAAAAATCTGAGAAGTAGGACAACTCTTGTCAGGTATTTTTTCACCCTAGAAAAAAACATATTTCAGAGAAATGGGTTGGTATTCTTCCTATCATAAGGAGCTCCTTAGCTTTCATTGTCCAAGTCCCCTACTCATCCTCTCAAATGTTCTTAATAAGCCAAAACTTCAGGCTGGGCATGGTGGCACACGCCTTTAATCCCAGCACTCGGGAGGCAGAGGCAGGTGGATTTCTGAGTTCGAGGCCAGCCTGGTCTACAAAGTGAGTTCCAGGACAGACAGGGCTATACAGAGAAACCCTGTCTCAAAAACAAACAAACAAACAAACAAAGTAATTATAATAATAATAATAATAATAATAATAATAAGCCAAAACTTCCAGTGATCACAGACTGAGTCCAGGAAAGACATTTTTGTTGTAGTGTAAAGTGTAGTTTCACTTTGTTTCAGTCCAGCAGAGGCTGGAGTGATGGAGTCTGCTCTTCTCTTTGTTTAGAGAGGGAAAGCCCAGGAAATCATATTTCAAAGAAAGAGTCTGAGTAGGGAGACAGTATGCATCAGAGTAGAAACTGCTGTATCTCAGTGGTTGCCTCTTGTCTGCACAGTACACTTCAGTTCAAAGGGATAATAGGTTATGGTTGAATCTCACATTGACTGGCTCGCCAGAGAAAGGGGCAAGATGCATTTTCTCAGTTTTATCTCTCATTGGTCCAGAAATCAGAAGCATTCTTTTACTTCTGGGTTATGCACAAAAGACCTGACATCAGTGAGTGAGAGGACAGACTCAGGGAAGAGGAAGAAATAACACATTTACAAACACCCTGCTCTAACCCAAAATGCCACTTAAAGATGCTGGACTCAATTGACTGGAGTTTCTCACAGTTTCATTAAGTTGTATCTCTTAGTTCTTGGATAGGTATCTGGAAAGCAGTACCATCTTTGGCTTAGATATGTAAAATACTACAAGGGTTTTCAATAAAACATTGAACAAAATCTCCCAAGGGTCAAAACATACCCTGCTAGAATATTTCTTTGGACTTATTAGAGCTGTGCTTTCCACTAGCAAAGGTAGTGCAGGCGTTTATAATAGCTTTAATTACCTCATAAGAACTGATATAAAATAGGAGCAGTACTGTGGACTTTGTTATGTTCAGCTTAGGATGAAGAAAGATCTAGAATAATATCAAAATGTTTCTCCCCACTTCCTCCATATTTCAGCTTTTACTTACCTATGTACCATGTACTACAGAAACAGAGACAATTGCAATTATATACTTGCAGGATCCACCCCAAGGACTTATCACCTTCTGTTTAGTCATCCACAGCTTAAGCCAGTGCTTTAGAGTCTCTCAGAAGTGTTGATGAACACAGAAAGGTGTTTCCAACTGTTTTGAGTTTGACTACCCATGCCCACAATTCTGGGGAAAAAAAGTGGCATCCACTACCCTAAATCACATTTACTCCGATACTTACTTACTTACTTACTTACTTACTTACTAGGACATTATAAGAATGTGTAGAGGTGCCTGGGACTCAGGTGAGATCACCATCTTATATCCTGGGTCTCTCAGAGACCAGTCTGTACAGGAGAGCGTGCAGGCCACAGAAGCAACACAGCTTCTTGGATAGGGTCCCTTTGGCCCTCATCCTTATCCAGGAGGCAGAGCTGACCCTCAGTCCTCTGTGCACCTTCCCTGCCAGAGAAGAGCTTGCCTGCAGTGAGTGCTCTGACTTGTGAGACTCAGGAGAGAGCTGGCCTCCCAGGGGTGCTGATAGAGACTAACAGACTCACAAGAGGAACAAGCTCCAGCCAGAGACAGCTAGAACATCTAACACCAGAGATTACCAGATGGCGAAAGGCAAACATAAGAATCTTACTAACAGAAACCAAGACCACTCACCATCATCAGAACCCAGTACTCTCCACCACAGCATGTCCTGGATACCCCAACACACCAGAAAAGCAAGATTCGGATTTAAAATCATATCTCATGATGCTGGTAGAGGATTTTGAGAAGGACATTAATAACTAACTTAGAGAAATACAGGAAAACACTGGTAAGCAGGTAGAAGTCCCTAAAGATGAAACACAAAAATCCCTTAAAGGTTTACAGGAAAACACAGCCAAACAGGTGAAGGAATTGGACAAAACCATCCAAGATCTAAAAGTGGAAGTAGAAACAATAAATAAAACCCAAAGGGACACAACACTGGAGATAGAAATCCTAGGAAAGAATTCAGGAGCAATAGATGCAATCATTACCAACAGAATCCAAGAGATGGAAGAGAGAATCTCAGATGCAGAAGATTCCATAGAAAACATGGACACAACAGTCAAAGAAAATGCAAAATGCAAAAAGATCCTAACTCAAAACATCCAGGAAATCCAGGACACAATGAGAAGTCAAATCCTAAGGATAATAGGTATAGATGAGAATGAAAATTTTCAACGTAAAGGTCCAGTAAATATCTTCAACAAAATTATAGAAGAAAACTTTCCTAACTTAAAGAAAGAGATGACCATGAACATACAAGGAGCCTACAGAACTCCAAATAGGTTGATCCAGAAAAGAAATTTCTCCCGACACATAATAATCAGAACAACAAATGAACTAAACAAAGAAAGAATATTAAAAGCAGTAAGGGAAAAAAATTCAAGTAACATTTAAAGGCAGACCTACTAGGATTAAACCAGACTTCTCACCAGAGACTATGAAAGCCAGAAGATCCTGGACAGATGTTATACAGACTCTAAGAGAACACAAATGCCAGCCAAGACTACTATACCCAGCAAAACTCTCAATTACCATAGATGGAGAAACCAAAGTATGCCATGAAAAAACTAAATTCACACAATATCTTTCCATGAATCCAGCCCTTCAAAGGATAATAAAGGGAAAACTCCAAAACAAGGAAGGAAACTATACCATAGAAAAAGTAAGAAAGTAATTCTTCAACAAACTAAAAGTAGAAAGTCTTAAGAACAGAATCCAAACTCATACAACAAAAGTAACAAGAAGCAACAATTACTTTTCCTTAATATCACTTAATATCAATGGACTCAATTCTCTAATAAAAAGACATAGACTAACAGACCAGGTACATTAACAGGACCCAGCATTTTTCTGCTTATAGAAAACCCACCTGAGGGACAAAGACAGACACTACTGCAGAGTAACAGGCTGCAAAACAATTTTCCAAGCAAATGGGCCCAAGAAACAAGCTGGAGTAGCCATTCTAATATCGGATAAAATTGGATTCCAACCCAAAGTTATCAAAAAAAAAACAAGGAGGGGCACTTCATACTCATCAAAGGTAAAATCCATGAAGATGAACTGTCGATTCTGAACATCTATGCTCCAAATGCAAGGGCATCCGAATTCATTAAAGAACTTTTGTAAAGCTCAAAGAAAACATAGCAATGTACACAATAATACTGTGAGACTTCAACACCCCACTCTTATCAAGGGACAGATGCTGGAAACAGAAACTAAACAAAGACAAAGTGAAACTAACAGAAGTTATGAACCAAATGGATTTAGCAGATATCTACAGAACATTTTACCCTAAAACAAAAGGATATACCTTCTTCTCAGCACCTCATGGTACCTTTTCCAAAATTGACCATATAATTGGTCACAAAACAGGCCTCAACAAATACAAAAATATTGAAATCATTCCATGCATTCTATCCGATCACCACAGACTAAGGCTGATCTTCAAAAACAACATAAATAATAGAAAACCCACAGACACATGGAAGTTGAACAACAATCTACTCAATGATAACTTGGTCAAGAAAGAAAGAAAGAAAGAAAGAAAGAAAGAAAGAAAGAAAGAAAGAAAGAGAGAGAGAGAGAGAGAGAGAGAGAGAGAGAGAGAAAGAAAGAAAGAAAGAAAGAAAGAAAGAAAGAAAGAAAGAGTAAAGACTTACTAGAGTTTAATGAAAATGAAGCCACAACATACCCAAACTTATGGAACACAATGAAAGCAGTCCTAAGAGGAAAACTCATAGCTGAGTGCCGCCAAAAAGAAACTATAGAGAGCACACACTAGCAGCTTGACAGCACACCTAAAAGCTCTAGAACAAAAGGAAGCAAATTCACCCAAGAGGAGTAGAGAGCAGGAAATAATCAAACTCAGGGATGAAATCAACCAAGTAGAAACAAAAAGAACTATACAAAGAATCAATAAAACGAGGAGCTGGGTTTTTGTTTTGTTTTTTTTTTTTTTTTTTTTTTTTTTTTTGTGTGTGTGTGTGTGTGTGTTTTTGAGAAAATCAACTCGATAGCTACACCATTAGCCATACTAAGTAGAGGGCACAGAAACAGTATCCTAATTAGCAAAATCAGAAATGAAAAAGGAGACAGAACAACAGAACCTGAGGAAATCCAAAACATCATCAGATCTTACTACAAAAGCCTATACTCATCAAGACTGGAAAACCTGGATGAAATGAACAATTTCCTAGACAGATATCAGGTACCAAAGTTAAATCAGGATCAGATTAACAATCTAATCATTCCCATATCCCTTAAAGAAATAGAATTAACCATTAATAGTCTCCCAACCAAAAAAACAAAACAAAACAAAACAAAAAACAAAAAAAAAAACAAAAAACAAAACCAGACCAGATGGGTTTAGTGCAAAGTTCTATCAGACCTTCAAAGAAGACATAATTCCAATTCTCCTTAAACTATTCCACAAAATAGAAACATAAGGTACTCTACTCAATTCATTCTATGAAGTCACAATTACACTGATACCTAAAAAACATAAAGACCCAACAAAGAAAGAGAACTTCAGACCAATTTCCCTTGTGAATGTCAATGCAAAAATACTCAATAAAAATCTCACAAACTGAATCCAAGAACACAACAAAACGATCATACAACATGATCAAGTAGGCTTCATCCCAGGAATGCAGGGATGGTGTAATATACTGAAATCCATCAATGTAATCCACTATATAAACAAACTCAAAAACAAAAACCACATGATAATCTCCTTAGATGCCAAGAAAGCATTTGTCAAAGTCCAATACCCGTTCATGATAAAAGTCTTGGGAAGATCAGGAATTCAAGGCCCGTACCTAAACATAATAAAAGCAATATACAGCAAACCAGTAGCCAACATCAAACTAAATGGAGAGAAACTGTAAGCAATCCCACTAAAATCAGGGACTAGAAAAGGCTGCCCACTTCCTCCCTACCTATTCAATATAGTACTTGAAGTCCTAGCCAGAGCAATTAGACAAGAAAAGGAGATCAAAAAGATACAAACTGGAAAGGAAGAAGACCAAATATCACTAATTGCAGATGATACATAAGTGACCCTAAAAATTCCACCAGAGAACTCCCAAACCTGATAAACAGCTTCAGTGCCATAGCTGGATATAAAATGAACAAAAACAAGTCAGTGGCCATTCTCTGCATAAAGGATAAACAGGCTGAGAAAGAAATTAGGGAAAGAACACCTTGCACAGTAGACACATATAATACAAAATTCCGTGGAGTGACTCTAACTAAGGAAATGAAAGATCTATATGATAAGAACTTTGTCTTTGAAGAAAGAAATCGAAGAAGATCTCAGAAGATGGAAAGATCTCCAATGCTCATGGAATGGCAGGATTAATAGGGTCAAAATGGCTATCTTGCCGAAAACAATCTACAGATTCGATGCAATCACCATCAAAATTCCAACTCAATTCTTCCTAGAGTTAGAAAAGGCAATTTTCAAATTCATCTGGAATAAGAAAAAACCTAGAATAGCAAAAACTATTCTCAACAATAAAAGAACCTCTGGTAGAATCACCATGCCTGACCTCAGGCTGTACTGCAGAGCAATTGTGGGAAAAAAAAAAAACACAACTGCATGGTATGACACAGGGACAGAAAGGTATATTGATGGAATAGAATTGAAGACCCAGAAATGAACCCACACACCTATGGTCACTTAACCTTTGAGAAAGGAGTTAAAACCATCCAATGGAAAAAGGACAGCATTTTCAACAAATGGTGCTGGCTCAACTGGCAGTTATGTAGAAGAATGTGAATTGATCATTCTTATCTCCTTATACAAAGCTCAAGTCTAAGTAGATCAAGTAACTCCATGTAAAACCAGATACACTGAATATTATAGAGGAGAAAGTGGGGAAAATCCTCGAATATATGAGCACAGGGGATAAATTCCTGAACAGAACAGCAATAGTTTGTGCTGTAATATTGAGAATTGACAAATGGGACCTCATAAAATTGCAAAGCTTCTGTAAGGCAAAAGATACCATCAATAAGACAAAAAAGGCCACCAACAGATTGGGAAAGGATCTTTACCAATCCTAAATCCAATAGGGGACTAATATCCAATATATATATATATATATATATATATATATATATATATATATATATATATATATAAAGAACTCAAGAAGTTGGACTCAGAAAACCAAATAACCCTATTAAAAAAATGGGGCACAGAGCTAAACAAAGAATTCTCAACTGAAAAATACTGAAGGGCTAATAAGCACCTAAAAAATGTTCAACATCCTTAGTAATAAGGGAAATTCAAGTCAAAACAACCTTGAGATTCCACCTCACACCAGTCAGAATGGCTAAGATCATAAATTCAGGTGACAGCAAATGCTGGTGAGGATGTGGGGAAAGAGGAACACTCCTCCATTGCTGGTGGGATTGCAAGCTGGTCCAACCACTCTGGAAATCAGTTTGGTGGTTCATCAGAAAATTTCACATAGTACTACCCGAAGATCCAGCAATACCACTCCTGAGCATATACCCAGAATATGTTCCATCTTGCAATAAGGACACAAGCTCCACTATGTTCATAGCAGCCTTATTTATAATAGCCAGAAGCTGGAAAGAACCGAGATGTTCCTCAACAGAGGAATGGATACAGAAAATGTGGTACATTTACACAATGGAGTACTACTCAGCTATTAACAATTAATTTATGAAATTCTTAGGCAAACGGATTTATCTGGATGATATCATCCTGAATGAGGTAACCCAATCACAAAAGAACACACATGATATTCACTCACTGATAAGTGATATTAACCCAGAAACTTAGAATACCCAGGATACAATTTGCAAAACACCTGAAACTCAAGAAGAATGAGGACCAAAGTATGGATACTTCTTTCTTTCTTAGAACAGGGAACAAAATACTCATGAAAGGAGTTTCAGAGACAAAGTTCAGAGCTAAGACTGAAAGAAGTACCATCCAGAAACTGCCACACCTGATGATCCATCCCATAAACAACCACCAAACCCAGATACTATTGCATATGCCTACAAAATTTTGCTGACAGGACCCTGAAATAGCTCTCTCTTGTGAGGCTATGCCAGTGCCTGACAAATACAGAAGTGGATGCTCACAGTCATATATTAGATGGAACACAGGGCACCCAATGAAGGAGCTAGAGAAAGTACCCAGGGAGCTGAAGGGGTCTGCAGCCCTATAGGAGGAACAACAACATGAACCTACCAGTATCCCCAAAGCTCATGTCTCTAGTTGCATATGTAGCAGAGCATGGCCTAGTCGGCCATCAATAGGAGAAGAGGCCCTTGGTCTTGTGAAGATTGTATGCCCCAGTATCGGGGAGTGCCAGAGCCAGGAAGCAGGAGTGGTGGGTTGGGGAGCAGGGGGTGGTGGTTTAGGGGACTTTTGGATAGGAAACTAGAAAAGGGGATAGCATTTGAAATGTAAATGAAGAAAATAGCTATTTAAAAAAAAAGAAAAAATAACACACACACAAAAATGTGTAGAGGTTTTATCTTCTGAATAATTCAAATTGGATTCATGCGCCTAGTTGTTAAGGGCCGTTTATCATACCATATCAACTGCTGTTATTTAGACATAGTGAAAGCACTTGCAACAGAAGCATCAGTTGGGCATTGATTGATTCTCTGATTCTGAGCCCCGCCATAGGACTACTGCCCCAGCATCTGCCTTATGACATGTGTGTGCTTTGAAATTCAACAGTGTTGTTCTTACCTCCTCACTTTTTCTTTTCAGTAATCTGTGTACATATATAATCAGAGATATCTTACAATATTTCTGAATTCTAGGTCAAAGGGAGAGTTTGTAGAATGAATTAACTGGTTACTCAGAGCACCCCAGGGTGGCCTTCTTTCCCCTCTTCTTTTCCAGATTTGACATTTAAAATGGAACCTAGCCAATAAAAATTGTATCACCTGATTTCTTTTCTTTTTTTCCCCTGTTCCCTGTCTCAAAGTCTAGTGGGCTCTAGACAGAAAGTTCTAGAATTAAGGTCTTGCCTTCATTCTGTCACTTATAGATGCCTTTTAAACTAGTGGTTAATAAACAGCTACTGGAAGCAATACAATCATTATGGCTTTGTGTTCCCAAAAGATACTTTCTGCTTTGGATGAATGAAAATAACCAGGTTTAGGCTATGGACCACAGTCTATAGGGAAAGGTTGCAAATTCAGTTTCCTTGTTGGCAAATCAGGCTTGAAAATAACCCTAGCTTCCTTGGTAAGATGCAAAACCAAAACAATGGGTGCAGATGTGTCTAACAGACTCATTCTGTGATGGTAATTCCTCACTTGTTTTCCAGTTCTCCTAAAATCCAGGTGCAGAAAATGGTAATTTCTTGCTAAGTCCCAGTTACCCTCTCCCCCTCCCTCTCTCCTGTCTCCCTCTCTCTACCCCCTGCCCCTCACCAGGCCCTTCCCTCAACTCCCTACTCTGACCCCCCCCATCATATCTCCACATCCCCAACTGCACCACCACACCCAATCTACAGCTCCCTACCCATAATGCCTGCCAGCATACCACACTTATAGTAATGTGAAGGTAAAAGAGATATAACAAAATACTTGAATTTTTTAATTTGCCTAATTAAAAAAAAAACTGTTTCCACCTCATGTGTCTTCTCAGGCTGCTCCAGGTGCTGGTTTACAGACTGGCTTTGCCTGCAAGCCAAAGGGAGTCCATCTAAAGAACTGTAAAGGCCAAGAGTTGCAGTTCTATGAGCAGTCAACAAGGATGCAGATGTGGAAGGTGAGAGGAGAAAGTGCATACTTATAGGGGGGAGAAGAAAGCTCCTGGAGAAAAGGTAGAGGAAGAGCAGGGTCTGTATGGTCATGGTAGACTGAGCAGACACCTGTGTAGGGCTTTTAGCCACCTCCCTAACTCCATGTTGGTCCTGAGCACGGAGACCCTTGAGATCACACAGTTGGCTCAGAAGGTTGGTCCTAATGTGAAAAGTGGGAATGCACTTCCTCTACCCTAAATGATGCTCAGTCCAGATGCTTCAGTACTCTCAGACAGCTTCCCTACCCCGGATTTATCCAGATAATTTTCATGGATGACTTCACCTTTGTCTTGTCTTTTACCTCCCTTTCCTTTCGCACACAAATCAACTGCATTTGAAAATTTTGGTCATCTTCCCCTGCCACTCTGAACTTTCATGTTCATAATTAAAGAACATGGAAATGACCTTAGGTTTAATATTGTGATTTTGATCCACCCTGCACCACATACATACATCCTTTTGGAGGGAGGGGGTTTTCTGCTTCTTTCCAAGGTCATAAAGAAATTAAACCGAAGTCCCATCTCTTTTTCCTTGCACACTTCCTGAGCCATTCTAGAGACATTTTTTTTTTTTCTAGAGAAAATGGTGCTTAATTTCTTGGAGGTGTTTTGTTGACAAGAAAATGGAAAGCACGTGTTCCTGCTCTCCTCATTGTACTTCCAAGTAATGAAAGTATTTAAGAAGGTACAATTATGATCTTGGCAAGCACCTGGGGCTCTTGGAACTGTTTTTTTTCACACCGAATAAACACTGCAGATAATCTGTTTATGTTACAGTGTGCTGAAAAGCTATCTACAACAAAAGGCCACAACCATTTTTGTTTTTTTTTTCTTTCCATTTCCTAAAGGGAAAAATATATTGCACTAATAATTTGCAGAGAATAATTTCATTGTCTCCATTCTCATTCTATTAGACAGAGGCAGGTTTATTTGGGGGGCACCTGTTTTTGGCTACTTTTAATTGAATAGTCCCCTCATTTTTATAGATCCCAGAATTCTCCTTAGCAATAAACCCAGGTGATTCAGGCTCAGTCACCTCTCAAATTCACTATAACCTTCCTACAAATAATGAAACCCCAATATTCATTCCTTCCTTAACTTGACTGATTTGAGTAAATTGTTATGCAAATCAGAAAGGACACTTATTCATTTAATTTTCAGGACAAAAATTAAGTAAATATGTTAACAAGCTACCGAGTTTGGAGAACACTAACCAGAAAAAAAATGCACATTTTTAGCTTGATTTGTTCAAAACCTTTAAGTTATACCAACATATGAGGCAGAGAACTGTCTGCCTTATGTAAAATGCATTGTAAAATCTGGAAACAATAAAAAATAGGTAAAACAATAATAATAACAAGTAATGGCAAATTCATGTGTTTTATAATTCTCTGAGAAAGAGAAGGCACAGCAGATAGAATTGAGGGAACCTCACCTGTATCCTTAAATCCATACCCCAAGAAATACAGAGTGGTCACATCACTCTAAACCCTTATAGGTTAGTGTCCTATCACTCCAACAAGGGTCAAATGTGGTCATCTCTGAGTCAGAAAAACCACATGGCATATTTGTGGCCCACATGCAGTTGGGATCTGATAAAACTATGCACAAGACCCTGCAGCTTATGTCAACCTAATACCTAATACTTTGACCCTTTACTATAAGGTCTTTCTGAAAGGGCACAGAAGACTTCCATGAGGAATGGAATTTGTTTCATAGGCCTCCAACTTCTTTTTCTATCTTTATCAAAGACTTTGAAGGGCAAACTCTTAGTTATCAATGAGCAAACATCAAAAACTTCAAAATTTGTCTCCATCGCTCTTAAGAACCATGAGGGGAGCTTCATCTTACAGTTTACAAAACCATCAAGTAGTAACTGTATATGGAATTGACAACTTGGTATTCTAGTCTATTCTTTCCCTAATCTAACTGGAATTTTGAGTAACCAGTAAATGATTACACATTTCTGCATACTGGTGCCCCTCCTCCAACAAGATACCTCCTTTATTCAATACTGGGAGCCATTAGCTAATGGGGTCCCTAAGTCTCTAACCACTAGGGGGCAAAATCAACCCAACAGTTCGGTAATGCATCCCAGCTGAGCCACCCCATTTCCTCCAGCACTATCCCTGGAAGTCTCTTTACAGCAATGTTTTGAATTAAGAAATCGCACTAACATTCACAGTTTCTTTCAGCTCTGTAGGTTTGCCTCCCAAAAACTAAAGGAATTCATAGTAGCCCCCAGAACAGCCCATGGTCTGTTTCTCTGACTGTTGTGAACAGAGAAACCCATCATGAAAGATGATAGTCTTGTTCTACCCCTCAACCTAACATTCACTGTATCCCTAGCCATTATCAAACCAGACAGAGGCAAAGGACATAAGCCTACCTCCAGGTTTCACAGGGGCTGTGAGTAGGGGAAGTCTAATGTCTCTGTCTTCCATAGCTTAGAAAACACATGCTAGAAGAAGAGCCTTAAAAGGAATGTGGAGATAGAAAGTGCTTAACAGGCCACTGCTATGCCTGGTACACTGTTGCATAAGAAGCATAAGGAGGATGAAGGATTCTGTTCTGAACATTTCTTTGAGGACATTTGTGAGTTATGGAGAGAAGAATTTATGAAGTGATCTTGCATAAGAGAAATGAAGTAAAAAAGGTGACTTTCCAAAGACCATCCCTTGAATTAATTCAAACACATTTTTATTAGAAAGTCACTGAGTCCACTTAACTACTCTCTTGTAACTGCAAACCCGTGTGAGGGCAAGACTAAGTTGTCTTCTTATTTGGTGTAGTTTATCATACTGGAATTAGGAAGGAAAGCACTTACCTTTTCTTAATCAGTACCAAATCTGGATCCACTCTGGGGATAAATGTTATCTTTTTATAAAAGATGGATGTGGTACACAGTCACTTTCTGCTTGTTTTAGTCTCAAAATGGGGGCATAATGCGATATGAGGAGTCTCTGACTCTTCCTTTTAATGACAGTTGACAGTTTTTTTTTTTTTTTTCTTGGCATTGGGACTTTTGGAACAAGGTTTCCATATTGCATTGCAGATTATATTTATTTGCTTCTATTAAGACTAATTAAGAGGTAGGGTGCTTACTGGCAGAGGATTTCAAGCTAGATGGAATTGTGTTGTCAATATTACTCTGACCCTTGTTTGTTTTTTCAACCCCTAGTTCTTGGGAAGAAATTCTAAAATAAGATTCTCTCTCTCTCTCTCTCTCTCTCTCTCTCTCTCTCTCTGTGTGTGTGTGTGTGTGTGTGTGTGTGTGTGTCTTGCTTTACAACTGAGTTAATACACACATAGATAAAAAGAGGCCAAAAATAGGATTAAAAACTTTGATATCATCTAAGGCTGTAACAGTAGAGCACAAGTGTCTGACTATTGCTTTAAAGAGACACCATGACAACAGGAAGTCCTATAAAAGAAAGCAGTTGATTGGGACTGGCTTACAGTTTAAAGCTTTAGTCCACTATCATCATATCCAAGGCCAAAGGAGAGAGTGGCTGGGCCTGGCATGGACTTTTGATATCTCAAGACCCATACCTAGTGATACACTTCCTCAATTAAGTCACACCTTCTAATCCTTCTCAAATAGCACCGCTCCCTGATGACTAAGTATTCAAATACATGACCCTATGGGGGACATTCTTATTCAAACCACCACATAACAATGCCTAAAACTCTCCTAACATCCCTTCCTTTATCACCTATTGGAAAACAATGTGGAAGCAACTGATGAATACTAGATTATTGTTTCCATAAGTCCACCCATGGTTCTTCATTCACCACAATATTTACTCTCTGATTCTATAATCCAGGTGTCACTGTATTTACAGTTTTTGGAAAGATCATAGTTATTACTTGATCAAATTGATGGAGAAAACAGGAAAAAAAAACGCAAGATATGGCACAAATGCCTAGAGATGGCTACAGGATAGCTGAGCCACAAACTGCTCCCTAACCACCTGAGTATTCTCTGAGCAGCTCTGCCATACAAACTTCAGATAATTGCAGAAGTCTTGTAGCCTTTACAAGGAATATATGAGAAAACAGCAGTGTATGGTAAGTTTAAAGCATTGAAAGGAGAGAAGTTCCCTTCTCCATTGACAGCATTGGTCTGTGTTTGTGTATGTAAGAAACAGACACCTCCTCACTTTTAAAATGGGTATTGATGTGGTCTGAAGTGGACACTCTGAAATGCCATTGCACCACACTCCATTTAGGTGTTAGCAACTAGAATAATAGTGCCAGAGATTCCATGTGAAGTGATGTGTCATATTCTCTTGTTTAGAATCAATGATATAAATCCAGGCTTGAAACAGGGCCCAGACCTGCCCCCCCCCCTTCTCTATCTCTCTCCTGACCTCTGCTTCCTTCATCTGTCCTCTTTAATCTTGCTTGACTCTTCTCTTCTCATCATCATATGACACACTCTTGCCTTCCCCTGGTCCAAGCAGCTGGCCTATGGTAGCCATGACTGCTCTGTTTTCTGAAGAACATATGTATCGCTGGACCATTTTACACACCCTGTGGGCCAAATGGTTTATGGATCTGGCTCTGTGCATAAAGTCTTTTGGATTCTGCAGTGAGAAGCCACTAAAAGCCATGTGGCCACCACTAATTCCCACATTATAGCCCATTTTGTGTATTACTAGTTGCCTTGCTGGAGAGTAATGCACACTTCAATGAGGTTTAATTATAATGGCTTTGCTTTGTACATGTTTTCTCACCAAGGACTTCTCACTTGTCTGTGGTTATTAAGTTAAGCAGACTGAAAGTTTATCTACCTGGACAGTCTACTCAAACACTATAATACTTAGAAACTATCTTCTCAGCTTCATGCACAATGAAACCTCATCTGTTTTTCACTTAAGTTGTCTTAAGATGAAAACTTGAGGAGCAGCAGTAAGATGGCAAGTAAAGGTATCTGACTTAAGCCTATGGGTATTACCTCAATTGCTGGGACTCATATTATAGAAAGAGAGAAGCTAAAAGTTGTCTTGTGACTTCCCCATACACACACAGAGAGGGAGGACCAGTGGAGGGAGAGGGAGGGAGAGAATAGGGAGAGTGGGAGGGGGAGAGGGAGAGAGAGAAATAGAGGAAGTGGGGGAGGGGAGAGGGAGATGAAGTCATAGAAACAAAGAATAAATCAAGACTTTAAAAGATGGCTGGTAAGTTTATAATTTTATATGAAATATCTGTCTTTACTGTAGTTATTGACAAGGTATCTTCCAGACTTGTGATATCATCTGTTTCTTTCCACACACCACTCCCCTTAGCATTCCCTCACCAATTCTTGTCTGCTTGTACCTTGCAGGATATTAAATTCCAGTGCAGAACCTATCCAGCTCTCCTCTTTGATTAATGCTAATTTACTTTCTAGGCCTTGTAGCATTGGCTTGCATGCCATGAGTTGAGAAAAGAATACTTAGCCCTGTCTCCTTTTGGGAGTTACTTGCAACATGATCACCCACAGGTAGATGGGAAATGTTTTTTGGGCACAGCTGCACAGCTGCTGGTCATGAGCTTGCTAAATCCCATTTGACTCCTTGCATCATGGACTGATTCACGTCAGTCATACTTTGTAAGACCTTGGCATCTCTCCACACTAGATCCAGATGTCATCTTCTCCTACTACTTATAGCCCAACTTTTTATTTTTTCTAATACAATATTGTATTGGATTGAGTGCTGTAAATTATTTATATTGCCCAAAATTATTTTGTTGGCATCTATCTCTAATAGGACCATGTTGGGAATTACTTTATGGGTGATTATGTCATGAAACTAGAGCTCACATGAATGAGACCTGTGCTTTAAAACAAGGCCAGCCACAAAGAACTCTGGTCTCATCCACAGTGTGAACACACACTGTAAAAACTGCCACCCAGAAGCTACAAAGTAGATCCTCATGTGCATGAGCCTGTGCAAGGATGTTGTTTTTTCTAGCCTCAAGAACTGTGAGCAGCTCATCTATGTTCTTTTGCAGTCTTTGGAACCTAGTGATAAAACCTACAGGTGCTAAGATTTAAGTGAATGAAATTTTACTTTTTTTCAATGTATGGAAAAATAAGGCCTTTCTTTTACTAGTGGCATACTTCAAGCAAGTCAGGAAAGCACCTTGAATATCCTTTTTTTTTTTTTTTTTTCCCGAGACAGGGTTTCTCTGTATAGCCCTGGCTGTCCTGGAACTCACTCTGTAGACCAGGCTGGCCTCGGACTCAGAAATCAGCCTGCCTCTGCCTCCCGAGTGCTGGGATTACACCTTGACTATCCTAATGCAGCATGGAAATCTTTACTAAGAAACAGGAGCGAAGAGTGAGCTAAGAATAGAGGTCAGCAGAATGACCTTTGTGCCAAAAATGCCTTCTACCAACCATTTGTGCAAACAAAGCTTTACTGAAATGCAGCCATGATCCTTAGCTTCTGTATTTTCTAAGTGCCCTTTTTATTATGGAGGAAAAATGAAATGGTTGTAACAGAGACTATAGAGCTTGCAAAACCTAAAATGTTTTTGGTCTTGCTCCTTACAGAAAAATGTTCATCAGTTCCTAACATGGTAGGTCAGTGCTGTTTTTCCCATTTCTATAAAGATAGAAAGATTGCCTTTTTACTAACATCTGAAATCAAGAGAGACCATGTGAGTTGATTTGGACTGTAAAACATGAAGACAACTTATATTCTGCTTTTTGATTTTTGCAAAGCTCTATATGAATTTGTAGCATTCATAGTTTAGATGTTTCTGCTGGACAGTCATATGCTATATTGTGACTCCAATAAGCTCACAATGAACTACAGTAAGCATAACTTCCTTGACAGTAGGGATTCGTTATAAAGCAGATGTAATCAGAAACAATTGTAAATGTACTAACCTGATTTACATCAAGACTAAGGTAAATCCACAGACAAAGCATCTTGAATAAGGACATGTGAGAAAATGGTTATTTCTCTATGAAGGAAGAGAGCCTATCTTGGAAAAGTCCTTGGAATACTCTTCTAGCCAGAGTACAGAATAAAACAGACCAGTGTAAAGCAGTGAGGACATGTACAGAAAGATGCTGTAGTTAGGAAATTTTGTTATTGATACAGAATAAAGTATAAGTGGAAAATGAAAAATCCCAAAGTGTGATTAGAGCTTTGTTCGCACATACAGCCTTCGCTAAGACAGTCGGCAAACTTCTTTTGTCATGGCATATTATTAATAAATAGTATTCCTGTTTATTCTTACAGATATCTCCGTTCATATGAAAAATCTTACGCTTAGGCTACTTACATGCCATGATTATTATACTGGCCTCTACTGTATAAGTGCTAAGGAATTGGCAGGAAGGAGATACAATTAGACTTAAATTATAAAAATAACTTTTCATAGTCAACCTTGGCAGTACCTTCCAGATCCTCTCTGTGTGTTTCATGCCCTTGTTTAGAAAATAAAAAGCCAAAAACTCTGAAGCCGTAATATTAAACAGGTAAAATGTTATATGCCTGCAAGCCTTTGTAGCTCAGTATGGCCGTACAACTGTACTTTGCCTCGAGGGAGCTAAGTTAGTAGAATAGTGCTTCTTTGATGGGTTTCTTTGGAGGAAGTTAGATCCTATGCACGGGCCACAGCATGAGCAAGCAGACACTGGTGATTCAAAGCTCTATTCTTGTAGAAGCACCTGGAGTGGTGTCACAGTAGAAAGCTTGGCTGACCTTCCCTTCAGAACTCTCTGGATAAGACAGATAATTTTCTGTACTATTTAAGCAATGTCATCTCTTCGTAGGATACTCAAATATCAACTGACTCATGCATCATCTTTCCCAAGATACAGTTATCATTTGTCCAGTGAGGAGGCAGATGAGGCAGCCACCTCAGCCTAGAACTTGATTTTGTTCTTCAATCAACATTTAACCAGGAGTCTCACAGTTAGGAAGTTATTGGAGCTTCACAAATACATGTGGCCTTAGTGCTTTTCATTTGGGGGTCCCTTCAGTCTTGATCAGAAGCCTAGGGTGAGTAGACTCTCCTTTTAGCCATCATGATCTCTGGAATGCCATGTCCCCTTGGGCTTGGTTGTGTGAATTTTCAACAATTCAACTCAGAAAAATCTATTATATTTTAGAGGGCTTTCCTGTAGCTTTGGAGTGAGAATTCTTTTAAATGGGATGGGGTGAGTGTGGAACATAGAGGAAAGAACACACGGAGGTGGAAGGGGCAAAGGGGAAAACATTTACTCCTGGAAGAATAACAACATTCTAAAGTGAATGGCTATCAAATGTAAAATACAGTCTTAGGGACCGCCTACTCCTTTCTGCTAAAAGAGCAAGAGCAAAGAAAGCTTCCTGATCTAAGGAATGAATATATATATATATATATATATATATATATATATATATATATATATCATATTAAAGCAGCCATAAGAATAAGTTAATACAGGCAAGCAGTAAATGTAAAGAAACAAAAGTGGATCTCACCAGATTGTATATTAAATAAAAGGCAACGAATAAGCACTGAGTGAAATTTTATATGTGCACATTACATCAAACCAGTCAAAGATTCTGACCCCTGGCACTGCTCAAATGATGCAGCCATCTTCTTCATTCTGATGCTTTCAATAAAATCATTCCCAAGAGGGCTAGGGAAAAATTCACTCTCTCAATAAAATGTGAAACCGTTGGTATTATGAAAAAGCATACTAATAATTGGATAGTGTTCAGAAGTCGCTTTCATAAAGCCTCCCCTTTGCCTTCCCTCTTCAGGTTTTAATATCGCCCAGTGAGCCCATCAGATCACCAGGCTTTGCTGGAGGTAGAAAGCTGTAGAGTTGTTTGGTAACCCTGTGAGGTGCAGGTCAAGAGCATGCATAGCAACAGAAATCACCTGCTGCTCTGCTGCTCTGCAGTCCTAGTGGCGGGAACTGGCCAGCGCTGGAGCCCTCTGACAGGAAAATGGCTTCTGAGGACTGGGTACCTTTGGTTAAAGTCACACTGAGCTCTATACTTCATGGGTTAGAAGACAGGACCTGGAAGGTTGCTGTGATGGTGAAGCGAGAGCTTCTCGGAGCGGAAGTCAAGTTGATGTCAATGCTACCACATGGGTATGTGGGATTGTCCCAGAACGTGAAAGGCAAAGAGAAGACTGGAACAGCATGCAGGGCGGGATGAGCGGATGCAGTCACAACAATTAGTACCAGTTGACAAGGTCTTTCAGAAACATGTCAGCAGAGAAAGTCCACATATGGTACCTCTTTTACACCTTTCCAATGTGGGGAGATGAGTGGGAGGGAGGAGAGGGATGTTGGCAGTAAACAGTCAAGACAGGGGAGATGAAGCATTTTTTTTAAAAGCATCTCTAGTTTCAGGATAAGGCAAAGAGAGGGAGCAGAACTGATTTTGCCAGCCTCTGCCCTCTCTGCTGCCTCTCTCCCGGTGGCCCTGTCCTGCTCACAACTTTACACAAGTCTCCTGGGTGAAGAGGTTAGACTGTGGCACCATGATTTTGCCACTGATCCAGAGGAAACCAGGCAGAGAGATATTTGTCATGAGAAGGCACTTGATATTCTGTAGCAGATCAAATCCCAGGGATACTTTCTCAGCTTCATGAATCTTCTGCGGCTCTCCACTTCCATCTTCACACCAAAGTTGATCCTGCAGCTATCCTCCATTCAAGATGGCACTAAGCATGTAGTTATTGTCCCTCCAATTTCAAATGGGAAAATCAAATTAAGCACACATGTTTAGCAAGGCAGATGAAGCACTGCAAATGTACTTTGTATAAAGGAGTAAGGCTAATCTTGTGATGGTCAGGGTAACAGAGGAAATAACAGACCACAATATCAACATATTCAGTAGAACCCTGGGCTGGGTTTAGATCTCCTTGAGCTAGCTTCTCCCGAGGAGGATGGGCCTTCTTCAAACAATACACTTGAAACAGTAGAATATTGGTGCAACATCTAAAAATGCTTAAACTTTTCATATTTTGATAATCATAATGTCTTCACCCCAGGAACATTGCTTAAATATGCTAAAAATAAGATACTTGTTCTAGAGCTGGAAAGAGGCAGAAGAGAAAGCAGGTTGTAAGGGAGAATAATGGCTTACATCTTTTTGACCACTCTCTTATATTCAGAACTATGAGTAGCAATTTTCACACTTATCTAATATTGGCAAGTGCAAGTGGTCTAAGTAATCAATGGAGCACTATTTAATTTTTGAAACCAATAGCGAGGCAAGTGTGGTGACATACAGCTATAATTCAAGAACTTTGGAGATTGAGGCAGGAGGGAATTCAAGGTCAGCCCACAAAAGCCAATAGTAGGCAGTAATGAGTTGTCATTTAGAGGAACAACATGATTTTATCCCTTCAATTATTGGAGGCATATGGTCCACTTCTTCCTTTCAGTTGAGGAATTTACTGAAGGGAAGACACTATCACTTCTAAATCAGAGTGTGTAGAGGCAGGACACCTCAGGGAGAGTTTTAACATGTTTTCCCACTGGTTTTCGGAGTTCAGTCTACAAGTGATTTTGTAAAAGCACAGGACATCATAATCCCCACTGGCTTAAAGAACCCTGGGTCTTGCCAAAAGAAGGCAGAGCAGACTACACTTTCAGAACTTTTAGCAGCAACCACCAGTGCGTCCTCCCTCTTGAGATCTCACAAAAGTCAGTGTGCATCAAGGAAAGCCTCACACTGTCTTTCCTCACTGACCAGAGGAAGGACCACATTGTCTGCTCTGGTGCTGAGAACTGACTGGAAGAGGCTGGTGCTCATGTGCTCCCTCTGCGCAGCAGTGCTCTCAGCTGGTACTGAGAAAGCCTAACGGATACCCCCAGCGAAAAAGGAGGAGACCAGAACTGTAGAAGTGTGGTGGTTTTACCTATGCTCCCCTCCTCAGAGCAAACCCAATGAGAATTATTTGTCAAATGGTCTTAGCATAAAGCACAGCAGTTGTGGCGGGTGAGCTCTGTCCCATTGATTCTAAAAGACCTCTGCCTCATAGACCACAGGGAGTTCCACAAAACCCGCCGAAATAAGCTTTTCATGTGTTGTTGCAGGTGATTGTTGCTGTTTTGCAGAATCAGAGGGCCAGGTGGACCTCAGGCTTCTCTTCTGCAAGACAATACTGCTATACAGATTCATTGTTTCTGAAGCAATATTCCTCACAGCTGTACTCCCTCAAGATACTTTGTGAGAGGGGCACATGGATTACCTGGAGGGAATTCACAGGCCTTCCTCTCACTGTAAGAAACTTAATTTAGACAGATTACAGGAAGTTACATTGCTGTCTTTCTATAACAGAGGAAGGAGATGAGAATGAACATCAGCTTCATCCTTTTCAGGTCATACCTCTACAACAAGGACACTGGGTCCACATGATTATTTCTCAGCAGTGTCCTTGGAGTAGAGTCAAACACTCTCATTCTAAGACAGATAGGGAGCCTTGTAGTATTTGTTTGTATTTCCAGTCATGCTCACTAAGAAAGCCTGCCCTCAGCCATCTATGGAACTGTAGGCAGGGCTGGAATAATTTCAATGGAAGAGAACCATCTCAGCTTTCATTATAAAACAGGTTGATTCATATTAGGAAATGTTTGCATAGTTCCTCTTCTATCCAAGGCTGATATTACATGCTCTCACCATGCAAACTAGCATGTCAAAAGCACTTCAGGGCTTAAACAACAGTGACAGACAATTTGAAGACTCTCAGTGAAACTTTGAGGAAGTAAAGCTGGCTCCACCTTTCCTAGTAGGAATCTGAAGCCAGCACAGCCAGGGAGGAGATCTTCCTCTGATGAGATTGAACCAAGACTCCATGTCCTGATTCAGGGCTCTGAGCCGTCTAATCTACAGATTCCCAGTACAGGTCCCACCTGAAAATTTCTTGGGATAAAAGAGATTCCAGTGATTGGCAAAGTCATTTCACCAGGCTTTCCTATTCTCAATATTTTTGTAAATAAAAAAAAAAAAAGTTTCATTAAATGGATCCACTTATATAGGAGGTTTTCTTAAGGTGTATTTATTTAATTATATATGAGTGTTCTATCTGCATGTATGCCTTCATGCCAGAAGAGAATATCAAATCCCAGTATAGATGGTTATTGGGAATTGAACTCAGGACCTCTGAAAGAGCAGACACTGCTCTTAACCTCTGAGCCATCTCTCTGGCCCTTGTAGGAGGTTTGAACAGAACCCAAAAATTCTGGAATTTCCCCATCTGAGTTTCATGAATATGTAAAAGTCAGAGCAACTTGGAGAAGGAGGAAGCTGAGAAAATGGAGAGCAGATAGATCACCCATAGCAATGTGGAGCCTGCATTGTGTACAATTCAGAACTGTCATAATCTCATCAGTAGCTTAGAACCCCAGCCCACCCCCACCCCTACCAGAGAAGCAGAGGTCTGCTCACTCACTGACTGGGACTTCTTATAGAAATCAAGTGATATATACATTAATGCATGGGCTAACACTGCTAAGGAGTGGGAAATCCTTGCTATAGTCAATGTTTAACATGAACATCAGTGTTATTTTTAGAAATGGTTTCCTTCCTCTTTAAAACACTCTGGGCCTTTGAAAACAAAAACAGTCTTCCCTCTAGGCAGGTGTGTGTGTAGCAGACTCTTACACAGACAAGTGCACACAGTCAATTAACAAGGATGAAAGAACAGGATCCCAAAGGCTTCCCAACCTTCTATCCAAGGAGAGTCCTGAGCTAGCCTAATCACTGTAGCAATAGCACACCTGAGCATTTCCCCTGGACACAAAGGAGGGCAGGGGACCTTAGAAACCAATTCCATTGGACAAACAGTGGCCAATGCTAGCACAGCCCATAGATCTTATCCCCATATGAGAGGCTTTAACAAGCAAGTCAGGAAAATCATCTACCCACAGGTTTAAATGTGACTTGACCATTGCTCTGAAGTCACTATGTCGACAGTATATTTTCTCCATCATTTTTTCAAATAATAGTAATAAAAATTGAAAATTGTGATAATTATGTGTTCTATACCCCTGGATGGGGGCAGATGAAATGAGGCATACTTTCAAATGTAATTAAGGCTTTCAACTGATCCCTCCCAACTGCAATTGTTATTTCAAAATCAAATTAATAAATCATGTCCAGCCTGCTTGGAATAAAAATGTATCTCAGGTATTCCTGTTGCAACCTACAGACTGATTCATTCACAGCAGAGACCAAGCAGTGGAAGGGAGAGTCTCTAAGCTGTGCTGAGCCCTATACTCAAACAAATTTTTGAGGAGGATGGACCCAACTGGGGAATCTGGGAACTGTTTCTCTATCTAATTGAAAACAATATGCAAGCCATATTTCCCTATATTCCCTATGGTTCTCACACTCAAAGCTATAAATGCTGACTCCCAGGTATCAGGGAATTCAGCTCTTCTCTGGGTTATACTGTGCTGAAACTTTAGCCATCCTGATGAGTTAGTGTATGGCCTGATAAGGCCTTTTAAAGCTCTTGAGGTCAAGTTCGTAGTTGTCAAAAGTACATTTTCCCTTGGCAAACTAGAGACTCTGACACTATACAAAGGTGTATCTTTCCTTACAGGTTTCCAGATTTCAAATGTTTACAGTCCCCAAGCAGCCTCTTTGGGAAAACAGTATTTCAGTCCAGTGATCGCCTGAGACAAATGTTTACCATGAAGTCCCTGGCATGCTTCGTGAGAGAGCAGCATGTATGTTCAGAAAAGAGGGGCCAGTTTTCTCCTGATCAAGCAGATGTAGAGGCAAAATTCAAGTCTGGTGTCACTGACCAGAGACTTGACTAAGACTTGGATAGTAGTGGGGTGTGTGTTCTTCCTTCAAAAGGAATGGGGCTGTGTATGCCACTACCTCCAAGGACTTCCCAGTAAGTATTATCTATATTATACGTAAAGAGACCACAAAGATGCTGGCCTGAGAGCAACAGGATGTGGCATCCAATAACAACATATCTGCTGTTGAGCCTTATACATTTCTAAGGATAATAACTCCCCATTGTTAAAGTGACAGCACCTTGCATAATGTTGATGACCTCTTTCAGAAAGAAGCATGATGTCACTGATTTCTTCAGTGATGCTTTCTTGCTGGTCAGTGATGCTATTTAGCAGAAGAATAGATTAGTTCCAGAGACTGAACAATACCCACACTTTGTCCACTGCAGCAGCTCTCTGGGAATCCAGCTTCCCAGCTGGAAACTAACAGAATCCTCATGTCTCAGGATCTGTGAAGGACTGGGTTCAGGAACCCACACATGCTGAAATCCACAGACACTCAAATCCCTTACAGAAAATTGTATCACATTTAGATAGTGTGCCAAATGTTTCCAAGTGCTTCCACATACTCTGATTTGTCCCTACTTTATTCATACATGGTACAATGTTAATGGGACAGAAATGGTTGTTATATTAGGGAACAAAACAGACATAGATTTGCTGTTTCTCTCTCCCTTTCTCTCTCCCTTTCTCTCTCTCTCTCTCTCTGTCTCTCTCTCTCTCTCTCTCTCTGTGTGTCAGCTTTGATCTAAGGTTGGTTGAATCAACCTGTGAAGCTCCCAGATCTGCAGCACCGTTGTTATGTACAGATTAGCATCCCCTGGGATCTACCCTACTATTATTAGCCCTGTAATTTGGGTTATTGGACTAGACTTTGGGGGAGTGTCATAATGGAGTAATACAAACTCTGTGATGCAAAGCACAAAAAGTATTGTTTCATAAGCTCGATGTGTAGAAGTGTGTAATCAAGGTGTCATCAGGTCATTCTCCCTCTGAGAGTAGTAGGAAAGAATCTGTTCTAGGCGTCTCTCCCAGTGTCTAGATGTCCTGGCTTGTCTATATCCAGTCTTCATAGGGCATTCTCTCTGCATGCACATGTCTAAATTTCTCTTTTTTTATAAGAATATACTTGACTAAGGTCATAATATACCCAAGTGTGACCAAAATTACCCTGTTTACCAACATGGTTATATACTGAAAAGTGAGGGTTAAAAGGTCAAGTATGGATTAGGTGGAGAGAGGCACAAGGGTTAAGCTTTCACACCCCAGCTTAGTGGTTAACCAAACATCACAGGGCTAAGTCAGTGGGACTGACACTGATAAAGGCCTGCAAAAAGTCACTTTGCCCATATGAGTCCTTTTCTCGGCATAGGAAATAAAGGGGCACAGGCAGCTTTTCACCTGTTTGTACAGTTAGTATAAACTAGACTCAAATGCTAAAAAGAGACAGAATGAAAGCTCTGCGCTCTCACACATTTAGGAGGCATTGGTTATAAAGAACTATTTAACAGAAATGTCTGAATAAGTCAGTTCCACCTTTTAGACTCTAAGTTGGTCCTTCGAGCATCAGAAACCTGCTATACACATGGTACAATATTTCCTTGTATGCATGAGGCACTGAACAATCCCTGATACTATTCTCCCCAACACCACGACAAAGAAGCTATCTGACAGTTATGTGAAAGCCTCCTGGGAAGACAGCTACCAAAATTATAAAACAGGAAGAACATTTCTCAGTCGACAGGCACCCAAGAATACACAATGAAGGGTTTTTCTTTAAGTTCCTGCCTTAAATTTGTGAGTAATTTTCTAAATGTTTTGTCATATGTGCACATATATATCAAAGATGACTATTGATGTATAGAAAAATACTGTCATTTTTATACTCAATAATCCATATTGAAAAGTTTATATAGGAAATGCCTACTTTTTTAAAAGGAGTAACAGCATTAACTAGTAACTATTCCAGCCCAGGGTAAGATGTGTTAGGGCTTGAAAACCCTGAGAGTAAATATGGGACTCAGCCAGTAAGACATACAAAAGATGGAAGATAATCAATACCCCATGGGAGACCAGAGTTTACCCCAACACAATGTGGAAAAACAGCTTTATCTGCATGCAAAATTAATAGACCATTGCCTGTCCTGCCTACTCCAGTCAGCATATAAGGCAGAGTGATGGCAAGCCAGGGAGGGCATTGGGGAGAAGTCAGGAGAGTAGCTTTACAGCTCCAATAGATAGTAAGACCAAGATGAGAGATAATAAACTATCAGTAGAATGTATATGCTCATGACTATCTTTTCTTGTTGTTTTCTGACATTAATTGACTTAAAATTCCTCTGTTTACATTAAGCAATTTTTTACATTAGGCTTAGACAAATTACCAAGGAGAATAATAATTTGGCTTCCCTAGTAATCCCTTGTCCTACTAAAATACACATTTGTTTTAAATCTAATTATTCCTTTGCTGGACTTTAAGTCCTTTGTGCTTTGCTTTGACCCCTATGCAAGTGTGACTTGTAACAGTTTATCCTGTCATGCAGCATAGTGAGGCTAGTATTAGTTGTGGCTCCTTGATATGCCAGTGATATGAATGTGTGTCTGTAAAACTCACAGGATACCATGCTACTCCATTAAGAAGAGAGGCTTCTAAGATGTAATAAGGCCATGAGCCTTCACCTCTGACTTGTGACTGCACTCCTTCTATCAGTGGCTCACCACATTCAAGGTACCATCTCACAGGCAGATAGCTTAGCTCCTCGCTTGTTACTAGTATCTTTCTCTTGCACTTCCCAGACTCCAGAGATGTGAGGAATACATTTCTGTGTTTAATAAGTTACACAGTCTAAGACAGTTTGTAATAATAGCATAAAATAAAGTAAGACTGGAAATATCAGATCTGTAATAGTGCTCTGCCTGTGACAAGTTTTAAGACATTGTTCTTCTACCACACAGTCCATGATGATGTCACATCATATGACAGTGTAGTCAGAAAGCAGGAAAACAAAGAAAGATAACTTTTTATTAAAGACACATTCTAAATATTTTATGGAGCCTGATCTCTGCACACAATTAGTTAAATATATATTCATGTGGCCACACCTAGCTGCAAAGGAACCTTGGAAATGTAGTTTTGCTTCAAGTAATCATAGTCAATTGAAAATCTAGAGTTACCTTTTAGCTTTAGTTTTGGTAGTTTTATTATGACATAGCACGTACATTTTTCTTCATATTTATTATTCATGGAATTTTCTATGTGTGTTAATTGTATGAATATATGACTTTTGACAAATTTTCTAGGCCTTCCCATTCTCTTGAAAATCCAATTTTACATATGTTTGACCTTTTACATTTATTAATAAAATGCATGATCTGGAGGCTAAACATTTAACTTACACATAAACCTTTTATTGTCTCTGTTCCTGAGATTAACAGATTCCAATTGTCTGTTTACAAATTCATCAGCCCTGCCCATTATCTTCATTCTGTCAACTCCATCCACTTTGATTTTTATTGTGTTATTGTAGCCTCTCACTTCTGGAATTTCCACTTAGTGAATTTACATATTTACTTCTATAAGTTATCTTACCTGTTTACACTTTGTTAATTGTAAACTTATTGTCCTCTACAATACTGTACATACCTCTAATTACCTGCTAATTCCAATATTCAAGGAATAAAAGGGCTCATTATCGCTGATTATCTTTTTTTCTTAAGAATGAGAAAATATTTCTAATATTTTCTCTGCTTCTTCATATGGTAAAAATATTCAAGTATATTTTCCAATTGTAAATATTTTGTGAAGACCTGAATTCTGTTATACTTCTCTGGAGGGACAACAAAACAGAGGTAATTAAATCAGACAGATTCAAATTCAAAGCTCTCTGTGGCTGTAGGTCAGCTCCCAGTTCTCTGCTCTTAGTTCTTAGTTAGAATCCATGTATGGTTGAGTTTTTGTAAGGTTCAGCTTCAGCCAGAGATCAGGGGAATATTTGTATAGAGAAATCAGAGTTCCTATCCTGTCTCTCTCCTTTCTCTGGAAACCCTTACTTTCCAGTTGCTGCATCTGCCTCAGTTGCCTTCCTGGGAGCCTATGTCTGAAAGTTGCCAGGTTTTCTGTAAGAATGTTAATGTGCTTGTTCAGCATTAATTGTGGCTTGCACTTGGTGTAAATACTTTAAAAGATGAGAAAGTCAGCCTGCTATTCTGTTTTCTAGTGCCAACTCCTTATCTGTCTACTTCTGTAGTGTGCAGTGGGCCTTGCAGTCTTTCTGCCATTTGTCCTGATGTCCTTGCTTGTCTTCCCTAGGGAAATCCAGGAGACATGTGCTGGGCTATAGCAGCCACAGAGTCCAGTATAAAGCTCTGAATGACAAAGGATGGGCAGCATTCACTGGATTTACCTAATTTAGATTATAAAGTAAATAAAGAAAAAGATGGGCTGTTTGAAGAAGGATATGTTGGGGGAGATATTGGTGGAGTTGGAGGAAAAGATGTGTGTGGATATTATCCCACTTCATTGTCTGTATCTTTAAAATTCTCAAAAATGAAGATAATTTGCTTTTTTAAATGAAAGAAAGAAAAGAAGAAAGAAAGAAAGAAAGTAAGAAAGGAAGAAAGAAAGAAAGAAAGAAAGAAAGAAAGAAAGAAAGAAAGAAAGAAAGAAAGAAAGGAAAAGAAAGAGAAAGAAATAATAGCATTTCTATCTTTTTATGGGCTATGTATTGGGATAGCTATCCTTTTCCCCACAAGAACCTTCTCTGTAACTATGCTTCTCCCAGAAAGCACACTTTTATCTTTAGGTCACTCAAGGTTACAAAAACTTCACCTCTGAGTGCTTCCTAATGAGGCTCAAAAGGCTTATTTGGAATGCATGGGTCTCGTAAATTCACATACAAACAAATCATTTAAAAATATAAATATGAAAAGGTATTTTTTTATTGCAGTACAGTGCAATATTTCAGAAAACACCATTTCTTTCTGCTCACATAGAAATCTAACTCTTGGGACATTTCTAGCTCATAATTGCATTCTCTGAGCCAGAAAAATATTCCTTGTGATCAACCTTAAGCATAATCAGAGATTAAAGACCATGACCCTTGATGTTGCTAACATGGAAATAATGTAGACAGGCTAAGAGCAGATATTAGCTCTTCCACCTAATGACATATTGTTAATAGTAATACATGCAACAAGTCATCCAGGCGCTGGCAGCCTGTTGTGTATTGAGTACTGGGCTATAAAGGCTATGAACGCACATGGGACCCCACTGCCACTCACATGCTGTCCATTGTCTTCCTTGTCAGTTTGTCAACAGTTTCTAATATTAACCTGCAAGCATGGAGATACTTGCTTACAGTCTTATTAATTCTAACTTTCCAGGACTAAAAGCAGAGTCGAACAGATGTATGGTAATTTGGTTAACTCTTGAAGAGGTTTCCCATGGTTCTTTTTCACTTCCCTCCTTTCCCCTTTCTTTCTCTTAACTCATATTCATTCATTCTTTTGTTTGGGTTTTAGGCGTTGTAAGGGGTAGGCATCCAGATGTATATGTCTAAATTTTCTGGGAAATAAAAATATGAAATTTATAAGTTAAGTAAAATTTCCCATCTGAAATTTTTCTGTTTTAATGAGCCTATATTTTGGGGGGGATTGGACCATTCCCAGAACAGAAAGGTACATTTAAATTGTTCAACTTTTTTCATAGGAAAACAGAGAATCTCGACGAGAACAAATACTGTCATAAAATATGTTGAATTACAAAACTAACAGCATACCTCTTACATTGGAGCACTTAATCCAATAAATTTAGGATTTAGGAAGTAGACGTATGTCAGCCAGGAACTAGCTGTATCATGAAAGACTGTTCACCAGTTTCCTGGGAATCTCAACTCATGTAGAAAACCTTTACAGTTACGTGGATGTACGTCAAACTCCTCCAAAATCTGTAACTTGAACAAAATATAAGAATAATGAAATGCATATGTGATAGTCTGAAAATCTTCTTTATTAAAAGCATTGTTTTTAAAAAGGAATTGAAACAGTGCTCCAAACAATGCCTTTTATTTGGCATAGTTGTAGGAAAAGGTCTTAAAATTTATAAGAATTTAAAGATTCAGATTTTTCAAGACATTTAACATGATAGGCAACATACAGAAAAAGATGGAAATGTAAGATTTAATCATTTGTTCATTGGTCCAAAGCCTTCCTGGCCCTTGGCATGTAACTGACTGTTCTACCTCAAGGTCAAATGGCACGGTGGAAAGAGCCAAGATGCTAGAGCCTTCTGCAAGATGTAAACCCTGTTATTTTGAGGGAAATTAATTATGATCTCAGTGTATTATTATCTGCTATAAAATGAGTTGAATAACTCATTCCATTAGGTTTGTCTGAGAAGTAAATTATTTAGTCAATAGAAAGAGATAAGAAAATATCTGAGATTTCCTGAGGACTACTTGGTATTCGTAGTTATTCCTGTTGCAATATTGACTGGAGCAGAACATTTGGGTTATTGTTTTCAATATTCTGGAACATGATTTGAAGATGAGTTAATGAATTCAGGATTTCCCTTGTACAGAGGGATTTTAGGGCATTTCTCTGCAGGAAGCATCATCTCCAACCTTTTGTCTATCATTAGCTGGATATATGTCTCTGAGAAAGGGCTCTCTGGCACATAGGGCACATCAGGGACACATTTGAAAAATGGATTTCAAAGCTACTATGTCAATTCTCTTCAGGGAGAAAAAGTGTCTGACAAGATCAATTTCAAAAGAGAAAAGGGTAACCTTGGCTCACTCTTTCAGAGATTGCCCGAACAGCTGGGCATCTAGTGGTCTGGTGCATGTAATGGCTACCCTTGGTTGTCAACTTGATTATATCTGGAATGAACTAAAACCCTAAATTGGAGGGCTCAACTGGAATCCAGATCTTGAGGTTGGAAGACACAACTTTCTGACCTGGACACCTTGGTGTGGAGATCTTGAGGCACAGTGGCCATAGAAGTTTAGGCCCACAAAGGGAGTACATGCCTTTAATCCCAGGAGACTGAGGCAAGGAGACTCTGACTTTAAGGTCAGCCTGGGAAAAAGCAAGTCCCAGATCCAGGCATGGTGGTACACATCTTTAATATAGGTCACACCTTCTGATGGAAACCTATATAAGGACATTGAAAGAAAGAAGATTCACTCTTCTTTACCTGCTTGGACTTACTTGTCAGCACATCTGTTGGAACCTACTTCTTCAGGACTCCAACCTATACAGAAGACCAGCTGAAACAACTAGCCTCATGGAATTGAGCAACTACTAGATTCTTCCCATTCACAGCTGACCATTTTGGGGTTAGTTGAACTACAAACTATAAGTCATCACAAAAAGTTCCCTCAATATAGAGAGACATTTCAAAGTTCTGTGACTCTAGAGAACCCTGATTAATACAGTGCATTAAGGCAGAAGTATGTGACAAAAAAAAATCCACTCACTGGCAGTGAGGAAGCAAAGAGAGCAAATGAATGGGAGTCCTAATATCACTTTCAAGGTCATGTTTCCAACAATTCAACTTTCTTACATAAGGCCCTACCTCTCAAAGTTTTACCAGTTTTCAAACTAATACATGAGCCTTAGGGGGAACAAGTAGGATTCAAGCTATAACAGTTATGAACAGAGAAGTATCGTGTTTTGTTTATCAAAGTCTAGCACAGTGCCTGAAATATATTATTATTACCACATTAAAAATGAAGAAGAACATTTCACCTGGATGAATACAAGCTATTACCTGATAACTCTGTCTTAACACACTAAGCCATCTGACAACTTAGACATATCTGATGACATGATTAAACTTCAGGTTTATTTGACTAACAAGATTTTCAAAAGACACGAGCTCTGGGGGTACTGGTTAGTTCATATTGTTGTTCCACCTATAGGATTGCAGACCCCTTCAGCACCTTGGGTACTTTCTCTAGCTCCTCCATTGGGGCCCTGTATTCCATCCTATAAATGACTGTGAGCATCCACTTCTGTATTTGCCAGGCACTGGCATAGCCTCACATGAGACAGCTATATCAGGGTTCTTCCAGCAAAATCTTGCTGGCATATGCAATAGTGTCTGGGTTTGGCTTGTGTCTCTAGCTTCATATGTAACAGAAGATGGCCTAGTCGGCCATCATTGGGAAGAGAGGCCCCTAGGTCTTGCAAACTTTATATGCTCCAGTACAGGGGAAAGCCAGGGCCAAGAAGTGGGAGTGGGTGGGTAGGAGGGCAGGATGGGGGGCGGGGTATAGGGAACTTTTGGGATAGCATTTGAAATGCAAATAAAGAAAATATCTAATAAATAAATTAATTAATTAAAAAAAGATTTTCAAATGTCAATCTTTTCTCACCAACCATCAGTTGAACATAAGTTTTAAAAGATTTTTAGTATTAGAGATTAGCCCCACTTGTCACTAACAATCTCTTTCCTGGTCTCATACTGACACATAGTACTGATGACCACAGAGGTGCAATGCCTAAACAAGAAACAAGGTCTCTTTTGTTGAAAATCAAATAGACCCTAGAAAGATTTTAATGCCATTTAACACAGCATCTTTAGAGCCTAGCATACTGTTTCTCAACACAGTAATACTGGCCCATTCAGCTATTAGCACTTGCCAGAATGGAATAGGTATCCTGTTATAGTCGTGTTTGAACACCACATAGAAATACTTGGGCTTCAGATATTTGTTTTTTAATTAACACAAAATCATACGTATTTATGGAATGATAAGTATTCTCTTATTATATGTATGCATTGTGCAAAGTCAAGATGAGGGTAAACAGATTTATCTCTTATAACATGCACTATTTCTTTGTGGTGAAATCATTCAAAATTCTTTCTTCTGGCTTTTTGGAAATATATAGCTCATTATCGTTGTCTACAAACACCCTGCTTGCACTGGAGCATCTGAAATTGCTTCTCTTGTCTGACTATAATTTAGTTCTCATTGCCTGATAGTCTCTCCCTCTTTACCACTATAACTCCCCAGTCTCTGGAAACCACTATTCTATTTCCTAGTTCTTTAAGATCAGCATTCTTGGATTCCACCTATGTATGGGATCATATGGGTCTTTCTGTACTTGGCTTACTTCACTTATCTCAATGTTCTCTTTTTCCATCCATTTTGTTACAAAGGGCCAGATTTCACTTTTTTATGATGGGTCAGTATCCCATTGCATACATGTAATACATTGTCTTTATCCATTCATCAGTTGACAGACACTCAACTGATCGCTTTCCTTCACTACACTAATAGGGTTGCACTAATGGAAGTATAGGCATATCATTTCTTTAGAATATATCCAGTAGTAGGGTTGCTGGAGCTAAGCAAACACTATTTTTAATCACACAGAATAACCATATCATTTAATCCTAATGCCTGAAGTCATTTATGTTCTCACCAATACTATACAAAGGCTTGCTTTCTCCACATCTGCATTAGCATGTGTTATCTTTTGTATTCACATTAATAGCCATTTTGACTGAATTGGGGTAATGGCTCATTGTTGTCTTGGTGGCTCATTGTTGTCCTGAGCCACCTTCTTTAGATGATTAGAAATGTTGCACATTTTGCCATCTGTTGACTATTAGAGAAATGGCAAGTTCTATTGCTTGTCTGCAGTTGGGCTATATATTGCACTGCTTCTGAGTTGGTGCTCTCAACTTACCTTACAAATGTACACTTTGCTGTCTCAATGCTCTGGTTAGTGTCGTGCAGAACTTTTTCTAATCTGATATCATCCCCTTTGCCTATTTTTGTTTCCCCCCGCACCGTGATTATGAAGCATTCTTGCCTGTCCCAGTGTTTAGAGCATTTCCCCCATGTTTTCTTTGTGCACAGCATAGATTACACTTATGTCTTTAATGCATTTGCATTTTGGTTTGTTTCATGTTACAGTAAAAGGTAGAGGTCTAGTTTTTCTACACTTGGATATCCAAATCTTCCAGCAGCAGCATTCCATTTCTTGCCCCACTACCTGGTCTTAGCTCCTTTCTAGATGATTAGTGGCTATAGTAACATGGATTTACTTCTAAACTCTTTATTTAACTCCATTGGCTTGTGTGTTAGATCTCATGCCAATACTAGACTGTATTGCACATATTACAAATAATGTGCTATAATGTGGTCAATGTGTGTGTTAAGAGCACACAATCCCATACACACTCACTGATGGTAAACTGGAGCGAACATTTTAGACGTCTCATTCTCTTATCTATGTAAGATTACTCTTTCTCAAAACCTGGGTTATCCTTTGTGATTTCAGGACCTAAATGACACAAGAGGCTGCAGCACAGTCATTCTTCACACAGATGCTCTAGGAACGATGGCTTTGCTCTGGGGTTGTAGAAGATGGTTAGATAAATGGTAGGGAGCCATTTGAAGCAGTTTTCTTGCTTGTGATGGACCAGCATTCATGTGTTTATACATTAATTTATTTAAATTTGCTCAGCCATTCATTATCTGTCTTTCCATTTTCTCATCATATGAAATGGACACAACATCATTCATTACTCATATCCTTCATATATTTGCAGAATGACAAAGTCTTGCATATACTTGCAGAATGACAAAATTTTGCATCTCTGCAGTTTTCCTCCTTACAGTTACTGCCTCTAGCCTAAAACTTCCATGCCCGTTCTTTAAAAGCATTAAGAAATATGTTGCTGATGTCTTAAACTGCAAAGATGTTATTAATATACAATTAAACAAAAATATGTAACTGTAGACTTTTGTAATTATGTTAAATTATATTGTTTCACATGTTCATTTGCATTTGACAAGGTTTTAAACACATTTATTTGTGTATGCCTGCCTATCTCTTTGTGTGTTTATCAGAGGACAACAAACAGGAGTTAGCTCCTTCCTCCTGCTGAGTGTGTCCTGGGGACCACAAGACTCAGTCTTGGCAACAAGAACCTTTAGCCCCTAAGCCATCTCACTAGCCAACTAATTCCAGTTTTTAAACATAGAATATCTACACACATCTTAAGAAGTATTCATTTCATAAGAATCTATAAACTCATGCTTCTAAATACATTTTGTGGTACAATAAATAATCACAAGTGCTCTGCTAAACATGAGGCCAGTAACTCAGGAAGATTACAAGCCCATGTGGTACTTGTTTGGTTTGAACAGGAGGCTTCAATCAGTAACAATAGAATCAGAATGGCAGACACCTATCCTCAGAAAACTAAAAGAAATTAACTTTAACCCTGGATTCCTGTGCCTAGCTGCACTTTTGTTGAAAAATAAATCAAAGTAAATATATTTTAGACATACAAATACTGTTTTCACCTACTTGAAACCTTATTTTTAAAAATTACTTAACCATATGTTCCCACAACAATTCAAAAATAAAGCAAAATCTAAGGAAGGTTTAGGAGAAAAACAAACTGTGAGTTTCACACACATTGATTAAAGTCATGGAAAGATTTATATTGACTGACTTTGTTGTGTAATCTCGCATGAGGTTTGTAGATTCATGTAAGTAAAATTATAATTCTATGGAATAAAATAGTGTGTTTAATGGAGAGCTAAGTCCTGTTAAAATTATACTGGTTTTTACAACAAAAATAGAAAAACGGTGGAGTTGCTACAGATTTATTTTTAAAAATTTTGTCACAGAGGTATGTTACAAAATTAATGGCACATATTACATAAACTGAAACAGAATGTACAGATTGTAGACTATCAAAGGAAAAAAATTTAGCACATGGCAAAAGTGAGAGAAGAATATAAAATAGTCTTGTAATCTAACAGAAGCTTCAAATGAAGAAAAAAAACAGCAAATGCCAGACCTGATTGCAAAAATAAACCTAACTGTATCAGTAATCAAGTAAATGCAATGATAAGTGAGAATGCAAAACAGCTGCATCAGCAAAATTGCACAGTGGAGCAGAGGTGATCGTGTCTGCTAACAGGTAGAGCTGAATGTTACTCAATAGAGATCTCCTACAAAAGCCCCTATCATTAGGTTAAGGATAAAGCAGAAATAAACACAATGTAAATACCATTTTCAAGAAGGTAGAACAACATTAAAATCAGATAAAATAACATTTATTGCTAAGTACTTTAAAGGCTACAAGATAAAGCTTAACCAGTTAGGAGCAAGCCACGAAAAAATAGCCTCTATAAGATGCATTTATGTGGTTGAAAACCTAATAACTCTGGGAAAGAAAGAGAGAAAGAAAGAAAGAAAGAAAGAAAGAAAGAAAGAAAGAGAAAGGAGGGAAATAAAGACAAAAACAAAAACAAACTGCAGGTACACAATGTGCTGTCTTTCATCATTGGTGACCAGAGATGTAACCAAGGAATCAATAGAGGTAGAAAATGTGAGAGCTGGGATTGGGGGAGGAAAATATTTTAATAGTTTAGTAGTTTAATAGTTTAATCCTTGCCCTTGTGGGCAAAATCTATGCCTCCATTAACAGGTTCAGAGCTGGCCATGGAAGTGGAAAGAGAGGGATGAAGGGAGGACTGGAGGGAGCAGCAAGGTGGGAAGGGGGAGGGGGGGGAAGGGGAAGGGGAAGGGGAAGGGGAAGGGGAAGGGAATTAAACAAGCATTTGAAAACAATCATTCTGTGTAATTTATTAATCTCCTTCTGATGCACTTTCCTGTAAAGGCTGTTTTATCCTAGCTGAAAAGAACAGCAGATAGGTGGTGTCTGGCTGGGGAAACAAGAAATACTTAATCAGGACATAGTGTGCATGACTCAGCACTCTTGACCCTGGCAAATGCTCATTTTCTTTCTTTGCCCTTGTCTCCATCTGAGCAGCCTCCAGTTAAAGGTGTCTTCAGAATGCATGCTCAGAAGTATTAGCTACAGACTGTCATCTCTGGTGAAATACATGCAGAATGTATGATTGAAGCTTCCTTCCATTGAAGTTCAAGGCCCCTGCTAAAACAATACTGCCCAGGCCAATTTCACAATCTCTTCAAGTTTTCTTTATAAACTATTATATCAAGAAAAATAGAGAAGTCAGCTGAAAATGAAATCAAAGTTGGCCTGGAACAGACAAGGACTTGAAGGGTCAAGCTGATATTAAGCCAGCAGATGAATTTGGATTCTAGAGAGCAGAGGTGAGCACCATTGTGTTGGGGAAACTGACTGTCCATGCTCAAAATGCATAACTTTCTTCCAAGTGCCTTTAGGTATCTATGCACACAAGGGCTATGTTCTCTAGACACCATTCAACAGGCAATAAATAAAGACACAAACCTTTGGAGGCATCTGTCCCAAATATTTAAGTGTGGAAACCAATTTTAATAAATGTTCCACTTTGTCAATAAGGAGCCAGGGTCCGGGAGATTGGATGACCGTCTCAAAATGCTTGATATTTTGTCACAGGCCTTAGAACTCTCAAGTCACAGCTTTCGTTTTTTCTTCCAAAATTTCCTGATGGGTTCTTCAAACTCAAAAGGTCTAATGGAGAGAAATAAATATAATATTGCAGCTTGCTAGTTCAGTAGATCCTTAGAAAGGTATATGGTTCGCTTTTGGACCTACTGTACACATGGCCATCGGAGCAAGCAATAAGTCTACCCTGCAGTTAAGCCTACAAATAGAAGATGATTCTTTATGACAATAAGTCAGTTAGTTAATGAGTTCAGCTTTGAAATAAAACAGCTTTGGTAACTGATCTGAAAGCTCCTTAATATCATTTAGGTCATCAACATTACTAAGTGTTCAACCAGAAACACAACCCAGGTGTTGGAGCTTTCTGAATTCTGGATTAGGTTCCCTGTGAGTAGGAAGATGTTTAGCAAGAAAATGCTTATAGGCTTTGCATTCACTATTGAAATGCAATCCAGACATAGAGCCTAGTCAGCAAAATAATGATTACCGCAAATGGGTGTGCTAAGTTGGGTTGTTAGCAATTTATCCAAATTAAGAGTTGGGGCTTTACCATAATCACTTGAGAAGTATGCCATTCATAGCTTCATTTATTTTCACATGTGATGCTCATCCTAATTTCTAAGTTTACTACCATCCCCTTCCAAAATATAAACACATTCTACTGAAAGCTACATCACAGACTTTTGTCAAGTTAGAAGGTAGTCTATAGCACTGTGTGCAGCTTCTTTTCAGAAAGCACTCGACTTGGGAATTTTATTTAACTTTTTTGAGTCTTTAGCCATTTATTTCCTCCACCACTGTTATATTATTGAGTGTTGAATCTATTCAGGTTTGCACTCCCACACTCAAAAAGAATAATGTTCAAAACTTAACAGGAGGAACAATACAAAATGGCAAGGACATAGAAACTTGCAGGTGTGTGTAGTATTGGGGGCTAGCATTGTAACTATTACAACTCCCGAGCCTCCATGAGCAAAGGAAGAAGGTTATGGTTACAGTGCCCAGAGATAATGTCCCTAACAGAGCAGAGGGATACTGGGGTCCTGGCAGGAGCCTATAAAAAAATGCTTACCCTCAGTGGCCCAGAAGGTACAAGGCTGAAAGCATCTACCTTATTCTTGTCTTGCTTTCAGATCTTCAGTTTCATTCAGTCCACATTTTTACCTAATGTGGATCTTCAGTCCACATTTTTACCTAAACAAACTCAGAGTGAGTGGATAGCAGATGCAGAAGGAGAAACAAGGACTCACTGTTCTCATAGGTTGGTGAAAAGCTGGAGAACTCTGATACTGCTTCTAAACTACAGCTTAAACCCCCAAAGCCACATGTGTTCACTGCTCAGCGTAAAGGTCTTCTCTCCCCACAAGCCAAGGCAGCTAAGCAGTTTTCTCCATTTCACTTTAGTAACCTTTTCTAAAGTGTGACTGAAGTGCCATAGCTATTCCTGCTCTTGAAGTCTTCTTGGCCAGGAGTAGAAGCTTGGATTTTCTAGTTGCATGGTAACTTGGAGGTTTGTCAGGTAATATATTCAAATTAAGAATTGGAGCTTTAATATAACCATTCAGGAAACATATCATCTATCTATGGCTTCATTTATTTTTACTTATAATGTGCATACTAATTTCTAAGTTTACTAGCATCTCCTTCCAAACTACAAATGTAAATTCTACTAGAAGCTTAAGTAGGAGAGTCCTGTCAAGTTAAAAATCAATGTGTACCATGTGACTTTTCTGAGTAGGAACCAGAGTAGTCATGGATACATAGTGTACCACCTTGAAAATATTTAGAATGTCAGAACATAGATATCCTCTTGATCACCACCTCTCTGGAGAAGATACATTAAGTTTGGATTTATGAGGTTCACATTAAAAAGAAACAGGTCACAGTCAGAAAGAAATCACTTGTGTAAAGGCAAATTAGAAGAGGAAGACTGGGAAGTACTTAAGGATTTAAACGAGTATCAGATTCCTGGGAAATTAGAAAGAGAATGTTGTTGCTATTAATGTTAAGGGGAGGGACCAGGATGTATGCACCTGGCTCTTTTTCTATATTTCCAATTTGATGCAGAATGCAATTCAATGTGAAATACCAATGCTCAAGCTTGAATGTTAGTAGATGACATTTTGCCCTTCTCATGGCTTCCAGGGCCAGCCATCATTTAGTATTTACCACTAATATTTCCTCATAGGCAAAGGAAGGAAATAAGCAAACCAGTGGCATGTGGCATACACACACACACACACACACACACAAGTGTGTGTGTGTGTGTGTGTGTGTGTGTGTGTAGTATTTTTTTTACTGGAGAAGAATCTCCATAGGACATGACACACAGGCTGAAAAACACAGAGTAATTAATATATTGCTACAAATTTATGGGTGGATAATCTAAGCATTAGAAACTCAATGAGTCAACTAATGCCGGTGTCTACTAAGGTGTCTTCTCAAAGTTACATTCTTAGAAGCAGAAAAAAAAAATGATGATTTCTAGGAACTTAGAGAACAGGAAGTCATTACTCAATGGGTAAAAAGTTATAATTTTCATTTACACACATCTTTCCTACAACACTATGCCTAGGCCAATAGTACTTTCTTACTTAAAATCTTGTCAAGAGGAAATAATGCATGCCGGCTTCTTATCATGATTGTAAAAGTCATATTTTAGATGCTGACAAAGCAGAAAACTATGTTCCCAGTAATGGGGAACCTGTACTCAAAGCACTTCTGAGTGCAAACACTGAAAATCAGAGAAAATTCTTCTTGTGCTTCTTGCTGGGACAGGGAAACCATTATTTTGTAACTATGCCAAGGTATTTTGTTTTCATTTGGGTCTTTGCTTAGAAGAAGGCCTTTTAGGAGATCCCATGCTGCTGGGGTATTATCAAAGTGTAAGTGGCATTAGCATAAAGATATCCCCACTCTAGTCTCTTTCCAATCACCCTGTCCTCCATAAAGGGGAGGGATATACTGAGAAGATGTATTAAATCCTCAATGGAAGACTGAGAATTACAGATTGTTTTCTCCCTCTCACACACCTTGTCAATACATTACTAAAATTCTACTTGTCACTGTTCCTTTTACCTAGTGGAAGAAGTCTGATTTTAAGGAAAAAGTAATAATACAACTAAAACTAAAAGACAAAGACATAGTTTGAAAAGATTTAACTAGTATCCCAGGCAAAGTCATGGGTACCAAGAATGTTGGGATTATCAGACAGACCAATTTAAAATGTAAACCTAACTTAAGTGATGTAAATCCAAAGAGGAGGAAAGAAATAACAACAACAACAACAACAACAACAACAACAATAATAATAATATAGTGGTAATGGTAATGGTTGTGGTAGTAGTAGTGGTAGTGATAGTATGAATATAGCAGAAACCAATGAAATTGAAAACAGAATATCAATCAAAATAAAATAAGGCCAATGGTTGATTATGAATATTAACTTTACATGTTCATTTGAGTGGGCTGAAAGTTACCAAGTTATTTGGAAAACATTTCTTCTGAGCATAACCATAAAGGTGTGTTTTGTACAACTAGCATTTAAAATACTGTACTGAGTGATAAAATTGATCACTCTCAATTATATCAATGACCACTATCAATCCCAGGATGACTTCAAGGAGACCAGGTTCACTCTTTCAAGTTCTAAATCTGAGATATCTATCTTCTCTTCTCCTTGGATATTATTGCTTTGAAATCCAGAAATTTTGACTTAGGATCTTAAAGCACTAATTTCTCAAGTTCTTAGTGTTGTGTTTTATTTTATTTTATTTTTTATTTTTAAGACATTTTTATTAGATATTTCCTTGATTTACATTTCAAATGCTATCCCCAAAGCCCCCTATACCCTCCCCCTGTCCTGCTCCCCAACCCACCCAATCCTGCTTCCTGACCCTGGCATTCCCCTGTACTGGGGCATATGGTGTTGTGTTTTATAATAAGAAAAAGAAGCTATGGATATGTTTGGTAAAGGTGTGGTATGGTGAAGTGGACAGGGGTGCCTCTGCAGGCCCATGCTAAGGCATCCCTTCTCCCTGAAGTACCAGCCAGAGGATGGATATATTATGAAACAGAGTTTATTTAAGGCATGGGGAGGGAAGTTGAGAGAGGGAGGGAGGGAGAGAGAGAGAGAGAGAAAGAGAGGGAGGAAGAAGGAGGAAGAGGAAGAGGAGAAAGGGAGGGTAGGAGGAGGAGAAGGGGAGGGTAGGAGGAGGAGAAGAGAGAGGGGAGGAAGAAGAGGGGGAGGAGAGGAAGGGGAGGAGAGGAGGGAGGAGAGGCCAGCCATGAACACATGAAGAGATGGGGCGAAGAATGGGGAGAGAAAGGACAGAGAGGAAAGAGAGTAAGAGGGTGAGAGAGTAGGGGGTAAGCAGCCCCTTTTATACTGAGTCAGGCATACCTGGCTGTTGCCAGGTAACTGTGGGTCAGAGCCTAGAAGAAATGCTAACACTTGGTCTTTTGGACTCATGCTGATTTGTATCATTGATTTTATGTGAGACCTCTAAATGCAGAAAAGTTCTCAGCATTCCTTAAATTAATTCTCATAATCTATTTCATCTTATTTCTCTGTCTCTGTCATCCAACTATCTATCTCCATGTCTATGTAGTCTATCTAGATAACATTAGTTTGATTCTCTGGGGAGCTATGTTAGTTTGAATAAGAATAGTTCCATGATCTCACATATTTGAATGCTTAGTCCCCAGGTGGTGCCACTATCTGAAAGGATTAAATTGAGGCTCTGAGATTTTAAAGCCTACTCAAGACCAGAGTCTCTATCTCTGCCTTTGGATTAGGATGTACCTCTCAGCAATTGCTCCAGAGAGTAAATGGAACTGTGGAGCAAACCTCAAGAAGTTTCATAGGGGAGGAATAAATTAAGTGACCTAAAGACTGTTCTTGTGATATTTTAGCAAAGAAAGTTGCTGTTTCTTTATGTTGTTCTAAAAAGTCTGCATGGGGATAAATTGAAGAGTTTTAGATTGCCAGTGTTGGCAGAGGAGTCTTCAGTACAGCCTAGAATTGTCTCTGCCTTATGGTTATTAATGGACGTTCATACATGTCCATAACAAAAAGGAGCAAATTGAGCAAGAAAAAGTATAAAATGTACAATATGAGGAGAAACTAGACAATGGGAAATATAATGAAACTAAGTCTAGTGCTCAAGGAGGTAAAAAGTTTAAAGAAAAGCTTGATGCTAAATGAAATAAAGGGCAAGACCCCACTCAACTAAGCTTCTAACCAATAAAAAAGAGCTCAAGAAGAGCTTAAACAATGAAGGAAATCATCAAAAACAGAAAAGGGGTGCTACAATTGAAGAAGAGGGTCATTTTCCAGCCCCTTCAAACAGCAGTACTTGACAGCTCTTCAGTCACATGGTTCTGACTTTTGAGTTGGGGATACAAGAAAGAGGTTGTGGAATCTCCCTTAGTGCCTTAAGGAAAGCTCATGAAACCAGTGATGTCCCTGCATGGAAGCCCAGAGAGATCATTGTGTGAAGCTGTGAAGGTAAAGCCTGGATTTCCCTGGAGAACTCAAGATGCTACATATGCCAAAGCCATGAGATACCTCCAAAGAAGAGCTACAGCTGGGGTGTGAAACCAATCCAAAACAGAGAACTCTGCTGCTGTCAGCAGAACTGAAAAGACTTGGAGATCTGAAGAGCGCTTTGACATTAGGCATAAAAAGGTAGAATTTGGAATTTGCCCTACAGGTTTTCAGTTTGACTTTTGTCCAGTATTTCCCCCACTATGCTTCATTTTCTGCCCTTTGGAATGGTAATGCAGGTCCTGCACTAATGTATACTGGAAATATAGGATTTGCTCTTTGGTTTTGATTATCAGGGGGTGTAAGAGATTGATATCTGTCTCAGAAGAGACCATGGACTTTTAAATAGTGTTGAGACTTGTTTGTATTTTTCAAGTTCAACTAAATGCATTTATTTCATATGCTATAAGCCTATGGGTGGGGCAGAAAGTGAAATATGGTGGTTTGAATAAGAAAAGCTCTCATAGGCTGATATACTTGAATGCTTAGTCATTAGGGAGTGGTGCTATTTGGAAGAATTAAAAGGATTAGGAGTTGTGACCTTGCTGTATTGAGTGTGTCACTGGAGGTGAGCTTTGAAGTTTCAAAAGTCCATGTTAAACCTAAATATTCTCTCTCTCTCTCTCTCTCTCTCTCTCTCTCTCTCTCTCTCTGTCTCTCTCTCTCTCTCTGCCTTTTGGAACATGAAGTAACTCACTGCCAGTGCTCCAGTCCCTGACTCCATGTTGATGTTCTCCTCACCATAATATTAGACTTGAAACTGTAATCGAGTCTCCAATTAAATGTTTTTATTTGTAAGTATTAATTTGGCTATGTTATCAATCTGTAGCAATAGAGTAGTGACTAATACAAGAGCCTTGACTAATCTTACAGCTACAGGAAATAAAAGGATAATATCATGTAATTTTTAGGTAGTACCTAGGTAAACACAGCTTCTATCATCATACCTGGCAACTGTGTTTATAAAGTATCAACAAAAAGGAGGTAGAAGGGCACACACCTTTAATCCCAGCACTCGGGAGGCAGAGGTAGGCGGATTTCTGAGTTCAAGGCCAGCCTGGTCTACAGAGTGAGTTCCAGGACAGCCAGGGCTACACAGAGAAACCCTGCCTCGATAAACAAACAAACAAACAACAACAAAAAAAAAGAGGTAGAAGATGTCCTATGTCTCACATAAAACACTACTGCATGATAAAAGCTATAAACATCAAAGAAGAGTTGTGTCATACAGGAAAGGAGCAGGACAGCCTTTAACCTAACAAAGAAGTGTTTTAGAACAATTGCTGTCAAAGCCCATTTCAGAATATATGATTAAGATAATAATGTTATTCGGACACAATAACTGTCATTTGGAAAGTGTTTAAGCAAAGCTCTTTATCATCCTCACTAATTGACTCCTTAGCCCAAAGTCATAGAAATTGTTATGATTCCAAGTTTAGTGACTAGGGAAGTGAGGCTTTAGGAAACTGATTTTCCAAGTGAGGGTTGGAAGATTCTAAGAACTATGTTCTATATCTGACCACTTATAAATGGAAGAAACAAACTATATCTTAGAAGTTTATAAATGGGTATAGGCTCAGTTTATATGTATTTAGGTCTTTGTTCTTTCATATATTCAGTAAACCACTTTCTAAGTTTTGGTACATTTATTTGTATATTGACTATACTGATAATACCTTTTAAATTTATTTTTGATATAATATCAATAATATAAAATCAAAAACAATATACCACTCCTTTCTCTTTTTCAAATTTTGACTTCCTTTTTTATTAATGGTTATTATAGGCATATATGCACATATATACATACATACACACATACATACATACATATATACATACATATATACATACATACATATGTATTCCTAAATGCAATCATCTTAGTTTATAGCAGTGGTTCTAAACCTTCCTAATACTGCAGCTCTTTGGTAGAGTTCCTCATGTTGTGGTGACCAACCCCCCCGAACGATAAAATTATATTTGTTGCTATTTCAAAACTATAATTTTGCTACTGTTATGAATCTTAATTAGAATAGTTTGGAGATAAAGATTTACAAAGAGAACCACTGGTCTATATAATATTACTTGGATATATGTTTTCAAGGCTGACCATTTGCTATCAGATAATCAATTGGTATGCTTTTCCCTAGAGAAGACAATTTCTCTCATTCTCAACATTTGACTTACTGTAGTTCTTTGTGTAATATTGTGGTCTCGTGGGCTTTCACCCATCTTCTTTGGCATGTCTATTGACATTGTCCTTGTTCAGCTCACGTTTAGACAGTCATGCTGTTGAGACTTTATGGGTGTAGATTCTGATAGTGTAAGAGATTTAATCTCACAACCAACTCACTGATTCTATGGCTCTTACTGTCTTTCTACCCCTTCATTTGCAATGTCCTCTGAGCCTTTGGTATGGGAGTGTTTTGTAGCACCTCCATTCCTTCATGTCCCAAGGCATTTTGAATGGGTATGGTTTTCTGTAGTGATCTCTGTTGAAAAATAAAGTTTTCTGAATAATGGGTATGAACTCTACTCATCTGTGGGTATAAGGACCAATGTTTGTTTGTTTGTTTTTTCTCCCCATTCTGGTCAACCCTGCTCGTTATGGTCTTGCCCTGCTTGCTCCAGCCGCCCCCGTTCGGCCCCCGCTCACTCCTCCGGCTGGCCCCACTTGCTCCAGTTGGCTCCGCTCGCTCTGGTTGGTCCCACTTGCTCTCTCAGGTCCAAGGATTCGTTTATTATTATTATTCATAAGTACGCTGTAACTGACTTCAGACACACTAGAGGAGGGTGTCAGATCTCATTACGGGTGGTTGTAAGCCACCATGTGGTTGCTGGGATTTGAACTCATCACCTTCGGAAGAGCAGTTGGGTCCTCTTACCCACTGAGCCATCTCACCAACCCCAGGACCAATGTTAATATTATCGCTAGAGATTATGCTTTAGTAAAATGGTTGCTGTAGGTTTTCCTCCAAGATCCATTTCAATACTAGCAATGAGTAGTTGTTTTTTGTTTTCAAAACTAGACATGGTTTTCCTCTTGTTGAGTGGATCTTTAGGCCCATTAAGGAATTGGTGATACCAAGGAGTGCATGTCATTACTGTATCCTTAGGGTCACAGCTTATACATTGCTGTGATTAGTAGATATCATAGATAGGTTAGACTATTCTTTGTTACCCTCCTTTGGAATATTGCATGGCACATTCTATTACCTTGAAAGCTACTTCTCATGAAGGATGCATTCAGGTCAGCTCCATATCAAGGAATACCTGCTTTTTAGATTGCCATAAAATAATGCTTAACTGGCACAGTATATTTGGTCACTGATATATAATTGAATCATAGAATGTTGTGCAATTCCATTTAACAAACTGCTAGATTCTTGTACTTTTAAATGTTTATAGACACTCCTAGTTTCTCTGGATTTCCTTCTGTGTTTTCTCAAAAAGAAAGATGTTCTTTCCTATAGTTAGAAAGACTCTCGTTTGCCCAGTTACCTGATAAATTATCTACTTGAAGGTTGTATTCCTAAACTAGTATTCTCATCTTTTCTTCTTTTATTGATTTTTTATTAGTCTGAATTGTCACTATGAAGTCAAACACTTCTCTGGTACAGTTTCTGAGCCTGAGAACAGAAAGGTCAGACAGAAGCAAAAATTTAATTCACAAAAAAACAAAACAACAACAAAAAACAAACAAACAAAAAAAAACCAAGAAAACTTGTTCTGAGGAGTGTGACATAACAATATCAGGGTCTTTCTGCAGAAGACCATCTCTCCTTTAAGCTAGGACCCCATTAGGCCTCAACAAAAGCCTATTGCAGTATTTCAGGAAGACTTGCCCCCCCTCCAAAAAAAATGAAATGTATTCAAATTACTGTGACAGTACTGAAGGCCAAGTCTCATGGCACAAAATCAATTTCCCTACAAATAGCAGCATTTAGATGTCCCCTTTAGTAGCTTTTTTGTGTGTTTAGAGCCAGTGCCATCCTCTGTGTCTCTTGCCCCACCATGCACCGAGCACATTCAGTGAAGAGCTTGGGCAGTCTGCTATTCAATAATTGGGACATATGGGGATTCTAGCTCCCTGACTTAATATTATATATTAAAACAGCTATTTCCCTTTTCAACATTCCTCCTTTTTTTCTGATATCCATCTCTCCAGTCCTTTATTTATTCACTTTTTAATTATATAACACTATCAAAAAGGTCTAAACCCTATGCTGAAAGAAAATCTGAATTTTCTTACTGATGCATATAAAATCTTAGTAGGCTGGATTCCGTGCCATGCTGCGCTCTGTGGGGATCAGGAAACAAAAGGGTGAAGGACAGCGGCTGGCTGGTATCTTAATAAGATGCAGATCAACCGAAGAGCATCAGACCATCAAATCCAGGGTCTGCTGCAACTGCACACCTTTCGTTAGTCTTGAAATGGGCCGAGATGGATTCGGGGCTTTATTGAAAGATCATACAGGATGACTGCAAAATCCCATTACTTGTTGATTAAGTATTGATTGCCTCAGTATTAACAAGCCAGCTAATATGAAGTGACCTCTGAGGCCAGTGGTTTGGGGGAGGGGAAGACAATTTACTAAAACAGACAGGCAGATGAATCCAGGGCTGGATTTGCTCCTGGCTTTTAGCTTTGGTTAAAATGTCACACTCGATAGTGCAGATCAATGCCCACTTTATTTCCTCACAGCCATCTTATTACCATCATGAGGCTGCCTCCTTTGATGCTTTCTAATGACCCTCTGAACCATCTGCTCAGCTCATTCTCAGCTTTCAACTAAAAGGAAAGTCCTTCCTGCCCCTTGCTGCTGATGGAGAGGCCATGGCTGCAAGGTTGGGCCACGAGAACCAGTCAAGCATTTCCCAAGGTCAGCAGGCATGCTCTCTCCATGTTTTTCTCCTTGTCCTCTGCTGTCCTCTGAATGTCCTCACAATCAAAGCTCAGGTCTTCTCTCTAACATTGTAATGTTGAGGCTCTGTTCAGATCTCCCAGCCAAGGTCATCCTTGATGTCAAAGATTGCATGACTTCACTCTATACCAGCAGTTCTCAACCTGTGGGTCACCACCCCACAACAGTCACTTGTCACATATCCTGCATATCAGATATTTACATTACTATTCATAACAGTAGCAAAATTACAGTTATGAAGTAGCAATGAAATAATTTTATGGTTGTGGATCACCATAATATGAGGAACCATATTGAGGGGCATTAGGAAGGTAGAGAACTATCGCTCTATATTATCAAGTACATAGGAAGGGAACTCTTGATTACTATTCAAAGCCTACAAATCTACAAATTGATGTCTTTGATTATGGTTAAAATAAGTAAGTAAATAAGTAACTCAATAATCAAACTCTCTCTCTCTCTCTCTCTCTCTCTCTCTCTCTCTCTCTCTCTCTCTCTCTCCTCTTTGGTCAAGCAAACTGTGATCCCATACCAGTTAAGGGAACATGAGACAATCCAATGATGTAGAGATCACAGTGGACTTTCCCAACTCAACAGAGAAGCGTTTGTGAACATTCTCTATCATTTTGGAGTAGCTTTGGCTTCTATGCTGCAAAACACTCTTCTGACTACTTAGTCTAGCTTTCTCTAAGTATAAATATTTTATGCGTCAGGCAGTATAAGGATTCATCAATGCCCTGATATTGGCCAGAGGTCTGACTCTAACTTTGTGCATCAAAAAGAGGAGTGAGAAGTGAGCCTAGTAAAAACTTTCTCCCTGGCAAACACATTCAATTGGTGTACGAAATGAAAAGGTTTCCAACACTGGATGGCTAGAGGGAGAAAATGCAAGAACAGAGAGGAATCTTCAAGCTCTCTCCGGCTGCTATTGAAAGCCAATGTCGACCTTAAGATGAAAACCACAGTAATTTCTCTGGGGCTTTAAGAAACTGCTTCCGTAAGTTTGGTTGCTGAAGAATTCATAATTTAAAAGCTCTTCCCATTTATTCCAAACTAAATTGTGTGAATAAAGAGAAGTTCTTGTTTTATTTATCTGTATCAATCTTTTTTCTCAGGGCAATATCAGTTCTGCTTAAAGTCTTACAATGCAGAAATATACTCTACCACAAATAACTATCTTTTTCTTTTCTTCTCGCTATCATTTCCTGGACTGACAGGATTATCTAGCAAATGTGCCTACCCCTCTTCAGTATTGTTTTATTCAATGAACTACAATCATTAAGCATGTATTGAATGTAATATACATATGTATACACACATATACAGAGAGAGAGAAAGAGAAAGAAATAAGTTGCTGTTCAAAGATTTGAGTGAGTCAGCTCATTGTTTTGAATTTTTATCGAATTCATGAAATTTCTGCTTCTCTTTCTAATAATTTAGAAATGATCACAATAAAAGGAACTTTCATTCTTCTCCCAATTCCATGACCCCCCACCCAGTGAATTTTCTCAAAGCCCATCTATAATGATGAGCCCAATAATGAAAGAAACTTTTGGAAGAAAACATAAAAATCCCAGAAAGAATATTCTACTGTTTCTGTTCCCAGGAGCTCCAATGCGGAATGGTATTCTATTTAATCTTTGTGCATAACTATTCTTGCCTGGGAGAATTCTTTAGCTCGCAGAAGATGCTAACTTGTGATATAGTATGGGGGGGAAACAGTAAGTAGTCTCATAAAGAAAACTCACATAGAGTTTGAAATTTTACAGCAGGATAAGGAGGCTACTGAGGCTTCAGAAGAATACAACCTTCCATTTCTAAGTGTGTCCATACTCAACCTGACCTTCCCCAAACCACCTAACTCTGGAAAGATGATTAGAATGTGGATCAGTATACCAAGTATTATGGGTTAGTCTTATCTTGGAAAGGTGAATAGTGCGCTCCATAAAAGATACCCAAACCTCACAGTAAGATTTGGATTCCATACCTTCACAAACTCCCCTACAGAATTCACAAGAATTCTGTCCTTATCAATTCAGATCTCTTTTAACTCAGGCTGTGTGCCCTGTTCAGTTACCTGCTGCTGAACTCATATAATTGTATGTTCCTGTCTGCTAGTGGACAGTTGATTCATGGGATTAAAGGTCCAATAGCAAAACAATCTTGTCATTAGCAAATGATGCCATGAAACACAGATAAGCGATTGTGGACTTCTGTTCAAAATTGGCTATCAAGTTTCTTGGTCACTGTTTTATTGATGTGAGGAGTCACCATGACGCAGCCAATATTATAATCGAAAGCATATTTTATTGGGGCTGCCTTGTAGTTTTAGAGGCCTAGTTTATTATTATTACGGTAGAAAACCTGGCAGCATACATGGCACTGGAGCAGTTGATGAGAGTTATACCCCAGTTCATAGGGATGGAGGAGAATATAAACTGGGCTTTGCTTGGGTTTTTGGAAAGCCTCAAAGTCCAGCCTCAGTGGCACACTGAATCCAACAGGGACACATCTCCTAATACTAATAATTCCAAATAGTGTCACTCCCTGGTGACTAAGCATTCAAATATATGAGCCTATGGGAGTCTTTCTTATTCAAAATACCACATTCCATTCCCTAGCCTGCAGGTTTATAGTCATGCCATAATTCAAACATGCATTCAATTGAATTTCCAAAGTATCAATAATCATTCACAATCTCAACACTATTTAAAGTCCAAAGTCTCTCTGAGACAAATATCAATCTCTTAACTGTCTCCTCCTGTAAAATCAAACCCAAAGAGCAGATTAGATATTTCCAGCATACAATGGCCCATAATCTACATTACATTTCCAAAAGGAGGGAAAGAGAACAAGGAAATACTGGACCAAATTAATATGAAAAAAACAAATGGGCAAACTCCAAATTCTACATCTCCAGTTCTTATGTCAAAGCACTGTTCATATTTTCAACTCCTTCCATATTTCTTGCTTGTAACACACTTCTCTTTTAGTCTGGTTCTATTTTTCATTTGCAGGAGGTATTCCTAGCTATGCCTTCCTCTCTCACCTGTGAAACACTTTCTCCAACTAAGCCACACCTACTTCAACAAGACCACACCTCCTAATCATTCTACCTCTTTCAAATAGAGCCACTCCCTTTTGACTAAGCATTCAAATATATGAGCCAATGGAGGACATTGATATTCAAACCACCACATCAAGGGATGGGGTTTTGTCCCCTGCCAACGTCAGTGCTCTGGTAGTGCTAGACTATCTAGATTGTGATGTTAAATATTGCAGACATCCTCAAAGTAGAGAGAAAATATCCATGAACACTTGTGCTTAATTATCTACCTATATTTATATAGCACCCCATTCTACAATTTAACAGATTAAAACCGCAAATGCTTTTTTTTTTTTTTTTTTTTCTTTATACAGCTTTTTGAGATTGGGTATTTAGAAGGACCTTAACTGGATTACTCCAGTTTTATTTTTAAGCCTATGCTAATTTGAAGGTTAGGATAAAAACAGAGGATCTACCTTGGCAGTGAGTCACACAACTAGGTCTCTAGGAGCTGGTGGCTAGTAATCTCCATTCCTTTCATGGAAATCTTCCTCATAATCCAGCAGTGGTCTTTTGTGTTTCCTGTGATCAAAGATAACAATGTAGACAGAAAGACAGAAATGATTGATTGACTGATAAATAGGTAAAAAGATTCATGGATATTAAATAATATCTGCACAACTTGAACTCCAAAAGTATTTACCATCACTTTTATTTTCCAGATTTGTTACACATAGCAACTACAATGGGAATCAACTAGAAAGCTGGTTACTATAGTATCATATTAATTAGGTATGTGTGTAATGACTGAGGAAGCAAAAGTAATGACATGTGCTGTTGTTGGTTTTCTTAATTAAGCATAATCACCTAATGGAGGTGACTATATAATCCCATGCAAATGCGATTGTTGCCTTGTCATATTGACCACAAACCTAAGAAATCCTTTTCCTTTAAAATTATTACTCAATGTGTGTGATCTGTTTCTTTCTACTTATTCAGATGCCCCTTCCTTACCTTGTTAGCACACTCCTATCAAATGATGACTACATAGCCAGCCTTGGTCGACTCTTAGGCACACTATAGAGGTCCATGCAAAGGACATGTAAAATATGAGTTAAAGATCTCTGCCTATTGGACATCAAGAGAACAAATGAGAAGGGATGAGAACATCATAAAATGTGTCCATAGCCAGAGATAATACTATAAAACTTTTGAATAAAGTGATTTCATTCTGGGAAACTAACCAGATTCAACCTGAGTCTTGATTTCTGACCTCTTCTCCCCTTAAGGGACTTTAAACTAATTAATTAGATTTACTCTGAAATCAAAGGTGACATTGCAACATCTCATAATGCTAAATGGCATTAGTGCCAAAGCCAAACAAGATGTTTTTGTTTCTTTTGCATATTCCTTGGGTAACTTTTAGGTAGTGTAAGAACCAAAATATTGATGTTATTTATTCATGTGAGTATGTTTGCTTTGTGTAGAAAAATATGTGGATATTTCCCTTTTCAAAGAGCTCAGTGTGCTGGGTAGTTTTATGTCAACTTGACACAAGATAAAAAAAAAAAATTGAAAGGAAGGAGCCTCAATTAAAAACATGCCTCCATAAGATTGGACTGTAGGCAATGCTGTGAGGCATTTTCTTAACTAGTGATTGATGTCAGAGGGCCAAGACAATTGTGGGAGGTGCCACCTCTGAGCTGGTGGTCTGGGCTCTACTTGAAAGCAGGCTGAGCAAGCCATGGAAAGCAAGCCAGTAGGCATCACCCCTCCATGGTCTCTGCATCAGCTCCTGCCTCCAGGCTCCTGCTGTGTTTGAGTTCCTGTCCTAATATCTTTCAATGATGACTATAGAGTGACAGTGTAAGCCAAATAAATCCTTCCCTCCCCAACAAGGATCAAAAGTCTAACTAGACAGCTCAGTGACTCTATAAAATTTAAGTATCTTGGGCATATTTTATATATTTATGTGTCCTGGCAGAGGTAACATGCACCTTTAATCCCAGCACTCGGGAGACAGTCAGGCATAACACTAAGTTCAAGACTACCCTGGTCTAAAGAGAGAGTTCTAGGATAGTCATGTCTGTAATACAGAGAAACCCTGTCTCTGGAGAAAAAAAAAATGCATATAATACTTTATTTCTAATTGCCAAAAACAAATAAGGTATCCTTCATAGACAAACGTGTTAAAATTTTCTGGGATGTGCTCAAAAGGTACCAGAAATGAAATACTGTTTATCACCAAAAACCTCTGTTACTCAACTATTTTTTTAAAGGCAGAAATTTAAATATTACTAAATGAACAAAGCCAACGTGACAAAAAAAATCTTCATTCTGTATTAGTTTAACCATGTGACATTTCAAAAAGCCATAAATCAGTATTCGTTGTGCTTGGGAGGCAAGAGATGAATGGAACCACTCTATATGCTGCAGTGGGAGACATATGTCCTTGTTGGTTTTAGGAGATGACATATCACCGTGTATTTATCACTTCTAACAAATACACCAATGTTGTGGGGGATGTAAGCAATGGGAGACAATATAGTTACATAGGGATAGAGGATATGTGAGCAGTCTCAGTGCTTTTCTCTCAGTTTTTGGTGAACTGAAATTACTTTGAACTTAAAGTCTATTTACAACAAAGGGTAGAGGCTGACACATGCACACTCACAAGCACTGCTCCATATTAGGCTTTATCTACCCTGCTCACTCCAGCAATCATTTGTCAAAGTGCCACCCTAGCACCTGCCACATGCATCTGAAATTCTGAGTCCTTTCCCCAGCTCCGGGCCTAATTTTTTGTGCCTCTGTTAAGCATCCTTTCCCCAGGATGTATCCCTCCTTCTTCCTTTCAGACATTTTTCTGTCTATAAATAGCCCTAGCCTTTCTTGACAAAACTTTATATCCAATTCATTTTAAAACTTTTTAGTGGTAATAAATGGTTATATATTATATATGATATATAAAAATAATGTTTCATTCATTACCAACTATTAATAGTAAACATATTCAATGCAATTCTACATTCAAGTACCATGTTTTAAGTCCTGTGCTAAGTACGAGTTATATAAAACTGAATAAAAACTTATTCTCAGCCAGAGGATTCTATACATGACCAAACAATCACTGAACAATGTGAAGACACAGATGAAGCAAAAGAGAAAAAAAAAAGTTAGTTTAATTGTGTAATAAGAGAGTGAGGCCTGTTCTACTACCACAGCAGGCCCTGAGAAATACATCATAGTTGCAACACAAGATAAGGACCTTCACTTAACCTTTACAAGTATGATAGAGGTCTTTAGAGAGGAAACGAATAAATAAGTGCATTAAAGAAATCTATGTGAACATTAAAAAGCATAACAGGTAATGAGTTAAATAGTTCAAGATCTGAAAGTGGATATAGACTGTGTAAAGAGAACTCAAACGGAGGCGATGCTGGAAATGAGAAATTGAGGAACTCAAAGAGGATCCTCAGAGGCAAGCCAAACTAACACAATGCAAGAAGAAATAGAAGAGAGAATTCCATGCAAGAGATAAAAGAGAGAATTACAGGCATTGAAGACATGATAGAAGAAACAATGAGACCTCAGCCAAAGAAAACATTAAATTTAAAAAAGTCCATTTATACACCACAGTGTTTGAACCAGGGAGTTCAAGTCCAAAGTATAAGTGAGGACTGACTAGTGCTTTGGATCTCAGGGGGACACATGGTGGTGTCCTGCTCTCACCACTTCAGCCATTGCACACTTTATTGTTAGGTGGGTAGCTCCTTTAGATTGACTGCCAACATCATGACTCAAGCTATCCGCTAACCTGCTATTTTAACCCAATCTGTTGAATAAATGATTTCATAAAATGCTGTATTGCTTTCACAGATGTAAGAGAAAAGAAGAATCCATGCTGTTGTACTTTGTATGTTCTTCATAACAAGTTGGGTCAAGAGCACAGAAGTGAGCGACAGCAGTAGGTCTGATGCTTTCTCTGAACGAAAAGCTTTCTTAGCTGCGGGCACAACAGTAGTTTGGCATACATGGCAAGACAGCAGTGTTAGTGATAGCATAGGTGAGTCTGGGCTCTGCAGAGATATGGGTGGTCAGTGTTTTGGGACAGCGTGATTCAGAAGATGCTGGTGTGAGGGGGTGAGGAATATAGGGGAGAAATTGGAGTGGTGTCTGACAGGGGTCAAGTAATACTGCTTTAAAATACAGAGAAGTCTTCAAGAATTAAACTATACACAAACAACGTGAAACAAACAAGTTTTTGCATGGCATTTCTGAGCAGAAACAATTCACTTGTTATGCAGTACAGTCTGTGCTCAAAGTGCTATTTCAGCATTCTAGGTATTAAAAAAAGAACCTTATGTGGTCTTGTGGTGAACGACTGTGAAGGATTATTTAAAGTAAACTGTAGGGAAATATAAAACAAACCCAGCTAATTTATCACAACAGTGAAGATGCATAAATAAGATGTTTATGAATAACAAGGACAGCTTACCTATTATTTTTTTTAAATCATTTTAGTAGAAAATTTAAAGGAGAATGACCCCTATTTTTTTCTTATAGTTCTATAGCCTCCAGTAGAGAGTTTCTTACTATTATGAATAAATATATCACGATGGTTGTTTGGGGGAATGTGTTTATTGTGTTTGACCCTCAAAGAATCTTGGCTTGAGGACCAAATATCTTTACACAAAAGACTAATGTTTCCTTAAGCCTGGGAGCTCATAGGCTTAGTTCACATTGTTGCCAATCAGTTGCCAAAGTGAAAATAGAGACTGTGAGTGAGAATGGCTACTGGCTTCTTCTTTAGCAACATTTAGTGTACCTAAACCTCATGGAATCTCCAGGATCAACTATAGTTCAATGAGTGGACATCCCCACACATTCTTCACAGAAGGTTGCAGTGGGAAGCCTTCAGTTTTTAGTTCCTCATATTTATTTGATGGTTTTGAAATTGTCTTGTCAATTCCCATGGCTGTCAGGTGTTTACTAAGCAGATTTCCCTGCCTTTCTGCTTACATAGACCCCACTTATAGGCCTCTCTTGCAATTAAGTACTTAATGTGACCAACTGATTTCTTGCCAGTGTCTTGAGACATCAAGCCTCCCCAGGGGATTCTTCCCCTGACTGCCCAATCTAAGGGCTATGTGGAGAGATCTTCAGGAGTATGGAACGATCCTGATCTTCCAGGTCTTCCAACAAGGGCACACCTCCTAATCCTTCCCAAACAGTCCACACCTAGGAACAAAGTATTCAAATATGTGAACCTATGGGAGCCATTCTTATTGAAACCAATACATAGACACTTAAATATCCACACACAAAAAAATAAAGATATCTCTTTGAAGTTATAAGAGAGACTGTGAGCAGCTAATTCTTAGCATCCTCAGTCTAAGAACATTATTAAATATAGCTACATCTTAGATCTCACCACTATGTTGGGAAAAGAGCTGGTTGGAGAAACCAACCTTTAAGAATTCAAGTTGGTTGAAATAAAAGACATTCTGATGTGATCAAACATTATTTGAGCATGAAAATGTCATGGGGGCCTAGGTCAGGACTGTTGATATTTTTCTTTTTGTGTCAAACAAAATAAATTATATTTAAAACAAAACATATCTGTTGCTAATTTCTTTCACCACAATAAACAATTTACTGTATATATCGTTTTACACACATATCAATAACATCAGGTTTGTGTCTTCAACATCCACAATAAAATATATTTTAATACTTTAAAACTTCTAGGAAACTCTTGACATCAAGTCCATGGTTCAGGGAACAAGGTCCCTTAATGCAGCTGCATCATCCTGGAAATCCCAAAAGGCTTTTGGGAAATATTCAGTCCTTTACAAATTTGAGATGCCAATACAGCCCATGTCTCCTTTAAATGAATCCCACAATGATGCAAAATAAGATATGGCAGTCAAAAAATCCTTGTTGAATACTCTCATTACTCACCTTCCACTAGAAAGGTCGTGTAAATGAAAGACCTATACCTTGTTCCCCAACACATCCATTAAAAACCCATCAGGTTAGGAGAGGGAGCCCTCACCAGCTAAAGAGGCTTCACACAGAAATTCACAGAAAGGACTGATTTCAATACATCATCTTTGAGAAGTGATGCTCTCAGAGGTTTGCACCACTGCTCTTTTACAAGATCTTTGATTTGCTTTTGATATGCATTTTCACCCTTTCAAATGCCACTAGATCTCAGTACATATCACGTTTTTAATGAGAAGAAACAAGCAGGTGTTGATGTGTTATATATAACTGCAGCAATCCTGACTACATTTATGTAATGGGTATGAATATCACTTCTCAACAATATTCAGAGAAAAATTGAAAAACAGAATAGGAAATGATCTTTGTATTTTGCAACTAAGGAAGACATATTTTATTGGTAGCCTTGTGTATTTTGGGCAGTCTGCGGAAGCTTGGAGTGTTTAGAAAGCCCTGAGAAGACTCTCATGGAAATCAAGCTTAGATTATCAGTCATTTGCAAATTACTTAACAACCCATGCTTTCTCCTCCATATCATATAAATGTAAAATGTGTATTTTCTATTACCTATCACTGGTTAAAATGTTTGTGCTTATCAAAATAGAGAGGTTTTACTATAGGTGCTTCAACTGATTATCTTATTAAAATGTCTATACTCAGAATATATGATCAATTTCACTATAGCATATAAGGTGATGTAACAATATAGTCTCAAACACCAACTTATAGTGTTGCTGTTAGCTACAATACAGGAAATCAACACCATCACAATTGCTAGCAAACCATTTAACAAATATAAGTATCTATAAATAAAATGTTTGTGAAGAAAGAGAGGAAATATTCATGGAAATCAATTTATTCAAACCAAAATCTGAGTGAGAATTACTAAAGTAGGTAGACTTTAGGAGGTCATGTCTACAGAACATCTGTAAAGATCAGGAAACTCAGACCACATCCAAAGGTGTGATGCACAGTGAGTCTACTCCACTTGGCCATCAGTGACTGTGGAAGTGAACTTGCCACTTCCATGAAAGTTTGGAGTGCTTAGAATTATGACAGGACTTACAGGAATAACATAGTTCTTGGTCAAGACACCTATCTTCACAAGAGATTGTTGAGGATGAGTTTGATTCAATAATGTCAGGTTAAAGAGATGGCTCAGTGGTTAAGAGCACTGGCTGCTCTTCCAGAGGTTCTGAGTTCAAATCCCAGCAACCACTTGGTGGCTCACAACCATCTGTACTGAGATCATATACCCTCTTCTGGTGTGTCTGAAGACAGTGATGTTGCACTGTTAGTCAAAGTGGAGATGGAAAGATGTTTTCGTGGTTAAGAACACTGGCTGCTCTTCCAAAGATCCGGGGTTCAATCCCTAGTATCCATCTGTAGCTCCAGTTCAAGAGAATTTGATGCCTGTTTCTGGCCTCAAAAGGCATTATATACATAGGGTGTACAGATACACACTCAGGCAAAACAGCCATGCACATAAAATTTTTTTTAAAAGTTTGAAGAAAAAACAAAGTGTGACTATTGGTTCTTGTGGACAGACTCTGATTACATGCATCTGTGACTACAGGGAATGGACATTTAAAGGCTAGGAATTTATTTTATATTAAGAAGTAATTAATGACATATAGCATTTCCAATGGAAGTCTTTCAAGAAGAGAGAATTTGAATAGAACTTTGAGAAAATGGTAAAATGCTAAATGACAGTGATCTAAGAATTGTCGACACAAACTTTGAGATGAATCTTGACATGCTTCATTTAAGAAACAATGAAATACTAGAATGCACTGCTATGTACACAATAACAAAATAGAGAAGCTAGACTGTGGAGGCTTGCATGTTATAACAATGCATGTACAATAGTCACCATGGAATGGAAGTATTGAAATTATATGAGCAATGTGCTTATCTGTTCTCATGCGTACCAGTAATGGGAATTAGGGTCAATCTTCACAAATTAATGTGAAGCTCAATTAGGAGGACAGGAAAAGACAGACGTCAAAGCAGAATTAAGAATAGTATGGCCCGCCGCCGGACCGCCATCACCCCTCTCTGAACGCAGGGGATAGGGCCGCCAGCCAGCGCACCTCCAAACCCCAGGACATTAGGCACACTTCGGGGTTAAAGGTGAGTGGAGCGCACCAGGGGCCTTGAAATCGCAGAGGGGCCAGTGGCCAGCTGCAGCAGCGGCTGGCACAGAGGACCTCAGTCCAACCAGAGG
>LR749503.1:4038518-4051437 GCA_902729485.2 Mus minutoides | reverse complement strand
ATCTGCTCAGCTCATTCTCAGCTTTCAACTAAAAGGAAAGTCCTTCCTGCCCCTTGCTGCTGATGGAGAGGCCATGGCTGCAAGGTTGGGCCACGAGAACCAGTCAAGCATTTCCCAAGGTCAGCAGGCATGCTCTCTCCATGTTTTTCTCCTTGTCCTCTGCTGTCCTCTGAATGTCCTCACAATCAAAGCTCAGGTCCTCTCTCAAACATTGTAATGTTGAGGCTCTGTTCAGATCTCCCAGCCAAGGTCATCCTTGATGTCAAAGATTGCATGACTTCACTCTATACCAGCAGTTCTCAACCTGTGGGTCACCACCCCACAACAGTCACTTGTCACATATCCTGCATATCAGATATTTACATTACTATTCATAACAGCAGCAAAATTACAGTTATGAAGTAGCAATGAAATAATTTTATGGTTGTGGATCACCATAATTTGAGGAACCATATTGAAGGGCATTAGGAAGGTAGAGAACCATCGCTCTATACTATCAAGTACATAGGAAGGGAACTCTTGATTACTATTCAAAACCTACAAATCTACAAATTGATGTCTTTGATTATGGTTAAAATAAGTAAGTAAATAAGTAACTCAATAATCAAAATCTCTCTCTCTCTCTCTCTCTCTCTCTCTCTCTCTCTCTCTCTCTCTCCTCTTTGGTCAAGCAAACTGTGATCCCATACCAGTTAAGGGAACATGAGACAATCCAATGATGTAGAGATCACAGTGGACTTTCCCAACTCAACAGAGAAGCGTTTGTGAACATTCTCTATCATTTTGGAGTAGCTTTGGCTTCTATGCTGCAAAACACTCTTCTGACTACTTAGTCTAGCTTTCTCTAAGTATAAATATTTTATGCGTCAGGCAGTATAAGGATTCATCAATGCCCTGATATTGGCCAGAGGTCTGACTCTAACTTTGTGCATCAAAAAGAGGAGTGAGAAGTGAGCCTAGTAAAAACTTTCTCCCTGGCAAACACATTCAATTGGTGTACGAAATGAAAAGGTTTCCAACACTGGATGGCTAGAGGGAGAAAATGCAAGAACAGAGAGGAATCTTCAAGCTCTCTCCGGCTGCTATTGAAAGCCAATGTCGACCTTAAGATGAAAACCACAGTAATTTCTCTGGGGCTTTAAGAAACTGCTTCCGTAAGTTTGGTTGCTGAAGAATTCATAATTTAAAAGATCTTCCCATTTATTCCAAACTAAATTGTGTGAATAAAGAGAAGTTCTTGTTTTATTTATCTGTATCAATCTTTTTTCTCAGGGCAATATCAGTTCTGCTTAAAGTCTTACAATGCAGAAATATACTCTACCACAAATAACTATCTTTTTCTTTTCTTCTCTCTATCATTTCCTGGACTGACAGGATTATCTAGCAAATGTGCCTACCCCTCTTCAGTATTGTTTTATTCAATGAACTATAATCATTAAGCATGTATTGAATGTAATATACATATGTATACACACATATACAGAGAGAGAGAAAGAGAAATAAGTTGCTGTTCAAAGATTTGAGTGAGTCAGCTCATTGTTTTGAATTTTTATCGAATTCATGAAATTTCTGCTTCTCTTTCTAATAATTTAGAAGTGATCACAATAAAAGGAACTTTCATTCTTCTCCCAATTCCATGACCCCCCACCCAGTGAATTTTCTCAAAGCCCATCTATAATGATGAGCCCAATAATGAAAGAAACTTTTGGAAGAAAACATAAAAATCCCAGAAAGAATATTCTACTGTTTCTGTTCCCAGGAGCTCCAATGCAGAATGGTATTCTATTTAATCTTTGTGCATAACTATTCTTGCCTGGGAGAATTCTTTAGCTCGCAGAAGATGCTAACTTGTGATATAGTATGGGGGGGAAACAGTAAGTAGTCTCATAAAGAAAACTCACATAGAGTTTGAAATTTTACAGCAGGATAAGGAGGCTACTGAGGCTTCTGAAGAATACATCCTTCCATTTCTAAGTGTGTCCATACTCAACCTGACCTTCCCAAAACCACCTAACTCTGGAAAGATGATTAGAATGTGAATCAGTATACCAAGTATTATGGGTTAGTCTTATCTTGGAAAGGTGAATAGTGCGCTCCATAAAAGATACCCAAACCTCACAGTAAGATTTGGATTTCATACCTTCACAAACTCCCCTACAGAATTCACAAGAATTCTGTCCTTATCAATTCAGATCTCTTTTAACTCAGGCTGTGTGCCTTGTTCAGTTACATGCTGCTGAACTCATATAATTGTATGTTCCTGTCTGCTAGTGGACAGTTGATTCATGGGATTAAAGGTCCAGTAGCAAAACAATCTTGTCATTAGCAAATGATGCCATGAAACACAGATAAGCGATTGTGGACTTCTGTTCAAAATTGGCTATCAAGTTTCTTGGTCACTGTTTTATTGATGTGAGGAGTCACCATGACGCAGCCAATATTATAATCGAAAGCATATTTTATTGGGGCTGCCTTGTAGTTTTAGAGGCCTAGTTTATTATTATTACGGTAGAAAGCCTGGCAGCATACATGGCACTGGAGCAGTTGATGAGAGTTATACCCCAGTTCATAGGGATGGAGGAGAATATAAACTGGGCTTAGCTTGGGTTTTTGGAAAGCCTCAAAGTCCAGCCTCAGTGGCACACTGAATCCAACAGGGACACATCTCCTAATACTAATAATTCCAAATAGTGTCACTCCCTGGTGACTAAGCATTCAAATATATGAGCCTATGGGAGTCTTTCTTATTCAAAATACCACATTCCATTCCCTAGCCTGCAGGTTTATAGTCATGCCATAATTCAAACATGCATTCAATTGAATTTCCAAAGTATCAATAATCATTCACAATCTCAACACTATTTAAAGTCCAAAGTCTCTCTGAGACAAATATCAATCTCTTAACTGTCTCCTCCTGTAAAATCAAACCCAAAGAGCAGATTAGATATTTCCAGCATACAATGGCCCATAATCTACATTACATTTCCAAAAGGAGGGAAAGAGAACAAGGAAATACTGGACCAAATTAAGATGAAAAAAACAAATGGGCAAACTCCAAATTCTACATCTCCAGTTCTTATGTCAAAGCACTGTTCATATTTTCAACTCCTTCCATATTTCTTGCTTATAACACACTTCTCTTTTAGTCTGGTTCCATTTTTCATTTGCAGGAGGTATTCCTAGCTATGCCTTCCTCTCTCACCTGTGAAACACTTTCTCCAACTAAGCCACACCTACTTCAACAAGACCACACCTCCTAATCATTCTACCTCTTTCAAATAGAGCCACTCCCTTTTGACTAAGCATTCAAATATATGAGCCAATGGAGGACATTGATATTCAAACCACCACATCAAGGGATGGGGTTTTGTCCCCTGCCAACGTCAGTGCTCTGGTAGTGCTAGACTATCTAGATTGTGATGTTAAATATTGCAGACATCCTCAAAGTAGAGAGAAAATATCCATGAACACTTGTGCTTAATTATCTACCTATATTTATATAGCACCCCATTCTACAATTTAACAGATTAAAACCGCAAATGCTTTTTTTTTTTTTTTTCTTTTTACAGCTTTTTGAGATTGGGTATTTAGAAGAACCTTAACTGGATTACTCCAGTTTTATTTTTAAGCCTATGCTAATTTGAAGGTTAGGATAAAAACAGAGGATCTACCTTGGCAGTGAGTCACACAACTAGGTCTCTAGGAGCTGGTGGCTAGTAATCTCCATTCCTTTCATGGAAATCTTCCTCATAATCCAGCAGTGGTCTTTTGTGTTTCCTGTGATCAAAGATAACAATGTAGACAGAAAGACAGAAATGATTGATTGACTGATAAATAGGTAAATAGATTCATGGATATTAAATAATATCTGCACAACTTGAACTCCAAAAGTATTTACCATCACTTTTATTTTCCAGATTTGTTACACGTAGCAACTACAATGGGAGTCAACTAGAAAGCTGGTTACTATAGTATCATATTAATTAGGTATGTGTGTAATGACTGAGAAAGCAAAAGTAATGACATGTGCTGTTGTTGGTTTTCTTAATTAAGCATAATCACCTGATGGAGGTGACTATATAATCCCATGCAAATGCGATTGTTGCCTTGTCATATTGACCATAAACCTAAGAAATCCTTTTCCTTTAAAATTATTACTCAATGTGTGTGATCTGTTTCTTTCTACTTATTCAGATGCCCCTTCCTTACCTTGTTAGCACACTCCTATCAAATGATGACTACATAGCCAGCCTTGGTCGACTCTTAGGCACACTATAGAGGTCCATGCAAAGGACATGTAAAATATGAGTTAAAGATCTCTGCCTATTGGACATCAAGAGAACAAATGAGAAGGGATGAGAACATCATAAAATGTGTCCATAGCCAGAGATAATACTATAAAACTTTTGAATAAAGTGATTTCATTCTGGGAAACTAACCACATTCAACCTGAGTCTTGATTTCTGACCTCTTCTCCCCTTAAGGGACTTTAAACTAATTAATTAGATTTACTCTGAAATCAAAGGTGACATTGCAACATCTCATAATGCTAAATGGCATTAGTGCCAAAGCCAAACAAGATGTTTTTGTTTCTTTTGCATATTCCTTGGGTAACTTTTAGGTAGTGTAAGAACCAAAATATTGATGTTATTTATTCATGTGAGTATGTTTGCTTTGTGTAGAAAAATATGTGGATACTTCCCTTTTCAAAGAGCTCAGTGTGCTGGGTAGTTTTATGTCAACTTGACACAAGATAAAAAAAAAATTTGAAAGGAAGGAGCCTCAATTAAAAACATGCCTCCATAACATTGGACTGTAGGCAATGCTGTGAGGCATTTTCTTAACTAGTGATTGATGTCAGAGGGCCAAGACAATTGTGGGAGGTGCCACCTCTGAGCTGGTGGTCCTGGGCTCTACTTGAAAGCAGGCTGAGCAAGCCATGGAAAGCAAGCCAGTAGGCATCACCCCTCCATGGTCTCTGCATCAGCTCCTGCCTCCAGGCTCCTGCTGTGTTTGAGTTCCTGTCCTAATATCTTTCAATGATGACTATAGAGTGACAGTGTAAGCCAAATAAAGCCTTCCCTCCCCAAGAAGGATCAAAAGTCTAACTAGACAGCTCAGTGACTCTATAAAATTTAAGTATCTTGGCATATTTTATATATTTATGTGTCCTGGCAGAGGTAACATGCACCTTTAATCCCAGCACTCGGGAGACAGTCAGGCATAACACTAAGTTCAAGACTACCCTGGTCTAAAGAGAGAGTTCTAGGATAGTCATGTCTGTAATACAGAGAAACTCTGTCTCTGGAGAAAAAAAATGCATATAATAGTTTATTTCTAATTGCCAAAAACAAATAAGGTATCCTTCATAGACAAATGTGTTAAAATTTTCTGGGATGTGCTCAATAGGTACCAGAAATGAAATACTGTTTATCACCAAAAACCTCTGTTACTCAACTATTTTTTTAAAGGCAGAAATTTAAATATTACTAAATGAACAAAGCCAACGTGACAAAAAAAATATCTTCATTCTGTATTAGTTTAACCATGTGACATTTCAAAAAGCCATAAATCAGTATTCGTTGTGCTTGGGAGGGAAGAGATGAATGGAACCACTCTATATGCTGCAGTGGGAGACATATGTCCTTGTTGGTTCTAGGAGATGACATATCACCGTGTATTTATCACTTCTAACAAATACACCAATGTTGTGGGGGATGTAAGCAATGGAAGACAATATAGTTACATAGGGATAGAGGATATGTGAGCAGTCTCAGTGCTTTTCTCTCAGTTTTTGGTGAACTGAAATTACTTTGAACTTAAAGTCTATTTACAACAAAGGGTAGAGGCTGACACATGCACACTCACAAGCACTGCTCCATATTAGGCTTTATCTACCCTGCTCACTCCAGCAATCATTTGTCAAAGTGCCACCCTAGCACCTGCCACATGCATCTGAAATTCTGAGTCCTTTCCCCAGCTCCGGGCCTAATTTTTTGTGCCTCTCTTAAGCATCCTTTCCCCAGGATGTATCCTTCCTTCTTCCTTTCAGACATTTTTCTGTCTATAAATAGCCCTAGCCTTTCTTGACAAAACTTTATATCCAATTCATTTTAAAACTTTTTATTGGTAATAAATGGTTATATATTATATATAATATATAAAAATAATGTTTCATTTATTACCAACTATTAATAGTAAACATATTTAATGCAATTCTACATTTAAGTACCATGTTTTAAGTCCTGTGCTAAGTACGAGTTATATAAAACTGAATAAAAACTTATTCTCATCCAGAGGATTCTATACATGACCAAACAATCACTGAACAATGTGAAGACACAGATGAAGCAAAAGAGAAAAAAAAAAGTTAGTTTAATTGTGTAATAAGAGAGTGAGGCCTGTTCTACTACCACAGCAGGCCCTGAGAAATACATCATAGTTGCAACACAAGATAAGGACCTTCACTTAACCTTTACAAGTATGATAGAGGTCTTTAGAGAGGAAACGAATAAATAAATGCATTAAAGAAATCTATGTGAACATTAAAAAGCATAACAGGTAATGAGTTAAATAGTTCAAGATCTGAAAGTGGATATAGACTGTGTAAAGAGAACTCAAATGGAGGCGATGCTGGAAATGAGAAATTGAGGAACTCAAAGAGGATCCTCAGAGGCAAGCCAAACTAACACAATGCAAGAAGAAATAGAAGAGAGAATTGCATGCAAGAGATAAAAGAGAGAATTACAGGCATTGAAGACATGATAGAAGAAACAATGAGACCTCAGCCAAAGAAAACATTAAAATTTAAAAAGTCCAATTATACACCATGGTGTTTGAACCAGGGAATTCAAGTCCAAGATATAAGCGAGGACTGACCAGTGCTTTGGATCTCAGGGGGACACATGGTGGTGTCCTGCTCTCACCACTTCAGCCATTGCACACTTTATTGTAAGGTGGGTAGCTCCTTCAGATTGACTGCCAACATCATGACTCAAGCTATCCGCTAACCTGCTATTCAACCCAGTCTGTTGAATAAAGGATTTCATAAAATGCTGTATTGCTTTCACAGATGTAAGAGAAAAGAAGAATCCATGCTGTTGTACTTTGTATGTTCTTCATAACAAGTTGGGTCAAGAGCACAGAAGTGAGCGACACCAGTAGGTCTGATGCTTTCCCTGAACGAAAAGTTTTCTTAGCTGCTGGCACAACAGTAGTTTGGCATACATGACAAGACAGCAGTGTTAGTGATAGCATAGGTGAGTCTGGGCTCTGCAGAGATATGGTAGAGTTGAAAATCAGCACTTAGACATTTTTATTTAAAAGTGCAACTCTGTTCTTGAACTTGCTGAGATGGGTAAGTTTGAATAAGTGACACCCCAAAACCAGAATCATTTGGTTTGGTGTATAAACTAAAGAGATGGGAACAGTGGAAGATGGTGGACCATGTTTTTTGTTAATATTCTAATGTTAGGTGGTCAGTGTTTTGGGACAGCGTGATTCAGAAGATGCTGGTGTGAGGGGGTGAGGAATATAGGGGAGAAATTGGAATGGTGTCTGACTGGGGTCAAGTAATACTGCTTTAAAATACAGAGAAGTCTTCAAGAATTAAACTATACACAAACAACATGAAACAAACAAGTTTTTGCATGGCATTTCTGAGCAGAAACAATTCACTTGTTATGCAGTACAGTCTGTGCTCAAAGTGCTATTTCAGCATTCTAGGTATTAAAAAAAGAACCTTATGTGGTCTTGTGGTGAACGACTGTGAAGGATTATTTAAAGTAAACTGTAGGGAAATATAAAACAAACCCAGCTAATTTATCACAACAGTGAAGATGCATAAATAAGATGTTTATGAATAACAAGGACAGCTTACCTATTATTTTTTTTAAAAAAATCATTTTAGTAGAAAATTTAAAGGAGAATGACCCCTATTTTTTCCTTATAGTTCTATAGCCTCCAGTAGAGAGTTTCTTACTATTATGAATAAATATATCACGATGGATGTTTGGGGGAATGTGTTTATTGTGTTTGACCCTCAAAGAATCTTGGCTTGAGGACCAAATATCTTTACACAAAAGACTAATGTTTCCTTAAGCCTGGGAGCTCATAGGCTTAGTTCACATTGTTGCCAATCAGTTGCCAAAGTGAAAATAGAGACTGAGTGAGAATGGCTACTGGCTTCTTCTTTAGCAACATTTAGTGTACCTAAACCTCATGGAATGTCCCGGATCAACTATAGTTCAATGAGTGGACATCCCACACATTCTTCACAGAAGGTTGCAGTGGTAAGCCTTCAGTTTTTATTTCCTCATATTTATTTGATGGTTTTGAAATTGTCTTGTCAATTCCCATGGCTGTCAGGTGTTTACTAAGCAGATTTCCCTGCCCTTCTGCTTACATAGACCCCACTTACAGGCCTCTCTTGCAATTAAGTACTTAATGTGACCAACTGATTTCTTGCCAGTGTCTTGAGACATCAAGCCTCCCCAGGGGATTCTTCCCCTGACTGCCCAATCTAAGGGCTATGTGGAGAGATCTTCAGGAGTATGGAACGATCCTGATCTTCCAGGTCTTCCAATAAGGGCACACCTCCTAATCCTTCCCAAACAGTCCACACCTGGGAACAAAGTATTCAAATATGTGAACCTATGGGAGCCATTCTCATTGAAACCAATACTTAGACACTTAAATATCCACACACAAAAAAAATAAAGATATCTCTTTGAAGTTATAAGAGAGACTGTGAGCAGCTAATTCTTAGCATCCTCAGTCTAAGAACATTATTAAATATAGCTACATCTTAGATCTCACCACTGTGTTGGGAAAAGAGCTGGTTGGAGAAACCAACCTTTAAGAATTCAAGTTGGTTGAAATAAAAGACATTCTGATGTGATCAAACATTATTTGAGCATGAAAATGTCATGGGGGCCTAGGTCAGGACTGTTGATATTTTTCTTTTTGCATCAAACAAAATAAATTATATTTAAAACAAAACATATCTGTTGCTAATTTCTTTCACCACAATAAACAATTTACTGTATATATCGTTTTACACACATATCAATAACATCAGGTTTGTGTCTTCAACATCCACAATAAAATATATTTTAATACTTTAAAACTTCTAGGAAACTCTTGACATCAAGTCCATGGTGCAGGGAACAAGGTCCCTTAATGCAGCTGCATCATCCTGGAAATCCCAAAAGGCTTTTGGGAAATATTCAGTCCTTTACAAATTTGAGATGCCAATACAGCCCATGTCTCCTTTAAATGAATCCCACAATGATGCAAAATAAGATATGGCAGTCAAAAAATCCTTGTTGAATACTCTCATTACTCACCTTCCACTAGAAAGGTCGAGTAAATGAAAGACCTATACCTTGTTCCCCAACACATCCATTAAAAACCCATCAGGTTAGGAGAGGGAGCCCTCACCAGCTAAAGAGGCTTCACACAGAAATTCACAGAAAGGACTGATTTCAATACATCATCTTTGAGAAGTGATGCTCTCAGAGGTTTGCACCACTGCTCTTTTACAAGATCTTTGATTTGCTTTTGATATGCATTTTCACCCTTTCAAATGCCACTAGATCTCAGTACATATCACGTTTTTAATGAGAAGAAACAAGCAGGTGTTGATGTGTTATATATAACTGCAGCAATCCTGACTACATTTATGTAATGGGTATGAATATCACTTCTCAACAATATTCAGTGAAAAATTGAAAAACTGAATAGGAAATGATCTTTGTATTTTGCAACTAAGGAAGACATATTTTATTGGTAGCCTTGTGTATTTTGGGGAGTCTGCGGAAGCTTGGAGTGTTTAGAAAGCCCTGAGAAGACTCTCATGGAAATCAAGCTTAGATTATCAGTCATTTGCAAATTACTTAACAACCCATGCTTTCTCCTCCATATCATATAAATGTAAAATGTGTATTTTCTATTACCTATCACTGGTTAAAATGTTTGTGCTTATCAAAATAGAGAAGTTTTACTATAGGTGCTTCAACTGATTATCTTATAAAAATGTCTATACTCAGAATATATGATCAATTTCACTATAGCATATAAGGTGATGTAACAATATAGTCTCAAACACCAACTTATAGTGTTGCTGTTAGCTACAATACAGGAAATCAACACCATCACAATTGCTAGCAAACCATTTAACAAATATAAGTATCTATAAATAAAATGTTTGTGAAGAAAGAGAGGAAATATTCATGGAAATCAATTTATTCAAACCAAAATCTGAGTGAGAATTACTAAAGTAGGTAGACTTTAGGAGGTCATGTCTACAGAACATCTGTAAAGATCAGGAAACTCAGACCACATCCAAAGGTGTGATCCACAGTGAGTCTACTCCACTTGGCCATCAGTGACTGTGGAAGTGAACTTGCCACTTCCATGAAAGTTGGAGTGCTTAGAATTATGACAGGACTTACAGGAATAACATAGTTCTTGGTCAAGACACCTATCTTCACAAGAGATTGTTGAGGATGAGTGTGATTCAATAATGTCAGGTTAAAGAGATGGCTCAGTGGTTAAGAGCACTGGCTGCTCTTCCAGAGGTTCTGAGTTCAAATCCCAGCAACCACATGGTGGCTCACAACCATCTGTACTGAGATCATATACCCTCTTCTGGTGTGTCTGAAGACAGTGATGTTGCACTGTTAGTCAAAGTGGAGATGGAAAGATGTTTTAGTGGTTAAGAACACTGGCTGCTCTTCCAAAGATCCGGGGTTCAATTCCTAGTATCCATCTGTAGCTCCAGTTCCAGAGAATTTGATACCTGTTTCTGGCCTCAAAAGGCATTATATACATAGGGTGTACAGATACACACTCAGGCAAAACAGCCATGCACATAAAATTTTTTTTAAAAGTTTGAAGAAAAAACAAAGTGTGACTATTGGTTCTTGTGGACAGACTCTGATTACATGCATGTGTGACTACAGGGAATGGACAATTAAAGGCTAGGAATTTATTTTATATTAAGAAGTAATTAATGACATATAGCATTTCCAATGGAAGTCTTTCAAGAAGAGAGAATTTGAATAGAACTTTGAGAAAATGGTAAAATGCTAAATGACAGTGATCTAAGAATTGTCGACACAAACTTTGAGATGAATCTTGACATGCTTCATTTAAGAAACAATGAAATACTAGAATGCACTGCTATGTACACAATAACAAAATAGAGAAGCTAGACTGTGGAGGCTTGCATGTTATAACAATACATGTACAATAGTCACCATGGAATGGAAGTATTGAAATTATATGAGTAATGTGCTTATCTGTTCTCATGCATACCAGTAATGGGAATTAGGGTCAATCTTCACAAATTAATGTGAAGCTCAATTAGGAGGACAGGAAAAGACAGACGTCAAAGCAGAATTAAGAATAGTATGAGACCTAGGAAAACAGTACAGTCTTACTGCATGCAAGAATGGCGCTCCCCAGTCACCACATTCAATCAGGCATCATGGAAAAGATATGTATACTAACACAGGGAGGCAGAGAAATAAGAATTCCTAGAGCTCCCTGGCTGTGTAGTGAATCCAAATGGATGAGCTCAGGGCTTAGTGAGAAGTCCTGTCTCAAAAATGCAAGGTGCAGAGCAATGGCGAATTATAGTTAATGCTGACCTCTGACCTCCACCTGCACGTACACATATGTGAATGCTATCAAGTAAGGGATAAAAATGCATTCTTTAAAGGCATCTCAGAAGATTTGAATGTGGAGCAGTAGAATATTAAAGACTGATTGTGGCTTCAGGGAAACAAAAGCGAGGCGGGATAAAGGCAATGCGGACTACAGTTGGCAAATGGGGTTTTGTGTGGTGTTGCGGCTGCAGCTAGCCCTGCGCTTCCAATGTCTAAAACCAGAATATATTTATTTGATCCTCTGAACTCAAAGAATTAAATTATAATTGATGAAAGGATTTTGAAATAATAAGGAGGGAAAGAATTAAACTCATTTATCAAGGTATGGGAGAAATGTATGGTATTTTAACTCCAAAGCAGACTACCTTTTGAGATAGTATCAGAGGACTGATTCCTCTAGAGCTAAATATGCCATCTATAGATGTGCTCCAAATAACTTACAATTTGTCTACCTGCTCAGAAGCAAAGGGTCATAAGAGTTTAGGTGTAGGTTAGTAATTCAATCACTATTCACCCCAATGTGGTAGTCTGCTAATCTATAAGTCATTATCACTATGCTTCATGCTCCCAGCTCCCACCATACTTCTCTGAATCTACTAGTTCTGAGAGAATAGGTGCCTTTATCTTAAGTCCATATGATCTCCTAAAGATGTAACAAAATAAAACTATTTCCAATTAATCCCCCAAAGTCATGTAAGTTCCAAAGAATACTACCCAAGAATACTCAGTAATTAAAGTCCATTAGTTCTAAAGCAATCACTATTATAAGTGTGGAGAGATGGAATGTGTATTATATTTTTTCAGTTCTGAAACTGTTAAAAGGAAATAGAAAAGCCATGCATGGTAGTGCATGCCTTTGATCTCAGCACTCAGAGTCAGAAGCAAGAAGATCTCTGTGATTTCCAGGTCAGTCTGACCTAAAAAGAAAGAAAGAGAAAGGGGGGAGAGGGAAAGAGGAAGAGAGAGAGAGAGAGAAATTAAGAAAGAAGGGAGGGAAGAAGAAGGAAAGAGAAAAAGAAAAGGAAAGAAAAGGGGAAAGGAAAGGAAAGGAAAGGAAAGGAAAGGAAAGGAAAGGAAAGGAAAGGAAAGGAAAGGAAAGGAAAGGAAAGGAAAGGAAAGGAAAGGAAAGGAAAGGAAAGGAAAGGAAAAGAGGAAGTAGTATACCTCCCCTTTTTAAAAACCTATTTAGTATCATGTCAAATTCTGGCAGTCTTGCTTAGTTGCATGTAGGTGGCAGTATGTTTAAC
>LR749503.1:4006198-4038475 GCA_902729485.2 Mus minutoides | reverse complement strand
GAAGGGGTCTTCAACCCTCCAGGTGGAGGAATAACATGATCTAACCAGTTCCCCCTGCGCTCATGTCTCTAGCTGCATATGTGGAGGAAGATGGCCTAGTTGGCCATCATTGGGAGGAGAGGCCCTCTGGTCATACAGACTCTATATGCCCCAGAACAGGGGAATGCCAGGGCCATTACGTGGGAGGGGGTGGGTAGGGAGGCAGGGCGGGGACGCGGGAGCGTAAGGGAAAATTTCTGGATAACATGGGAAATGTAAATGAAGAAAATATCTAATAAAGAGGAAAAAAAAAAAAAAAAGAATAGTATGAGACCTAGGAAAACAGTACAGTCTTACTGCATGCAAGAATGGCGCTCCCCAGTCACCACATTCAATCAGGCATCATGGAAAAGATATGTATACTAACACAGGGAGGCAGAGAAATAAGAATTCCTAGAGCTCCCTGGCTGTGTAGTGAATCCAAATGGATGAGCTCAGGGCTTAGTGAGAAGTCCTGTCTCAAAAATGCAACGTGCAGAGCAATGGCGAATTATAGTTAATGCTGACCTCTGACCTCCACCTGCACGTACACATATGTGAATGCTATCAAGTAAGGGATAAAAATGCATTCTTTAAAGGCATCTCAGAAGATTTGAATGTGGAGCAGTAGAATATTAAAGACTGATTGTGGCTTCAGGGAAACAAAAGGGAGGCGGGATAAAGGCAATGCGGACTACAGTTGGCAAATGGGGTTTTGTGTGGTGTTGTGGCTGCAGCTAGCCCTGTGCTTCCAATGTCTAAAACCAGAATATATTTATTTGATCCTCTGAACTCAAAGAATTAAATTAGAATTGATGAAAGGATTTGGAAATAATAAGCAGGGAAAGAATTAAACTCATTTATCAAGGTATGGGAGAAATGTATGGTATTTTAACTCCAAAGCAGACTACCTTTTGAGATAGTATCAGAGGACTGATTCCTCTAGAGCTAAATATGCCATCTATAGATGTGCTCCAAGTAACTTACAATTTGTCTACCTGCTCAGAAGCAAAGAGTCATAAGAGTTTAGGTGTAGGTTAGTAATTCAATCACTATTCACCCCAATGTGGTAGTCACTATGCTTCATGCTCCCAGCTCCCACCATACTTCTCTGAATCTACTAGTTCTGAGAGAATAGGTGCCTTTATCTTAAGTCCATATGATCTCCTAAAGATGTAACAAAATAAAACTATTTCCAATTAATCCCCCAAAGTCATGTAAGTTCCAAAGAATACTACCCAAGAATACTCAGTAATTAAAGTCCATTAGTTCTAAAGCAATCACTATTATAAGTGTGGAGAGATGGAATGTGTATTATATTTTTTCAGTTCTGAAACTGTTGAAAGGAAATAGAAAAGCAATGCATGGTAGTGCATGCCTTTGATCTCAGCACTCAGAGTCAGAAGCAAGAAGATCTCTGTGATTTCCAGGTCAGTCTGACCTAAAAAGAAAGAAAGAGAAAGGGGGGAGAGGGAAAGAGGAAGAGAGGGAGAGAGAGAAATTAAGAAAGAAGGGAGGGAAGAAGAAGGAAAGAGAAAAAGAAAAGGAAAGAAAAGGGGAAAGGAAAGGGGAAGAAAGGAAAGGCCTTTCCTTTCCTTTCCTTTCCTTTCCTTTCCTTTCCTTTCCTTTCCTTTCCTTTCCTTTCCTTTCCTTTCCTTTCCTTTCCTTTCCTTTCCTTTCCTTTTCTCCTTCATCATATGGAGGGGAAAAATTTTTGGATAAATCATAGTACAGTTTAAGACCGTCAGAACGAATCAACGTACATCCACCGTCATACAAATTGCATCTCTTTGAATTATCTACTTGATACATCATACCACATCTATTTTAAGTGTTAGTTCAGTGGGATTTAATAAAGAGATATACAACATGTCCCACACTAAACTCAAAATCCCAGGTTCCCAAGAACTAGCCCGTGCAGTTGTGGCCATCTTTGACTTTGCTCTGCCAGCCTTTGCTCTGGCAGCTGCTGATCTATCTCCAGTTTGATGATATTCTATGATATTCTCTGACGCCTGGGCGCAAATGCATTCTACACAGAAAACCTACACTGTGAGCACGTGTGTTTCTGACTTCTGTCACTCAGCGTAATGTTTTCCTGGGATTCAGTCAGTTTTCATAGTTCACTCTTTGTTATCCCCAAGTATTATTCCATTATACCCCCAAACAACAATTTGTTTATCACTCACAGGTTTTTGGACATTTGGATTTGTTCCAGTTTCTAACTGTGATGAATCAAGCTGCAAAGAGCGTTCATGTTCAAGTTTCCTTGTGTGGATACATTTTCTCTCCAATAAACACTCAAGTGTGGAATTGCTGGGTCATGTGGTAAATGTATATTTCACTTTCTAAGAAACTGCCAAACTCCTTCCCAAAGTGATAATAAAAATTTACACTCCCATCTGATGCTCAAGAATTCCAGTTACTCCACATCCTCAACAACATTTGGTCTTGTCAGTTTTTATTTTAATTTTAGCTGTTCTCCTGGACGTGCAGTGTTGTCACACTGGGGCTTTTGGTTGTCACACTGTGGCTTTTGCATTTCTCTGATGATGATGTTCAACAGCTTTCCCCGGCTTGTGGACCACTCAGACACCCTCTTTCTTTCAGTGTCTGTTCACTCTTTTGCAAATTGTTCTTTGGTCAAAAATACATTGTGTTCTTAACAAATAGTTGATGTATAAGAGAACTGTCAGTGCTCTGAATAAAGCCCTTCACAGATATAAGAACTGCAGCTAAATCCAGCTCTCATCATGGCTCAGCATTTTATTTATTAGAACAGAACTGATCATTTTGATATTGTCAAGGCTGACTGTGTCTTCTGAAGATATCACCTACTCAAGTCATAAAGATACTCTTGCATGGTTGTTTTTAGATATTTTGTTTCACCCATGTTATAAGGTAAAGCCAGTGCCTCACTCCTCCCTCCCTTACTTCTCAGTATCAACATATTCCATTCAGTTATTACAGAGTCTTCTCTTCCTTTGGATTAATTCAACAAACTTATAAGAAATCAATTGACACATGCATGTGAATTCATTTATAACTATATTTGATCTGTATATTTCTTTCCCTGCACATCCTCAAAGAGTATGACTTTGCAATAAAGCTTAAATTGTGAAAATATTGTGCTGTCACCGCCATGAACTGAATGTCAGCCTTCAGAACCACATGAATAGCAGTGTAATTCCCAATGCATGAGTGTCTGGAGTAAGGATCTACTTAAGACTAAGTGAAATGGGTACAGATCTGATAGGATTCGATTCATGTCCTCCAAGAGGAAAGCACAGAGCTCTCTTTACCTCACCTGAGAAGAATGTGAGAACATATTCATGTACAAGGCAAGGAGAGTGTTCCAAAAAAGGACTTGAGTCACATGGTATTTTGATCATACCCAGTCTCCAAAACTATGAAAAATACATCTCTGGTTTTTAAGCAACATGGCCTATGGCATTCTGTTGGCTGAGCTACATCAGTAGTAAGCTTGCTCATGTTATTCTTCACTTCTGTGTCTCAGGATCAAGACTGGCACCACATGAGAAGAGAAGATGAAGTTATCTCTGGAACCAGGTGGAACAGAGTGACGTCACTGGTTATTCTCTATCCTTTGCATTGCTACATAAAACTTATCAACTACTATCAAAAAGAAAGCAGGTATGAGTCTTCTTGTAAGTAAGATTGGGAATACTGCATATGAATTCTTCACTGGCCATTCTGACCCAAGACCATATATTATAGCTCCCACTCAGGTGTCGTCTCATGTTAGTTTGCAGGAATCTGCAGTCTTCCAAGCATGTATGAATTTATCCTTAATTAATTCATCGTCTTCTACTTACTCTTATCTAGAAATACTGCTGGTTTTTGCATATTGTTTTCAGATTTCAAAAATCTCACTAAATTCATGTAGTAGCTTAGGAGGCTTTCATTAGACTTCTTGGGCTTTCACCTAAGTAGAATGTGAGTAAAAACCATTTTCTTTTTCCTGTAAAGTATATTTTTTTGTTTGTTTTTTGTTTTTCTATTTTGCTGTGAGGAAAATGGCAATGGCAAGTGTTTGTGTTGTTGTTGGTGGTGGTGGCGGTGGTAGTGGCATTGGTGTGTGTGTGTGTGTGTGTGTGTGTGTGTGTGTGTGTGCACATATTACATTTAGCATCCTCCTAGAAATGCTGAATAACAATAATGAGGATAGCTATCCAAACTTATGGGCAAATGTTACCTAGAGATTTTCTAATACAGCCCTTCTTGAAATGGAGAGAACTTCCTTCTAGTCCTAACTTGCTGACTGTTTGTTTCTGGAGTAAACACTAAATGTTGCTCATGCCTTTTCTGCAAATGTACTCATATACTTTTACTCTACATCATTTTGAAAATAAAGCATACTTGTTTATAATGTATCTCTTGGAAAACACTAACCTATAAGGCTTTTCCCAACTCTAAGTGCCTCTTTCCTTGGAATCATCCAATGATGTGCTCAGAGTAATACTGAGAAATTGTTTTCTCTGCCTCTAGTATCTGAAGAAGTTCATATAATATTTGAAATTTCTTTAATAAAATGATTGACAGAATTCACCAGTGAAGTTATCTAAGCCTGGAATTTTTATTTTAGGAGCATTTAAAAATTGTTAATTTGATTTGTTTAACATATATTGCTATTCATATTTTTTTTATTTAGTCTACTGTCAGTTTGGGTAATTTCTGTCTTTCAAAAAACTTATCTGTTTCATCTAAGCTGTCAACTTTCTGGCCTTTAAAAATAACATTTTCTCTATGTGTATGTGGAAAGTTTAAGGTCTCCTAATAGCACCCTTTCTTTCCTGGGCTTGATTATTTCCCCTCCCATATGGCTAGGGAAAACTTGAATGTCTTTCATCCACCTGTGAATTTTTGGAGCTTTCTGTCCACAGCATCCTAGCCTGTTTTCGTTTATTTGAGTCTTTTCAATTCCCCCTGCCCTCTTCATCTGGATACAAGGAGGAGTCCTGCATCCTGCAGGAGCATCTGCCTTGTGCTAAACCAACTTACAAGATGCTGCAACAAATTCTAGCCCATGCCTTCTCGTCCCACTCCAAACCCGTTCTCCTCTCAATGATGTTTTTGTGACTCTGATGTCCCTTCTCTTTCCTGTGGTCCCTTGCCACCTGAATGCAGACGCAGGCAGCGAGAGTTGGGCAGCTTTTACTTTGTTTGCTCTTTATCAGAGATGATTGGTCTGTATCGCCTATCACTCACCACTCAAAAGCAATTAATTACTTCGTATAGTCCTGACCACTGGTTGTTTGCACACAGTGTGAGTCCAGTTCTATGGCCAGAAGCAGTAATGTCAGGTCACAAATAGAGAAAGCTAGGACACAGAGGCTTCAGTTTTCCATGGAGCACAGCTGCCCAGGAGTCAGGTTCCCCAGAGTTGCCACTGTTTCCGCAGTTAAGGACTGTTGTTAACTTTAGGAGTATAGTTGGACTTTTGGCTACTTTATGGATTCTTTTTTCCATTACCTTTCTCCACCCCTCTTCTATCCTCCCAACTTCCCAACACTAGGTAGGAGAGAAAGAAGGATAGAGGAGGCAAGGAGATTGTTAAACTACTTCCTGCTGACTAGGGGCATTGAGTTCATTGGGGCAAATTTGATTTTTGCTATCACAATATCTAATTTCTTCTTCTGATCCCTCTGTACACAACCACTTGACAACCTGCAACAAACCACAACAGCAACCAACTGCCAGCAGCAGCAGCAGAAAGAGGAACTGGAAAAGGGGAGCAGAAGTTGGAGCAACTGCAGGAGCGACAGCAGGGGCAGCAGACCTAGAATCTCTGGGGCTCTAGCATTTACATACTCTTCCAAGAGTCCTCAGAATTCCAAACATCAGACATGTCCGTCCAGAAACTACCTGTAGCTCCCAAAAATCACACCCCTGCTAGGGCATGAAGCAAATCATAGTCAGCTGCTGTGGACAGTCTGAAGCAGCCCCATAACCCACACCTGGGATTAAAACAAAAAATGTTTCTTATAATAATATTTCTGTGTTTTTCAAGAAACCAAATTCTCATGGCATGAGAGCATTTTGCACACTTTAAGGGAACAGTGTTTCATAACCTATTCCCTACAATTTATTAGTTATTTGTAGTTAAAAGATATTCTCCAAGAAATGTTAAAAGGCAGTGACTGGTTCAATCTGTGCTTGCAAACCCTAAGGAAGGTGAGAGACAAAGTTGTCTTGGCAAAAGCAGGTACTTGCAAATACCAAACAAACGAAATGGAAAATGAAAGAATATCTTCATAATACAACCATAATGACTGATACCGGTGAGAATTTTCTGGAGGAACTGATCTATTTTGTTTATTTTTTGTGTTCTTTTGAGAGAGGATATAAAAGTGCAGCCTAGTCTGACCTCACACGCAGGGTACCCCCCCCATTTCATTCTCTGTGCCAAGAGTGGAGGAGTATGTATGCCACCACTCACAGCTTGAATTTCCTGATTTTAAAGTATATTAGTAGCAAAAATAGACATCTACATGGGGCCTTATTTATTTATTTATTTATGTTTGTTTGTTTGTTTGTTTCTGTGAAGATAACATCATCTTTTCTGGAAGAAAACAGAGAATTATTTAAAATGTCCACTAAATGACAGAGATCCTTAAGGCCCATTTGTTTTAAGCAGATCAATAGCTTTAATAAAAAAAAATACTAGGTGTAGTTTTGCTCCAATGGATATCTTCAAATGTTTTAGAACTTCAGACAACACAGGAAAAAAAAATCCCAAAATTTCATCATAGTTCTACCAGGTGTTTATGATTTGTTTTAACAATCTATTTCATAAATTGCCTATATATGAAGGACCCAAACCCATATTATACCCATATGGAAAGAAATAGGATTCCTCTGTGGTTTGTTTTTGTTGAGTGTCACCTGTATGCCTTTTGCAACATCAAGTGACATGTCTAAAACAAAGCAGAGTGTCTTGAGTATGAGTTTCTGAAATAAATATTAGCATCCCATCTATTGGTGGTTACTGGGAATACACAGAACAGGATTCGGGCTGCCTTCCATGTCTGTTCTCCATGTCCTGAATTTGCAGGTGTACTGTATATTGCATGAGGACATTTTACTCACCTATTTATTATCCTAGCTAGTTTATTTTCCAGCACTCTTGTTGTTTCTAGGTGTTGGTACCCATTTAATTGTAACTAAAACCAGAAAGGAGTTCAGTGCCCTTCAGGTACACAGTCACCCAGAATTATCAGTGTTTTCCCAATGCACATACATAGGATTAGAAGGAGATCCAAATGATACAGAGAATGAAAATAGAGAATGCCCATATAAATCGCCCAGAAGCAGTCCTGATAAAATTGTTTCTGCTTCTAAGCCTAAATGTTTTAGACAACATCTGTCACTGACCCCAAATGCCCAAATTAAAGGTAGGAAACAGGGTGTTGGTGATCATTTCTGCCCGACCCTTGTGGTAAGCATGGTGGTGTGCAGCTCATCACTATCATTTTCCCCTGAAGTGTGTATATATATATATATATATATATATATATATATATATATATATATATATATCCTCCTGGTCTGTGTAGGACAGTCACAGCACATATTGAAAACATGTCCATCTTTTCTCATGTCCATGATTGAGAGAAGTGAGCTCTGTGTTTGCGCATTAGCTAGAGTTTCCTAACTACAACTTCTAGTGACACCTTAAGGAGATATCACACAACCTATGGCTTAACTTTTGACTTAAGATGGTGGAATGGTGCTGAGGCTAGCACATAGCCCCCTGCCACTCCCTAGAAGTGAGGTGTATATTACTAAACTACCAAATAGCTTCAGGGTACATATTGACTAAAGAAGATAGGTTTTGTCTCTTTCAGTTGCCCGGCAAGCGCTGCGGTATAAATGGCCCACATTTTGTGGCTTAGGGAATGGAGCTTGAGCTAGAGATGAGTCCTCTCTATCCGAAGCCCACTTCTCTGCTCAGTGGCTAGCTTTATGATTTGTACTTCCTAGAGCTCCCTTTATATAACACCCACATTAAATGATGCCTGTAATCAGAGGTGGGCTGACAGAATTCTACATCACGGCCTACCAACAATTTGGTTTTCTTTCAAAATCCGAATTTCAGATAAAAAAAATCTATGTGTCATTTTCTGCAAATCTACAAAGATGAACCTGAATGTAGCTTAGTGTTCCCCCTGCACTTGGGGCAGCTTTCCCTAGGACAGCACGCCCACTTGGTTGTGATTGGACAGCACCTACTTCTACTTGCTTGTGATTGGACATCACCTGTCTTAAGGCTTGGTAAAATTGTGACCCAGAAAACTTGAACAGAGGCACACATACACACCAGTTCAGCTTCTGAGAGTGGTGTCCTTAGAAAGCTGTTCTTCAGAAGGTCCGCAAGCCTTACCCATAACTCTCAGTTTGCAAAAATCCCCTTCTGAGACTTGCTGTTTGCCACAGCAATGGCTCCTTTGCAATAGCTGGCCAGGTGACGCTGTTAAAGTCACAGAAGCAACTTTATTCAGTACTCGCAGAGGGTGCTGCCCAAGGGACCTTGCTCTGCCCTTTGATAGTTCTGCTTCTAGATTAAACTTCAATAAGCACCCCAAGTTTAGGAGTCTCTTCTGCCCTCCCCCAGCCCACTGTTAGCTGTCTTAATGTACTTCTTCTGGCCCAAGGTAGCCATCACCTCCTCACACTTCAGTGTCTGTCAACTGTAATTATCATCTGTCTCATATCTTACAATATATAACTAACTATAAACATCAGTCAGTTTCATTCTTGACATAATGCATTTTGGGTATTTTAAGGATCACAATTTAACTTAGCTGAGTATTTTGAAATACACATATCTTTTCAACAAAACAAAATAGGTCTATAACTAAGCCACACCCACATGGGCCCCTTTGCCCAGCTCTTCCCATTGTCATACAAAAGGAAATCAATTGGAATCCAAAGTCTATGCTAATGAGTGAAGAGGTACCTTGTGAAGAGGAAGACATACCTTTTGCCTTAGATGGGTATCTGTGAGTCCTGTGTCAGATGTAACTTATTTTTTTCTGTTCTGGTTTTCCAGAGCCTTCTGTACTGTTACAACGTTTTTAGTCTCCAAGTGTGATCACACTCCTTTTGGACCCCCACTTAAATACCTATAAGTACTTTGGAGGAAGAGAAGAGAAGATCTGGGTGTCTTCTATGACATAAAGAAGACCATGAAGGCCCCACCTCCTTCTAGTCACCCAGGCAACCAAGTTCCCATTCACTCAGCTGCTTTACATGGAGGTTTGGGCTATCATTAGCATAAATGAATTCAAATGAAAAATAAGAAAGACCAAAGGTGGCTCATAACCATTTGCAACTCCAATCCCATGGACTCCAATCTGATGCCCCTCCTTCTGGCTTTCATGGACACCAGGCACATGCATAGCACACTGATATACATGTAGGAAAAATGTCCATATACATAAAAATAATAAAAATATTTTAACAAAAAAAGAGCACCCAAAGAGTGATCTATTCCAAATCCAAGTGAAAATTTAGGACAATATTTCTTTTATCTTGTAATGGCCTGTTACTTCTCTAACATATCTGCAAATTTCACTGAAAAGGGGCCAACAACTTGCTTTCGTCCCACATCCTATTTTCATCATTATCCAAAGTGAAGGAGACTGCTACTTCACCTCAGCCCCAGAACCCTTAGCTTTTCTCTCTGTATCATCCTAGTTGAAATGCTCATGACTGACTTCTCTAAGTGTGTGCCTTCTGTAGTCAGTTTTCTGTAGGTGTGAAAATACCTAAGCAAAACAATTTGAGGGAGAAAATATTTCTTTTGGCTTGACGTTTCAAAGATTTCCATCTGTTACACAAGGAGCACATGACACTGCCAGATAGCTCATCTAGTGGCAGCCAGGAAGCAAAGGAAGAATGCTTGAGCCATTGACTCTTCCCCTTCATCCTCATCAAAACCACCAGCATAAGAGATGGTGCCAACATTCAGGGGGTGCTCCCAACTTAGTTAATCCTGTCTGGGAACACCCTTATGGCTACACAGAGATATGTGCTTTACTCTTCTCCCAAGTGTTTCCTAAGTCAGTTAAGTTGATAATCAAAAAGAACCATTGCTTGTGGATTTCAATGCTGCTGAAGAGGAAAAATCTTTACTTTCTTCCTTAGAATGTGATAGCAGAGGGCAGACTCTGGGATGAAAGAAGAAGGCCATAAAAGAAACACAATTTTGGGTGTGGAATTATAATGCATAGGACATCTCTGAATATTTTTTCCAATAATAAATGAATCCCTTATTACTTAACAAATCACATGGAGTAGATATGGCCCTTTCCTATTTGGTCCATATTGGCTCAGAGACTTTTGAGACTGGAGCTTGGCTCTGGAACATATCAGTGCTGTGTTTCCAAAGACATGAAAAAGACAAGACAGGATATAGAGCACAGTAAGCAAACACAGTACTGTCTAACAGAGACTCACAGCAAAGCATTTTATATAATCATCTCTTTTCATTTGTAGTATAATCTGGTGAAGTCACTTCAACTATTAATTCCAATTTTAAAGATAAGGATAAGCAAGTTACCCAGAGTCTCAGAGCAATAATTTGTGATGGCATAACTCCAATGTCTGTTCACTTAACTATTTGATTGCCTTCCCTCGGAATACAGAAAGATTACAAGCTAAGGACTGTGGATGGAGACAAACTCATATACACGGGGTGTCTGTTTCGAGCCCTACCTCCACTGTCATTTCATATGATCCTCAAAATGTGTATCTCCTTTGTTTTTTATAAGCAAGGAAGCTAAAGGTTCATGTAAGAACATTTTCGAGGCCACAAGGCTGAACATTGTAGAACCAATGTTGAACTTGCACAGTGTACTGGACCTCTCCACTTGCCTTACTGTGGCATGCAACTTGGCCACGTAGCCTTGCTTTATTCTTGCTTTGAGATAAAAAGGCTACATCATAAGAATCAAGTACAGAGTAGACTTTATGACGTGATTAGCTACATCAAAAATATTTTTGATAAAGAAATGAAAATAGATACTCTTAACTTCACTACCATTTTTGTTTTCCTGAAGTCAAGAAAATGTATGCAATACTCTCAAGTCTCATATGCCCTGTAGCTCATGGCTAGTTTTTTTTTTTTTTAATCACCTTTTCATGTATATACAGGACAAAAAGCAGACTGCTCTAACTCAATATTTTATCTCAAGCAGAGGAAAAGGGAATAAAGGAGTTTCTGCTCCCTTGATTATCACACAAGTAACCTCTATGTCATGAATTTAGGTTGCATGGTTGCATCGATAGCTGGAAATCCTATTCCAGAATGTGCTGGGCAAAGGGAGAGAGGACAGAGGGAAACTGCAAGAGGCATACCATAGCACTGGTGAGTGAAATCACTCTTAAGCCCCTTGGCCTGCCTCTGCAGAGAGAAATGCCCTTCATTCCCCAGCTGAACAAATGTCAACAAGCACCATATGGCAGGTGAGGCAGGGATTTGTCCTTTGCCTGTTCTGAGAAAACAGCTCCGACCTATGTTATGTGCGTGTGTGTGTGTGTGTGTGTGTGTGTGTGTGTGTGTGTGTGTGTGTGTGTGTGTGTGACATTGTTTCCAAAGGCACAACAGACATTCTGAGAGGAAAAGCTACCCTGCACTTCTTTGGAGAGGCATCCTGAGTGTGGACAGGTGCTTTTGAGCAAGTGTGGGTGAAGGGGTGGCCCTGTGATGCTCATTCACCTCTATCTTCCTGCAGCCACTGAACAGATGTTCAGTGAAAGGAGAGAAGTTCTTCATTTCAGTGAATCTCTGCAGAAACTCACCATTGTGACTTCCCTCCAAAGTCCCTCCAGCCTTTCTCTTGCCATTCTCTTCAAGGCCTTTGGTATTAGCCATTTCCTTTTCTTCCAAGCTTTTCCTTATAACTTCTAGAAAGCAGGCAAGGGTGGACACATGTGTCCTGACCTCCTCAGTTGGATTTCCTCCTGCTGATTTGTATAGGACCAAGGAAGGTCTCTGAATTTCACCTTAGGCACATTTTTAAAGATGATTCCTTTAATGTATTTATTTATTTAAAAAGTGTGTGTGTGTGTCTGTGTCTGAAGAATGTGTCTCTGTGTGTGTATGTGTGTGTCTGGGTGTACATGCCCAGGCTCTCGTGGGCAGCATATACATGTAGGGACCTGAAGAAGACATTGGAAAATGCCATTGGATCCCTGGACTAGAATCACTGGAAGTTGTGAGCCATCATGCGGGTGTCAGCAACTGAATCTTGGTCTTCAGCATGAACAGTAAGCTGCTCATTAACCATCTAATTCCCCACCTCCTGTAGGCATTTTTTTGCCTAGGAAATTTGAGAAAACAAAATGTGTTTTGCATTCATATGCCACACTCAGATGTCCACGAGAGAGAAAACAGAGAAGGAAAATAGAAGGAAGGCGGGGAGAGTGGGAGAGGATTGGAAACAGTCAAAACAATGATCACGGTGTGAGGCATACAAACAAGTCTAGGAATTCAGGGAATCGGGTGTTTTAATTTTTAGTGTGATGGACAGAGTGTGGGGGAGTGTTGTAGTTTTTGAAACACAAAGACAATTCAGTAACAACACCCAGGAGGTAGGGTGGGAAGACAGACAAAATCAGATGCTGTACTGTGATTCTTTCAAAGACTGAGGGGCAAAAATGAACAGGGTATAATCAGCGATGAATGTCAAGACAGTAGGCCTGGACCTGAGTGACTGAGATCTCAGAGTATTCAAGGAAAACCGAGCAACTCTTGCTGATACCCGTCTTCCTACCCAAATCTGTGGAATTTCTCTCCTGCTTCACTCAGCATAACTGAAACAACTCCTGTCACCAGAGGAGTCCTGTGGCTTGTATCTATGGCTGGGTTTTTGCCGCTGCTCATGCCTGATCAGGCAGTATTACTCTGTACAGCTTAAGCCTACAGTGCTTCTCAGATGGAAGCATGTGTGTGCTATAGAAAATGCTTCTGTTAAAACTGTCTAGAGAGATCTCAAAGGAAAGCACACTCTGATCCCTGAACTTGATGAATACCTACTTCTAATGACCAGAAGACCCAGGTGGAAATGAAACTTTGAACTTCTATGGGATTCTTCCCTGGAATCCCATAGAAGTTCAAAACTACAGATAAAGCTGCTCTTCCACTTTCCAATGCTATCTCATATCAGAACGCCCTTGCTTTTCGTACTGGATATAGGACTACTTATGTATATACATCTACATTTTTACCCATCTTGTACATTAATAGGAGTAGTGCATGGCCAATGAAATTAGAGACCAGAGAAAAGAAGGAGAAGGTCTGTGGTGTACTGGGAAGCCAGCTCAGAATATGCGGAACAGGGCATTGAGTGAAGTCACCTGGATCCACAGATTCAGCATTTTAGTTTCCTCACCGTTTGAGGAAAGTGGGGCCAGGAGAGGACAGAAATCTACCTACTAGAACAGTGGTACTCAGTCTGTGGGTCAAGACTCCCTTAAGGTTGCATGTCAGCTATCCTGCATATCATATATTTACATTAGGGTTCCTAGCAGTAGCAAAATTACAGCTATGAAGTAGCAATGAAGTAGTTTTATGTTTGGGACTGCTGCAACCTGAGCAATTGTATTAAAGGGTCTCAGCCGCTGGTCTGGGGTATGTGGAAGTCCTGGTTTCAGAGGACTTGTGCTCCTCTAGTCAGTAGCTGTGTTCTAGGCACTGACTATGGAAGCCATCATGCGTGGTTGTCAATATGAATATAAATTTAAAGTGAATAAAGGCTTGTGTTCAATGCTTTTGCTTTGCTGTCAGTGGAGCTGCGTCTCACTTTGCTCACAATCCTCTTGCCACAGGCTCCCTAGTGTGACAACACATGTGTCCCACCATAGCCTCCTCATGAACGTAATGAGTGCTGAAAACTTTCAGTGGCTTTCTCAAACTAAAACTGAGGAAACCGGTCCTTTGCTCTCCTAAATATCTACTTCCACCAAGGTTTTGTTTTAATAAATGTCCACATTCCTATCAACTCAAGCCACCAGAAATGGGAAGGTCCTTTAAATTCTTCCCTGTGGCCACCATATTATGGCCCAACTATCTCTTCTCCAAAAGCTCCTGCATTTCTATTCAGGCAATCTGTTAATGAATGGGATTCTCTGTGGGATACCCAACAATTCAGGGAGCTGAATAAAAGAGATTGTGCTGGAGCCTAGTAGTTAGGCTGTTGTGGAAGAGGGTGAGGAGGGGCCTTCCTAGCAGGACCAGGGAATTTGGTAGGAGAGAGAGTCTTAAGAAAAAATTAAACTCGGGTTAGAGAATTGGGGTCCATTTTGAAACTTTGTGATAGTGTATGGGTGCTCAGAAATGCAAGGGAAACAAAGCTTCTTTATGTTTAGTGGCTCATCTCTGTCTTTAGCCAATGTCACCTTACTCTATGGAAAGACCCTCGGGAAACAAATAAGCTACTTTGTATTTATGTAAAGCCCTTAATTATTAATTGTCCTATGGAAATATCTCTGAGACTATTTTTACCTTTCTTGGGCTTTAGTAATACCCCAAACAACAGTCTCTGGAGCTCAAGGAAGGCACTGGAGCCTAGGAAGCAGCCATCCATCCTGACTGCCTGGGGATGGGAAAAATCCTGAGTGATATCAATCTACAGTGGACTTGGCTGCCCAGCTCTACGTGGAAAGTCTGGTGAGCAACCTAGAACCTGGGGTGTTTTACAACCATCCTTTCAACCTCTGAAACGTGTGGCCCAGGTGAGCCAATGGAAACTGATTATATATATATATATATATATATATATATATATATATATATATATATATATATATAATTTTATGCTTCATGTGTCCACGCAATTGGAATAAACTGTAAATTAGGTGTTATAGCACTATAGTTTAGTTAGATGCAGTGGTTTAGAAATGTAGCTTTAGTTTGTTATGAGATAATAGCTGCTTTGCTGTGTTGTGACAGTAGTAATAAAGTAAACTTACTATAATGTAAAATGTAGTAACCTACCCAAACTACTAAAGCGGAGCTGCAAATCAGAGGTAGAACAATTGTGGCGACTTTATGTGAAGAAGCAGTATGTGTTTCCCATCTCTCAATGTGTAACACAGAGAACCCTGCCATAGCCATTAATAAGATATGATTCTGACTCTTGCTGTGGGTCAAATCACATTTACCAAACCATATGGGGTAAAATTTTTGTTGGGACATAGAAAAAAATTACTCATTTACACTGCACAAGGGAAAGATTCTGCCCAACAAAAATGGCATGCACAAGTGCCTGGTTATGAATGAGGGGCTAATATGTTGTCCAGAATCTCAAGAAACACATCTTTTTTTAGAACCTTGGTTGGCAACCTAGTACCCATACCTGAGAAGAAAAATCTAGTATGGAGAGAACAACGTGAGACTTGTTCTGGTCATTGGTCTGATTATGTCCCTGTACATATCTGCCTGAACCCTACAGAGAACTAACAGGCAAAGAATCGAAGGGTGAAGGGAATGCCTCAGCACACTAATAAGGAAATGTGCTGTGGAGTAAAATCCTTGATGTTTAGTGTGGACAATAGAGAGTGTGGTGTCAATCTGCTCAGACATTGCCACATCTCTGGGATCATCAGAAGGAGCAGAACCCTGGGCATGGATGAAATTGTTGAGGTCCCTTCTGCAGCGCAAACAGCAAAATGCCTGTTGCTGAGCTGGTGGCACCAACAAATTAAGAGACAAGCCATGGATACATGAAAGTAGACTGAGAAGAGGGGATCATGGTTGTGGCTCTCACCACTAACATGTTTGTTTAGTTCCCAAAAAATTGACAGGTGCTTGCAAAGATCCATGAAGGCCACTATTGTTAATGTGAACTTATTTATACCCAGTACCCTGCAAAGCTAAAAAGACAACTAGAAAAGGCTTAGTTTGTTACTAATAGCTACTATTTATTGGCCATTTGTTAACTCTATGATGGGTTCCAGCATGTTTCATGCAACAACTGCTGAAATCTTCATAACTCCATGATGCGAATCCTACTGTCCCCCACATTTCCTAGGTGAAGGCTTTGTAGCATGTCATGCTCACCATAACTCACCACAAGTCAGTGACCAGAACCGAGAATTCAACTCATGGAATCTTACTCTGGGTTGCCAGCTGGGTCTCCTAACTCCTGTTTGGCTTGCAGCTGCCTCACCTTGTATAGTATTCCAGAGTCACAATTCCTTATCAGCCAGTGGCCCTAGTCCCTGAGATACTCTCGAACATATTTGTATCATTGTCTGTATAGTTGAATAAGAACCATTCAAATTGTATGAGATTGCATGTCTCCAAATGTGTAGATTAGAAGAAAGTTTCCAAAGCCCCGAGTAGAGTCAAATCTTTCTGAATAATGTAAAAAGGTTGCTCTCAAAATATAAAGGGTTTAGAAGATACAGTGTTGGGTTTTCTTTTGTCTCATAGGGAATCCACCTTTTCTCTTAGAATTGTGTCTAAATTGGTGCTAAATGGATCTCCTCACATAATCTTGGCAATAACTGTTGAAGGTTCCTCTTACATGTGATTTGCTCGTGTTTCCCGACACATAAAATCCAAGTGACTAAGGAATAGAGTTCAACTTTATTATAGACTTCCTTCTGGGTTATTTAGTTAGTTAGTTAGTTCCTTATAAATTTTTGGTTGGTTAAAAAACTGACAGACTATATTATAGTTAACAATCCCATATTGATTATACCATTCCTGGGGCTGGCCTCTGTGACACAGGAGCCACATAATTAGTGTTTCCCTTGTTAACTATTTGTAAATCATTTGTACTTTTATGGGGTACATAGTCTGGCTATTCCCCTTCAAATCATACTCTTGTAACTTGTTAAGTAAGAAATATCCCCAGGGAGCAGTGCCACATTTGTCCTTCAGCAAGGCAACATGAGGACTTCTCTCTGTCAGAGAGCAAAAGGCACCCATGACTGGCCTTGTTTAAAGCTCATGTACATGCTTGGGAGCCACCCTAACTCTGCCACTAGAAAACAGCTCTGCAGGGAGCTGCTTCTGTCTTTTTTTTTTTTTTTTTTTTTTTTTTTTTTTTTTTTTTTTTTTTTTTTTTTTTTTTTTTTTTTTTTTTTTTGGCTTATAGTTGTTCATTTATCTTAAGCTATTAATAGACAAAATTATCAATCATGTGATTACTGAAAAGCACTTCATTGGAGTTCTTTACAGAAAAACTATGCTAACACTTGAAATTACACTATTGGATGGCCGTTATTTTTTCTGCATTGGAATTGGAATTGAAGTCAGGGCTTCTGTAGGCTGAACAACAGCTCTACAACCATCACATCATTTATTTTGTTCATTTTAAACTGTCTTGCTAGAGCACCCAGGCTGGTAGCATTGGACTTGTAGTCCTCCTGCCTCAGCCTCTCAGGTGTCTGGGGATACAAGTCTGTGCTATTTACACGGTGTTCCAAAATAAGCCATGTAAGTAAGCACTGTCTTTATGGTGCTCTCTGAGCATTGCCTCCTTTACAGACAGAAAGCATGGGATGGCCTGGGAAGACAACCATACCTACGGTGCTACAACCTTTTCAAACATTTTCAGAAATCCTCTTTGGAAATGACATTCCAGGCTTTAAGCACACCCTGTAGATAATTTGTTTTAAAAGTTGGAGTGGATTTTGCTTTTAAGTCATAAAAAAATTATGTTTAAGCCTTTCGGCCAGGACAGACTGTTAGCTAGTCTGTCCCCAGAAGACACCACATCCTGAAGTATCCCAGGAAATCTGCTGCACTCAGGGCATCTGGTAAGAACCCGCCCCCAAAGTCCCACAGCTGCCAATGGGAGCCCAGTGTACTCGGGACCCATCACCCCGCCCCCCCCAATCCCTGCCTGCAGAAATCCACCTCCCTTCTGGCTGGTCCTTTCCTCTGCTGCAACAGACTGCTAGCTAGTTTTATCCCCTGAAGACATCATAGCCTGGGGCATCCCAGGAGATCTGCTGCACACAGGCTACAAAGCAACTGATCACCAGCTTGTTTGTTCCCCTGAAGACACCACGACTTCAAGCCATCGCAGGAGTTCCTCTGCACATAGGGCAACTGGGCAAATGACTCCACAGTCTGAAGTCCTCCTGGGGACTCCGTGGCATTCAGGGCAACTGAGCCAACAGACTGGAAGCCTCACTGGAGTTCTGCTGTACACAGGGAAACAGAAACTACAGAGCATAGACTCCCTAGGAGAACAGCTTCACACAGGACAACAGCTTCATTGCTCCTCTGAAGACCCAACAGTCTGAAGGCCTCGCAGGAGATCTACTGCAGCCAGAGCAACATATCAGCAGCTTTTCTGCCTCTCTAAAGACCTCACAATTGTAAGGCCTCATAGGAGATCTGCTGCAGCCAGGGCCACAGTCCTACCAAGATACTCGAAGCAACCCAGAGACAAAAGAGGCAGTCTCTAGGCAGTCACCCAGAACAGCTAACACTAGGGACAACCAAATGGCAAGAGGCAAGCACATGCCCATAAGCAACAGAAGCCAATAAATGTGGGCATTATCAGAACCCAGTTCTCCTACCACAGCAACCCTCAATACACCAACACACTTGAAAGTCAGGAAGCTGACCTAAAATCCTATCACATGAAGATAATAGACTCTGTTAAGGATGATATAAATAACTCACTTGAAAGAAATACAGGAAAGCACAGGTAAAAAGGTAGAAGCCTTTAGAGAGAAAACAAATAAATCCCTTAAAGAAAGACAAGAAGACACAATGAAACAGGTGAAGGAATTGAATAAAGCAATCCAAGACCTAAAAGTAGAAGTAGAAACAATAAAGAAAACACAAATGGAGGCAAATCTGGTAATGGAAAACCTAGTAAAGAGGTCAGAAATTACAGATGTAAGCATCACCAACAGAATGCAAGAGGTAGAAGACAGAATCTCAGGTGTGGAAGATATCATAGAAGATTGACAGAACTTTCAAAGAAAATTCAAAACATAAAAACTCCTAACCCAAAACATCCAGGAAATTCAGGACACAATGAAAAGACCACATCTAAGAATAATTGAAATAGAGGAGAATGAAGATACCCAACTCAAAGGACCTGAAAATGTCTTCAACAAAGTCATAGGAGAAAATTTCCCCAACCTAAAGAAAGAGATGAGCATAAACAAACAAGAAGCATGTAGAATATGAAATAAATGGGACCAGATAAGAAAATACTCTCTTCACATAATAATCAAAACACTAAATGCACAGAACAAAGATAGAATATTAAAAGCTGTAAGAGAAAAGGACCAAGTAACATACAAAGGTAGACATATCAGAATTATACCAGACTTCTCAACAGAGACTATGAAAGCCAGAAGAGCCTGGTCAGAGGACATGCAGACCCAAAGAGAACACAAATGCCAGCCCAGGCTACTATACCCCACAAAACTCTGAATCAACATAGATGGAGAAACTAAAATATTCCAAGACAAAACCAAATTCAAAGAGTATCTATTTACCAACCCAGCCTTACAGAGGATCTTTGAAGGAAACTCCAACACAAGGAAGGAACCTGCACCAAAGAAAGGACAAGATATTAAGCATCTCACAACAAAGTCAAAAAGTCAAAAGCAGAGAGCCACAAGCACATAAAGCCAACTACAAAAAAAAACAAAAACCAAAAACAACAAAAAAAAAACATATCAGGAACCACAGTCATCTCTGTTTAAAAATCTCTCAATATTAATGGACTCAATTCAACTATAAAAAGACATAAGTAATATACTGGATATGCAAACAGGATCCAACATTTTGCTGCATATAAGAAACACACCTCAATAGCAAAACAGACACTATCTTAGAGTAAAAGGATGGGAAAAGGTCTTCCAAGCAAATGTTTTCAATAAACAAGCTGGAGTTGCCATCCTAATATCCAATAAAATGAACTTTCAAACAAAAGCTATCAAGTGTGATGAAGAAGGACCCTTCATATTCATCAAAGGAAAAAACCACCAAGAGAAAGTCTCAATTATGAACATCTATGCCTCAAATGCAAGGGCACCCACATCCATAAAAGAAACTTTACTAAAACTCAAAACACACATCGAACCCCACACAATAATAATGAGAGACTTTAACACCCTACTCTCACTAATGGATAGGTCATTGAAACGGAAACTAAACAGATAAACAGTGAAACTAATAGAGGTTATGAGGCAAATGGATTTAATAGATATCTACAGAACACTTCACCCTGAAACAAAAGAATATACTTTCTTCTCAGCACCTCATGGTACCTTCTCCAAAATCAATGATATAACACAACCCTCAACTAATACAAGAAAATTAAAATAATCCCATGCGTCCTATCAGATCACCATGAACTAAGGCTGTTCTTCAATAACAACAAAAACAACAGAAAACCCACATACACACAGAAGCTGAATAACTCCCTAACAAATGATAACATGGCCACAGAAGAAATAAAGAAAGAAATTAAAAACTTCCTAGCATTCAATGAAAATATTGACATAACATATGCAAACCTATGGGTTACAATGAAAGGAGTGCTAAGAGGAAAACTCATACACTAAGTGCCCTGTTAAACTGGAAAGATTTTACACTAGCAGCTTAACAGCATACCTGAGACTCTAGAACAAAAAAAGAAGCTAACACACCCAAGTGGAGTAGCCAGCAGGAAATAATCAAACTCTGGGCCAAAATCAACCAAATAGGAACAAAGAGAACAATACAAAGAATCAACAAAACCAATAGCTGGTTCTTTGAGATAGTTAACAAGATAGATAAACCCCTAAACTAACCAACCTAACCAAAGGGCCTAGATGCAAATTAACAAAATCAGAAATGAAAAGGGGACAGATCAACAGAAATGGAGGAAATTAAAAAAAAATTATCTATATTCAATGAAACTAGAAAAATCTAGATTTAATGGATGGTTTTCTAGACAGATACCATATAACAAAGATGAATCAAGAACAGGTAAGCTATCTAAACAGGATTATACTACATAAAGAAACAGAAGTCATTATAAACCTTGCAACCAAAAAAAAGCCCAGGGCCAGACAAATTTAGTGCAGAATTCTACCAGACCTTCAAAGACTTAATACCAATATTCCTCAAATTATTCCATAATATAGAAACAGAGGAACAGAACCTAATTCATTCTATGGAGCCACAATTACTCTGATACTTAAACCATACCAAGACACAACAAAAACCAAGAACTTCAGACCAATCTTACTTATGAATATTGATGCAAAAATACTCAATAAAATTCTTGCAAACCAAATCCAAGAACACATAACACAAATTCACCACTATCAAATTGGCTTCATCCCCGGGATGCAATGTTGATTCAATATACAAAATCCATTAACGTAATCTACTATATAAACAAACTGTAAGAAAAAAATCACATGATCATCTCCTTAGATGCAAAAAAAAAAAAAAAAAATTGACAAAATACAATGACCCTTCATGTTAAAAGTATTGGAGAGATCAGGAATTCAAGACCCACACTAAACATAATAAAGCAATTTACTACAAACCAACAGGCAATATCAAATTAAATGGAGAGATACTTGAAGCAATTCCACTAAAATCAGGGACAAGACAAGGATGCCCACTCTCCCCATATCTATTCAACATAGCACTCAAAGTGATAGCTAGAACAATAAGACAGCACAAAGAGATCACGGGGATGCAAATTGGCAAAGAAGAAATAAAGGTATCACTATTTGCAGATGATATGATAGTATACAAAAGGGACCCCAAAAATTCTACCAGAGGACTGCTCCAACTGATAAACAGCTTCAGAAAAGTGGTTGAATATAAAGTTAACTAAAATAAATCAGTAACTTTTCCTTTATACAAATGATAAACAGGCTGAGAAAGAAATTAAGGAAACAACGCTCTTCAAAATAACCGCATATAATATAAAATATCTTGGGGTAACTCTAACCAAATAAACTAAAGATCTGTATGACAATAACTTCAAGTCTCTCAAGAAAGAAATCAAAGAAGATCTCAGAAAATGAAGAGATCTCCCATGCTCATGGATTGGCAGAATTATAGCAAAAATAGCCATCCTACCAAAGGCAATCTACAGATTCAAATGCAATCCCCATCAAAATCCCAACACAATTCTTCAAAGACATGGAAAGAGCAACTCTCAAATTCATCTGGAAAGGCAAAAAAACAGAATAGTGAAAACAATTCTTAACAATAAAAGAAATGCTGGGGGAATCATTATCCCTGACCTCAAGCTTTACTATAGAGCAATAATGATAAAAAAAACAAAAAAAACAAAAAAACAAAAAAAAAACTGCATAGTATTGGTACAGAGGCAGACACATTGTTCAGTGGAATAGAGTTGAAGACAAAGAAATAAAATTACACACTTGATCTGTAACAAAGAAGCCAAAAAGATACAATGGAAAAAGGAGAGCATCTTCAATAAATGATGCTGGTCTAACTGGCTGTTTGTATATTAAAAAATGAAAATAGATCCATATTTGTCACCTTGCACAAAGCTCAAGTCCAAGTGGATCAAGGACATCCACATAAAAGCAGATACACTGAATCTAATAGAAGAGAAAGTGGGAAAGAGCCTTGAACTCATGTTCAAGTACATGTTGGCAAGGATGTGGAGAAAGAGGAACAGTCCTCCATTGCTGGTAGGATTGCAAACTGATAAAACCATTCTGGAAATAAATCTGGAGGTTCTTCAAACAATTGAAAATAGATCTTCCTGAAGACCCAGCAATACCACACTTGGGAATATACATAAAAGATGCCCTACCAGGACACAGGAGCATGTGTTCCACTATGGTCATAGCAGTCCTGTTTGTGACAGCTAGAAGCTGGAAACAACCCACAACAGAAGAATGGATACAGAAAATGTGGTTCATTTATACAAAGGAATATTACTCAGCTATTAAGAATGAAGACATCCTTAGTTTTCCAAGCAAATGGGTGGAACTAGAAAATATCATCTTGAGTGAGGTAACTCCTAACCAAGAGGACACACATGATATGTAGTCACTAATAAATTTTGGATACTAGCCCCCCAAAAGTACAGAATACCCAAGATATAGTCCACAGAACTCAAAAAGCTCAACAAGCTGAAGGACCCAAGTGAGGATGCCTCAAGCCCACTTGGGAAGGAGAATAAAGCAATCACAAGGCTAGGGAAAGGGAGACTCCTGGGTGGGAAAGGGGATTGGCTTGTGGGGGAGATGGAAACATGATCTGGTACTGGGTGAGGGAAAGGACTGAAGCCTTGAGGGCCAGCAGAAAGAAGAGAAACCGGCAACCTCAGGAAGTAGGAGGCTGGGGGGGACCCTCCAGAATGTACCAGAGACCTGGAAGGTGAGAGACTCTGAGGACTCAAAGGGACCTTAGATTAAATGCTCTACAGTGGGGAGAGGAAACTTGTAGAACACACCTACAGCAGAAAGACAGGGCATCAAGTGAAGGATGGATTGCCATCCCACAGTCAAAAACTCTGACCCATAATTGCTCCTGTCTGAAAGAACTGCAGGGATAGAAATGGAGATGAGGAAAAGAAGGTCCACCAACAGGCCCAAAGTGGGATCCAGCTCAAGGGGAAGCCCCAAGGCCTGACACTGTTACTGAGGCTATGGAGCCCTCATAAAAATGGACCTAGCATGACCCAACAAGCAGCTGAAAGAGTCAGATGCAGATATTTGCACCCAGCCAATAGACAGAAGCTGCTGACCCCTGTGGTTTTAAATTAGGGAAAAGCTGGAAGAAGCTGAGGAGGGCGATCCTGTAGAAGGACCAGCAGTCTCAATTAAACTGGACCCCCAAGATCTCTCAGACACTGGACCACCAACCAGGCAACATACACCAGCTGATATGACATCTCCAACACACTTACAGGAGAGGACTGCCGGGCCTTGGTTCAGTCAAAGAAGATGCAGCTAACCCTCAAGAGATTGGAGGCCCCAGGGAGTTTAGAGGTATGGTGGGATGGGGGATGAGGGAAGATGAGGGAGAGTTGACATCCTCGTGGAGTCACAGAGATAGGGAAGAGATATGGAATGAGGAACAGTCAGAGGGTGGACCAGGAGGTAATAAAATCTGGAGTGTAAAAAATAAAAACAACAACTAATGCAAAAAAATTTTATGTTTCACTCTAAAAGTCATTTTAATGTGCTAAAAAGACAACCTGTGTATGTTGACCTCATATTTGCACGATATAAATCTAAAGCAAGAAGGATTGTCTCTAGCCATGAATAAAGGACCCATTCATAAAAGACCCAAAGGACACTGAAGCAACTGTAGTGTCTCTGGAATAAGTGTATGCCTCTCAGCATGAGCTGCTTTCCCCATTTCAGAGCTGTAAGAACTGTAAAGGTCTACAGCAGTTTATAAAGTCTTCACAGATGGGAAGTCAGGTCAGGCCCCATGAGAAACTCACAGTCCTAAAAGAGAGAGCCAAAAGCAGGAAACGAGAGCCCAATCCTATTGAGACTTTCTTGGTACTTCCTAGTCAGTTTACGCCTTCAGTTCAGCAGATCTCATCCATCGGAGTCCAGTTTAACGACCTCTTTGAAGCTGAACTAGAACTAGAAGATGTAAATTACCGAGAAAGAGAGACTTTGGCTTCCTCGGGAAAAGCACACTACGGTGTGTAAGTATGTGATGTAGACAGACACAGACAGGCCCAGTGTAGAGGAAGCTGGGGAGCTCAGATGCTGCCAAGGCCAGAGGGAAAGCTTAAAACAGAAGGGTGCTGGGGTTGCCCCCGAAGTTTGATTATGACTCAGAATCTTATGTTTTACTGTCCTGTTAAAAGGATAGACACATTTGGGCCAGATTTGGCATACTTTGCCCAGATTGAGGCTACAGAGCAGGGAAAGCCCGAGACATGCCATGTCGACCTGTAGAAATTTTAATGGCACAAAAGAACAGTCATAAAAGTTTGTTCCTGTTACCCAGTGACTTGAGACCTTTTCACCTTCTAAACGAATGATTATGTGTCAATCTGTATCAATTATTAAGGATGTGAGAAATGCAGAATGTGTGTTTGTGTGTGTGTGTGTGTGTGCGTGTGCGCGCGTGAGCACTTGTGTGTCTACATGTCTGCAGACTCACACACATATATTAGGACAATAAAACCTTGTATTTAATAATTTTGTAGTTTTCCCAAATAGTTGAAAATATTTGTGGTGATCCTTTAAAGTCTAGGTAATGCATAAAAATCGCCATTATTTTTGGTCAAAAGTAGCTAGATACTGTCAACTCTATGTATTTAAACCTAAAACTAGTTTAATAATGTAATGAATGAGTCTACCCAGGTAAGAAGTAAACAGGAAACAGCTTGAGCTTCCTGTCTCCTAAGCACTACACTTGAATTCAGACCCATCACCTTGTTACTCCATAGCATTTCCACTGAAATATTATTTACAACGAAAGAAGAAACCTAAATGTAAGAAATCACAAACTTATCACATTTTATATGTTTGTGTTAAATTTACTACAGATGTTGATAATGAAGTAAACTTTAAGCACTGTACTTCAGTCTCTCTCTCTCTCTCTCTCTCTCTCTCTCTCTCTCTCTCTCTCTCTCTCTCTTCCCTGGTAACAGGGTATGAAGAATCAAGTCTTGATGCTGTGAAAGATTACAAATTTAAGTTTACAAAGTAGTTGTTTTGAGTAAATTATTCTTGTCTCTGACATTTAGGTTCAAAGAGCTTAAGAAAATAACAAAAAAATTGATTAAATGAAAAAGATCAAATCATTATGTGATGAAAAATAATTTTATTTTTTACCTTTCTTTTCCTTGATTAAAAAAGTGAATCAAAGTGTCTCCATTTTGCAAAATATGCATCAGTGTTCATCATTTGTGATATAATATTACTAATAACATCTGAATTGAAATTAGCTACTCCTTCTAATAAAATTAATGTTTCTTTAAAATACAGATGCTTCAATGAGTAAATCATATAAAACTTGTTAATTCCCCCCAAATGCAACAGGGAATTTCAAGTATATTATTATATATGCAATGTTTTCCTAAGACTTAGCAAATGACTATCAAATGTGGAAAAATAAGTTAACAACTTAAACGGAAAGAAATGTACACTATTAATTTAAATTCAATTAGCTGGTTTCATCTCACTAAACAGGTAGGTGCCTCAAGTGTATGGTATGGGAATTCCACTGGTCCAGTGAAGCCCTGATTGTGTGAGCAGCTCAGCTTTTGCTCTGTCAACCTGGAAGACAGATCCACTCTCCCCAGGCTGTGCTCACGGCTTCCTGAGCCATGAGGAATATACCACCAATATGTTTACCCACGAATGCTTTTCTGAGAGAAGAAAGGCTTATGTGTTTTCATTTTCCCCTTGGACCGAAACCTATGGCAGGGGAAAGAGGGAGCTCTTATGTCATTTGACTAGTGTGTGGTATGTGTGTTCTTTTTAAATGTATATCTTTATTTTTATTTGTATGAATGTTTTGCCTGAATATATATCTATTCTCCGCATAAGTGCCTGGCTTTTGTGGAGGTCAGAAGAGGTCATCAGGTTTCGTAGAATGCAAATTACAGGTAGCTCTGAGCCACTGTCTGCATGCTGGAAATCAAACCTGGCTTCTCTGCAAGAGCTTCCAATGCTCTTAACCACTGTCCGCATCTCTCCAGTGTCTGCTTGTTCTTTGCTTATTTTATCTTTATAGCTATTTGAGAAGCTTCTTCTCTTACCTCTCAATATTTAAGAAGGAATAGTAGAAAATTTCAAATTATCACTCATTATAATCCCTCCCCTCAAAACAACAGAAAAGAAATACACACACACACACACACACACACACACACACACACACTCAGGATAGAGGGAAATCTTCCTTAATTGTGTCTAGTTGAGCATGTATTTTATCTGATTGATACTTCGTACATTCAATGAAGAGGGAACTATCAAGAGAGAAAAATCAGAAATATTTCTTTTATTTTTTCATTTACATTATTGAGATCCCTCACCCCAAACCAAGTTTGTATTATTGGCATATGAGTATATAAAGTTGACCATGTTAAGTTAAAACAATATATTTATAATAATTCTCTGGTAATATTTATAATGTTAATTGCCTTTTATATGCCACGAGTAATGAAAAGAATATGAAAATACCCAAAATGATAATGATAGTTATGTTGGTAGCTATTACCACACACAGCAAGAGCTACCAGAACTCCAAAATTCAGTGGATCTAGATACTCACCATTTATTGCTCCTCTCACGACTGCAAAACAGCTGCGTGTGGCCTGAGCTGGAAATGTTCTCATCAGCTGCGGGGTGAATCAGCTTTGCTGCTTGCTATTGTCTAAGGGTTGTCACACATAGGATGGCCTCACATTAAGCCTTGGAGTTAGCTGATTCTTGACTGGGGTCACAGAGGTGACATGACATTACTTCATGTTCAGGAGAATAGCTGTCCTTCACAGAATGACAGCATACTAAGATATCAAGTGAAAAGGTCAAGGTGCCAAGCTTCGGCCTCAGATATGCCCCACCATCATTCCCCCTATTCCAATAGCTGAAGAAATCAATGAATTGAAGCAGACTCAGAAATAGACTACACCTTTGAATGGAGGAGTCCCATGGCTATTTTAGAAAGGTTCTAGATATCAGATGTCATGAATATTTGTGACCATCCTTTAAATTATTCTGATACAGTAGTTAAGAAATTATTTCTAAGCTATATTCCACAAAGCACTAGTCCTATATGCTACTTGTTGATGGGCACAACATAAAATGAAAAGGGTAGATTTCCCTAGCATGCACATATAGAAAGCTGCATTTGTAGAATACCTGGAAAGGAATTAGCTGGGCAGTAGTGACAGCTTTCTCCTCTCAGCTGCTGAGACTCAGTTTCCCAGAAGGTTGGAGTCTTGAACATCTTCAAGTGTTAGACAGCTAGAATGTCTATTTATTACTTTCCAAAAATGGCTAATATCTCAGCTCAGATTGCTATGCAGGTCAGCTCAGTTTTCCTGATTGAGGACTTCTCATGTTGTTCCATAAAGGAAGTAAGAATGTCCTATAATAGCAATGAGTCTCTCAGCCTACCCAACTGTGCTCTGACACCTACACATATCTGCCAGATTTCAAGAGGAGAGGGACCTGGGTGTTCAATGGGATCTTATATCAAAAGATATTTGCATACAGGCTATTTAAGGAAAAGTAAAACAAATATCATCAGACTTCTTTGATTCTTCTATGAGCTGAATGTTTATATCCTTCAACCCCAAACCAAGTTGAAACTCTACTCCCCATTGTGATGGTTTGAGAAATTCAACTCTAGCAGGTACTCAGGTCATGGGGATGGAGCCCTTTTTAGTGTGATTAGTGCCCTTGTAAAAGAAGAGACACAATCAGTTTTTACTTTTCAAGGTTATAGAAAAAAAAGAAACCCCTCTCTCTTCAAGAAAGGGAAAAAATCCTTCCTAGCATTGAGTTAGCTCCCACCATTACCTTGCACTTCCCAGCCTTCAGTGCTATGAAGAATCCATGTCCTTATCTGAGATCACTTATCTATGTACCTGGGTTTTAGCATCCAGAACAAACTAATAAGTGTTCTTCCCTGACGATCAAAGTGTCTTTGATGACGGATTTTCAAATGGACAGAACACACAGTTCCTCCAGTTTCTGTAATCAGTAATGCTCGTTTTCAAGGACCAGCTTGTCACCACTGGTGTCACACAAAATGAAAGTCAGAGAAAATGTCTAATTTAAAGGATAAACTTCATATATATATATATATATATATATATATATATATATATATATGTCAACATAGTTAAAATACTAATTGTTTTTTCTCACATGTACTTACTGTACTTTCAGACTTTTTCTGGAGGAATTTCTGACAGTAAAAATAAGCATCTAAATAGAAGCAACTGGAAAGACAAAATGCAGAAAATGAAAATATGCGTTCACATTAGAGAAGGTAAAACCAAGAAAAAAGGAGCAATGCTAGTCAGATGGAGGAAAAGCCCTGTCTCGTGCATTTCATCAGCCACACAGTGTGTGAACATAGGGCTTTTGTAGGAACAAATAAAAAGGGAAAATCATATTCAATTCATTTTATCAGTCTTACTGTCATCCATGCAATGAACCAATTCCATAGCTTTTGGTGGCTCAACACTAGATATCCCAGAGTCAAAAGGCTCACAGACTAAAGTAGAAATAGGAAATTTTGATCTAAAGGCCAACCCTTGCTCATCACAAGCTTTGATAAATAAAGTTTTATTGAAACAACCTTGTTCATTTGGTTATGTTTGTTTTAGGCTTGTTTTCCTGCTACAATGGCAGAGTTACATACTTGCTCAGTGAACCTATAGCTGGCAGAGTCCAAAATGTTTGCTCTGTAGTTCTTTATCTAAAATGCTTTTCATGGCTGCTGGATGACTAGTTTCAGCCTTAACTGCCCTACTTACAGGCTCTTGCTTTTGTTTTGTTTTTTCCTTAGAAACATTTTGTTGTTTTCCTCTCATGGTTACAATTACTTCTCCTACAGCAAAGTCTCTGTAATCTCCACTCCTAACCATACACTCAACCTATAAAAACAATTACACTCTTAATCTATTTTATACACTCTACTTTTGTCTGGGTCACAATAAACAGAGATGCATGGGGAACAAAAAGTGTGATCACTTAGCTTTGAAGTGTGTAAAGGATACTTGAATATTGTCATAATAATATCTGCTTTACTTGGAAGCTCTCAAGTTTTTTAGTGTAGTTAATTTCTTTAATATGCCAGGGAAATTTAAACTGAGCTATTGTTATTACCAGCCAGTTGTGAAAGCAGGTATATAGCACTGAGTCATCACGTGACTTGCCAATGACTGGACTTCCTGACAGATTTCCATGTCAGGGTCAGCAGAAGGGATGATACAAGCTGCTATAAGTAACTGTGGAAGAGGTGGCCTTTTCTGGAAGAGGGAAGTCTGAGGTCAGGCTGCCAATATCTAGGCTCTAATGAAGGCCATCCTCTTGTTTGGAAACTCTGAAATCTTGTCATTGTGTCCTCAGGTGGCAGAAAGAAAAGTAGAGTGTCCACCTCCATAAACCCCTCCTTCTATAGATGCACTAACTGCAGTCATAGGCTAGGGTTTACCCTCTTAAGGCCTCATGATCTAATATTATCACATTGGAAGTTGGAATTTTTAGCATGGAACAACACACATATTGAGCCCACTACATCATGCATGAGCAAGAAAGCTAGGTCCTGTTACAGATCAGACTTTCAGTCAAAATTAAACTAGATTTCCATTAATCCTCTCTAGACCTTTATTTTCAATTTATCAATTTTTGACAGTAAAATGGCACATGGTCAGAAGAGGTTCCCATGTGGAGGACTATTATTACTAGGCAGAAGGATAAAAGTATTAGTTTTTCTTGCAAGGATTGTCCAGGATAACATCTCTGCCTGTGTGCATTCCAAGGCCTCCTCTGGACTTCATTTTCTTGCCTTTCCTCCAAAGTAAGGCTGTCTCTGTCCATATGTAGATGATGAAAAGATTAAACAAAATCAGCTCTGCTTGAGTGGCAAGTATATGAGTTTCCTGTTTCCTCAAATACAAACACTTCTTCTTTACTAGACCTTAAGGAAATTCATAAAAATATGGATATTTGGGAGCCTAAGAGGTTTTCATAAAGGAAATAGAAGTATGGTACAGAAACTGAGCTGCTACAGTGCCCAAGTCTCCGCTCACTCACTCTGTCCTCTATGTATTGTATTTCAATAAAAACTTAATAAACAGAATATTAAAGATTTGAAGAATTATACAAAGTATTACATTTCTAACCCTGGCATTTATTTTATTTTTATGAGGTATCAGGACCAGTTTAATAAGTATAATAAACATAAACTCTGGCATTTATAACACTATTCTCCAGATTAATACCAGATAATATTTTCTAGAAGTGCCATTTTAATAGGAACAAATGGATAAGCAGATATGTCTTGGGCTTATTCTACCAAGATTTCAGGAACTCCGTTTTTGAAAGAAAATTAACAACTTGAATCAATATTCCCCCATTAGTTCCATATTCACTGTGGCGTTTTACTGGTAGAAAGCAGCAAAACAATGTACTGTGTTTGGACCAGCCAGGGCTGCCTTTGATGCACACTAGGAAAGAGTTCCTCCTGCTTTGCCAGGCTTAGCCTACTGCATTGGCAGTAATCTCTTCTAGATTTCTGTACAGAAGCACACACATGAGAATGAGCAGGTGCTGCTTAGCAAAAGCAGATTCATCTGTGGAAGAGAGGAGTTAAAATTATGGTGTATTATTAATATTTCTAATCTATCATCCCTCATCTTCTCTCATCTTATTCCCTGCCTAAGATTTAAAAGATGCTGAAGACTCCAAGGAAGATGTGAGCATGGTTATCAAGGGAAATGATTCCTTCTTAGACCTCAGTGAAAGGATAAAAAGGAGGTATTCCAGAACCAAAGCCACTTAAGAAAAAGGCTGCACATCTTAACTGTATACTGTTTGTCACCTCACAAGTAAGTTACTTGGGATCTGAATGTGGGAGAGGTGAAAGTCTCCGATACTGTCAATGAGTGAGCCCTGAAATATAATTAAGAAATCTCGATCATCCCTCTCTGAACGCAGCGGATAGGCCCGCCAGCACAAGCTCCAAACCCCAGGACATTAGGCACACTTCGGGGTTAAAGGTGAGTGGAGCGCACCAGGGGCCTTGAAATCGCAGAGGGTCCAGTGGCCAGTTGCAGCAGCAGCTGGAACAGAGGACCTCAGTCCAACCAGAGGCTGGGACCCCTCCCAGCCATCTAGGACCTCCCCCGCCACCGGACCGCCATCATCCCTCTCTGAACGCAGCGAATAGGCCCGCCAGCGCACTCTCCAAACCCAAGGACATTAGGCACACTTCGGGGTTAAAGCTGACCTTAAGACTGAGGAAATAAGAAATTAGCTCTCAGGTCCAGAGCAGGGCGCAAGGCCTGGGTACCGCGCACCCACCCAGGTTTCCAGCAGGACTCTCCTAACAATCTAAAGACCACTGATGAGCAGCTGAACTCAGCATCTGTTCCAGCCCAATCTCAAGCGACCTGAGACAACAGCAGGAGATTGAGAAAGGCCCAGGACAAGACAGACGCTCCCTTCTGGTCTGCACCAACAACAGGTCTCCTTGGGCAGGGATGGCAGGAGGTAAGCGTAAGAACAGAAGCAACAGAATCCAAGGGTACTTGGCATCACCAGATC